>JAMPIV010000237.1:0-600000 GCA_024509875.1 Oreohelix idahoensis
TTTGTTTATGGAGGTGTCTGCTAATATAGTTACACTGTGTTTTAAAAGGCCACTTATGAGAAAGATGGTTATCATATAAATGCCATTGAGGAAAGACAGCAGGATCTTCTGGAAAAAAAAACTAATGTCTCTGTTCCTCATTTTCACTTGTCAGGCATTAGTTCTTAAACTTTGAGAACAACAACATTGTCAAGACTTTTTGGATCACTAAACCTCATCTGCATCGTGCTGAGGGTTGGATGATAAACACTTTTTGCTTTGACATGACACTTCTTGATTCGCAACCATGGCATAGTACAATCAATCAATAAATCTAAAATAGGATTAAGATAAATTGGGACTAGACTTTAAAGGTACATTTTTAAAAACACCCTAAAGATGTCTTTGTAAAACCTGGAAGTTGTCTGTCTGAAGAAATGTAGACTCATTAAACAGTAAATATAGCATACATGGTCGCAAAGACTGCATTGTTGGAATGCATCATGATGGCATAAGTGATGATGCTTCTTCTTCTGTCCCTAGTGCTGTTTAATTGTTTTCCAATCTTTTTTCTTGTTACAGTGTATTGGTAAGTTCATCGTCTCGAAAATGCTAAATATGTAGACAGATTATTTCACGAAAAGTGTGTATAAGCTTTCGTTTGTATCCTTGGCCCCATTTGTATTTTTTTTTCTTGTTAGCTGTGCATGGAATTCTTAAATTTTATGTGTTAGAAACACATCTCTTTGGTCATTCTCTTCTTTGTTTATGGTTGTCTACGTTTTGCTTCACAAACCATATAAATTGTGTTACCCTGAAAACTCTCTTTATCTATGTTGAGAAAGATTTTGTTGCTTGGGGTGCCTTTCATTTTTGAAATGCTGATTTTTACATAGCTTTTTTCGTCTTTATTTCTAATCTGCCATCTTCATTTTGACTGCATCACAGTGCCTGAACATTTACCATGGACCTATTTCAGAAGTGTACTAGCTAATTTTGCATAGTGCTTTTTTCACACTTTTGCTGTTTAAGATTGTATCAGCACCATAAACACATTGTTACTGTTATCTATACAGGTTTCATATTCTTGACACTTTCTGTGGATTCGCTGCATTGACAGAACAAATCAGCTGGATAGTACAGATCCTTGCCATGTTTATAGATTTTCCTCCAGAAGTTTCCTATTTGGTTCACCCACTTTTGTTTAGCTGTTTGTTTGTTCGAATACATTACCTATTCTCCAAATCTTTGCTTTCAGTATTTAATCCCACTGTTGCGATAATCTTCTTATACTTCACTTGTCAGATGGCTTAGTTATAGTTTTGTTAATTCTTAAGGTAAAAGAATTATTCTGTTCATACTTGTTCATAACTTCTCTCTAAAATGTTTTATATTATGTTCACACACAAAAATTGCAACTAATGGAGCTTACCTTTTCTGTTTGGTGTGTGTGTGCATTTAAATTTCTGGGGCCCAGTTGTTCTGCAGGGATGGGGGAATCACTAGCATTAACTTATATTCAAGATAACTGCTGTGTTTGAGGGTCTGGTGAGAACTATGAGAAGCCCTGAGTATGTAGTCAGGGTCAAGTTGTGTAAACATCTGACGATTGAGAATGCTGAAAGGAGGGAAGGGTTGCTGCTGCTTAAAAATTATGCAGTTTAGAGGAAGCGCAGAGGAAAAAGACTGGCACAGCAATTTACACAATCTCAGTTAATGAGATTTTTTATACTTGATCCCCAATAAATCCTTCAAGATCCATCTGAATCACATTTAAGAAATTGTAGCAAGACTGACACAAAAATTTGAAATGAGGTCACTGAGTGGGCAACAATGTTTGCCTCATTTCAGTATGCCTATAGCACAGCATGTTGGATTCAGCTGGCTGTGCTCTTATTTTTGAAAAAAAATAATGTTTATAGATTCAAGACATTTTTGATTATTAATTATAATAAATGTTTAAGGGACATTGAAAAATTAAAGGTTAAAGTATCTAGAAGATGTGCTATATTTAAAATGTAAATTCAACATTCAGTGAAGATGGTGAGTTTACTATTGATTATTACTAGATGTTTAGGATATTGTGGACAACATGTTTAAACTGTTATTAAATAAAGAAAAAACATACCAGATTTGATTCTTATATCACTTAGGCTATAATTCTCCACAGAGGAGCAACAACTTCATACATCCTAAGATGACACAGTGACTGCGGTTATAAAGCCATAAATCTGTGTTCTTTTAAAGCCGTTAATAAATATTTACTGTTTATTGAACTGTTTAGCCACTTTATTTAGGAAGTGTGGAAAATAATTTAATCTTTCCTTTATTTTTGAAGTGAAAGAATGAAATATGGGGGAGGAAAAGCTTGAGCTAAATATTTCGTTTTTGTCAACACTGCTGTACCAACTCACTTATTATATAGGGGTATGACTGCATGGGTTAAAACTAGTGGAAGTCAGCAAGGACGACATTTGTTTAAGAAAAATTAAACAATGCTTTTGAATTTGGTAACACCTCATTACCCTTACCAGACTGACCCTTTAACTAATAAAAAAAAATGGTTACATAAGAACAGTACGGTTGTTATATATTTTAAAAGAAATTTACACTTCCATCACTTGAAAAAAAAAACCATGCTTGATCAATTGATGTTGGGTTGTCTGTTTGTATTTATAAGAGACTAGTTACACAAATACACTGAGGAAACCTGTTGATAGCATTACAAGGCAGTCCTTGTTCTGGAAACCCCAGGGCAAGAGAGGCAGAGGAAGACCAAGAAGTACGTGGAGAAGAGAGTTGGAAACAGAGGTGAAAATGATGAGGAGAACATGGAAAGAACTTGAGATGATGGCACGTGACAGGAGGACTTGGCATGTGTTTGTTGAAGGCCTATGCTCCTTTGGGAGGGGGAGGGTTATGAATGAAGTTACACACATGTTTTTTAAGCAAAAAGTTTTAATTTTTGCTCTCATTTTTAAGGTAGAATATTTTACTCTGTGAATTTTTGTGTATTATTGCTGATAAACATTCCCCTTGGCCTCCTCCTTGCTGGATAGAATAGATTCAATACAGACTTTTTTCACATTGTTGCTAGATGGCAAAATAGTTTCATTTAGACGAAACATTGATCCATGCTTTGGCTGTCATTATCATTGCCTAACTGCTCAGTTGTTGGGCTAATTTGTTCAGTCCTGGTAAGGTCTCATTCGTGTTAAGTGTTATCTGTGCACGCAGACAAGTAGACATCAGCTTTGTTAAATAACCCAGTATTGGTACTTTTGGGCATTCAGGCTAAGGTGGTAGGAAAGTAAAATTAAAATTATAAATAACAAATGAACATCTTTGGTCTTGATTGTACAGAAATTCAAATCATCATCTTGTTCCTGTCGCTCCCTGTGGAGCATGGGAGTCATACTGTAACTGGCCCCATTGCAGGAAACTTGCACCAAAAACATTCTTGCAGGAGTGGTTCACAACCTCATAGTAGTCGCCTCTTACGACATGCCAGAGCCCCCCTCCCCGAACCATACATGACCAAAATTCAAACAGGCAGTGATTATGATTAGCAGTGAAATAAGTGAATAATTATTATGTCATATATCACAATTATTAATGGCTATTATTTCATATATTGGGAGCCGCGCTAGCGTAGTGGTTACAACACCGCTCTGGCGACCGGGTGATACAGGATCAAACCCGGGCGACGGCATTTGAGGATTTTTCGTCGACCGGGATTTGGACTGGATTAACTCGAGACCTGGCGATGACATTTGAAGGAGTGTCGTCGACCAGGGACTGGCAGCTCCTGAGCCGACCCAGCTGCAATGGGTACCTCCGAAATCGGCGAGTATTTGCCTGAATGGCGAGGGACACCTGTCTCTGTACAAGAAATAAAGGGATACTCACGTAAAATCAATGTCAGGTTAGACATAAAAATAATAACCTGAGATTTCGCCTCGAGTATTAGCGGGCGAACGAAAAAAAAAAAAAAAAAAATTTCATATATTTACAACATTTGAGAAAATAATTGTGTTATTTGCTACTAAATCAGTGGCTAGAGTGATTAAGGATCCATAAATGCAGATTTTCATTTCTGTTTTGTTTCATGTTCTTGTGAAAAAGGATGTTTTTTGTTTTCCTAAACCTGAATAAACATACAACACAGTGGAATGGATAGGACACACATTGAAGAAACCTGTGGATAGCATTACAAGGCAGTCCTTGTTCTGAAATCCCCAAGGAAAAAGGCAGAGGTAGACCAAAAAAACACATGGAGAAGAGAATTGAAGACAGAAGTAAAAATGATGAAGACACGGAAGGAACTTGAGCTGATGGCACATGGCAGGAAGACTTGGCATGTGTTTTTTGAAGGCTTATGTTCCTTGAGGAGCTAAAGGGTATTGATTGATCAATTGACATTGGAATCATTTTTTTTAAACTGCAAAAATAATTACATTTGTGAATTTCTGAGCTTCCATGTCCCTAATCAGATAATAAGGACCCTTAATTATTCTTCTTATCCATTGTAAGATGCTCATGCCTGCAGACAACCAGGTAAAAGCCGGAGTTAACTCTGAGGCTTAAGTGATTCCCTCAAGCTTAGTGTGCAATGCTGGATTCTCAGCATGTTTCACCACTGGGGAAATTGTGATGTTAGTTGTAGAAAAGATAGGATATCTACAAAAATTTAAAAAAATTCTACAATGTGACAGCAGCACTGGTTATATTTAAAGAATCTGAATACACATACACACATGAGAGAGAGAGAGAGAGAGCTTAGCAGCTTTTGTCAGTCACCAATTTTGTTTTGGACCATCTTCTTCAATGCTGCCTATGATAGTCTGGTTGCTTTAGCTTCCACTTTCGTTCTCCACCTGTTTTTCTTTGGCATTCTCACACTTCTGTACACTTGTGGGTTCCAGTCAAGGGCATGTCTGGTTATACTGGTATTTGTTTCCTGAGGGTGTGTCCTACCAATCGCCATGTTATGTCTTTAGTCTCTAGCTGCTTTGGCTGTTGTCTGGTTTTATTTCACAAGTCTGTGTTTTGTTTTTTGCATCTGGCTATTTGATATTGAAAATATGATTGAGGCATCTGTTGGTGAATGTCTGGAGTTTGGGTGTGATGTTATTGGTAACAATGTTACGTTTACGAGTCATAGAGTTGAATCACCCCCTGAATTAATTTTTCTGAGGAAGAGACGACTTCCATACTGGTCAGAGAAAGTTAAAGGCAAGGCTGACTTTATTTATCCTGACAATGAAATCCTCCTTTGTTCCTCCTACAGGGCGATTGAAAAGTCACTTATTATTTTTAAATTGTTTAAATTATTATTTCTTCACTCCATCTAGCTAATTTATATGAAACAAACATAAAAGTAAAGACAATTAACTGCCATTATATTACAATAAGTGCTATGTCTTCTTTAACATTACATCTCAGCATGAGGTCCTATGTGGTCTACACATGATTTCATAGCGGGCAGCAATTTTTGCTATCTCCTGAAACTTCACTTTATTGACCATTTTTAATTTGATTTGGTTTTATTTTGTTCCTGGGAATAAAGAATTGAAAAATAAAACGTATTAGTCAAAAGGTTATTGCTCCTTGATCATTTGTTTTTTTTGCATATCCAGTGAATCCAAGTGAGGATATACATATTTAAAAATAGGAAGTTACTTTCCAATCACCCTGCCATTTGTTCATCCTTTGTTGGTGTTTCTTTCCACATGTGCAAAGCTGTGAATTTATTCAGTCATATGACCATTGATCTTATTAGATGTCTTTGCTTATTTATTGTCTTCATTTTTTTTTTCATTTATATATAGACCTGTTAAGCGTCCTATTGACAGAGTGGTTACAGAGTTGGTCTCTCGCGGCTAAGGTGCTGGGTTTGATTCACGGTGTTGACACATTTCAGTCTACCCAGCTGTAAATGGGTACCTGACTTTGCATTTGAGTTTGGTAGGGAAAAGGCAGGGAGGAAGGGAACTGGTCACCTCACCTCTCGATGTTGGACCTAGTATAGTAAAGTCTGTAATACTTCACTCCCGTACGGCAGTATCTGCGCTGGGACTACCTTTACCTTTATAGTTCTGCAAGTTCTGTTATGTGAAAGACACAGCCTGCTTGCTAAATTAAGATCTTCTAGTTGTTTGTCAAATATCTATTGTGTTCCTGTTTTCTTCCCTTCTACTGTCTGTCTCATCACCAAGTCTGTGACCACTAGGAAGATTGTTGGCAAAAGCAGACATCCTTGCCTGACTGCACTATAAAACCCCTGTTAAAGGTTCTTTAAATGTTTATAAATGTTACAGTTTTTCTGTCAGTTCTTCATTTATCTTTCATTTTTGTCCAATCAGTTAGGCGTTTGTGTGTTAAAAACAATTAATTTTTTTTATGTCAGCAGATTCCTGCCACAATAACACGAATTCTGCTAAATCATTTTAAATGGGACAAGGAAAAGCTAATGGAAAGGTATGGGAAATTTCATCATTAAAAACATAAAGCACCTGTAAAGGGATTTTGTTTACAATTAAGGACTAGAGGTATATTCTGTGAGTTTATTTATACAACGACAGTGCAGATTCTAAAGATTGCTAAAGTACTCTGTATGTGAACCACAATGCACCAGAAGAAAATTACCAGATGAAACCACCCACAACAAGCCAAGATACAGCAGAATTACAGTATTATGAAAAATACTTATGCAAATTTATGAGCAACAAACAATATTGTTAGCAATGAATAGATAATGAGAAGCAGTAATATACAGATTCTCACTCATAATTAACATCATGAGGTTAAAAAACGTAGACGGCTTGAGTGCATCAGATGAATGTATACTAAAAGAAAGCTGTATATCAAGCAGTTTCAAGTACAAGAACAGGGTTATATGCAAGAAATGTGTGAAGAGCAAAGGAACAATCATGAAATAGCTCGCATTTGTAAACTGGAGAGAGTCCATGAAGGATTGGATAATGGAAACAATTCATATGGTGGGCGGTGCAGCATTTGTGCACCCAGGGACAGTAAAAGTACATCAACGAATAAATATGATCAAAATGAAAGAAGCACTTACAGATTGTTACAACCTAAAAGACAGTGATATTAATTTTGTTACTGTTTACACATATTAATGGTGAAATGGCCAAAAACTTATTTTATTTTAATGTTCAACTCTTCGACTGTTCCTGATTGGTCATCACTCAGGAGTGATAGTCACCGATTGCTTTGTCAGTCAGTGGCCAAGGAAGAAAGAACAGATAGAAATATTTGAATTGTTTTAAAAGTATTAATGGTGTGTAGGCTTCTATTTTTATTCCATAAATGTAGGTATATGTCACCATAGCATGATAAAACACGTTATCTGCAACTCTGAAAGCTCCTTATTTCAAAGCCTCCAGAACTGTTTTGCTTTCATGGAACAGTATGATCCTGACAACTTTTGCTGTGTCTGTGGTGTTTCCTCATTTTCCATTAGTATTTAGAAGTTCATGAAAATATTTCTGCTATCTGGCATAATGTTATATTGTAAACTAGATATTCATATTTTGTCAATAATGATCAAGTCAGTTTTGAAACCTTCATATGTCATCCTGATTACTTGAACATTGTCTATTTCCCTTAGGTTGAGGACATCAGATGTATCTTGTAATTTGTCCTGGGCATTCTTTAAAAATGTATCTCCTGGAATTAGGCATTTCTTGTGTATCTCAGTCTCAGCCCCCCCCCCACCCCCCCCCCCCCCCCAAAAAAAAAAAAACATTAGAAATCTTTCTTGTTAAATAGATGTACCATTGGAATAGTTGAAGGATATTCCATAGATTCTTATAGTGAGGTAGAAAAACAATGTCAGATATTCTTGTGTACCTGCTGTCTCTAAAGGTAAGGACCTGAAATGGCCATATGACATACAGCTATGTATTAAATGTGATTTCTTTGTTGTGTCTGCTTTCACATAGATATTATGGAGGAGATCAAGACAAGCTGTTCTTGGAAGCACATGTTGTCAGTCCACATCGTCGTGAAACAGGCAAAGTAACACGGGTCAGTAAAAGCAATGGTCATCTCTTTAAACATTAGTCTGTCCCTCTTCTAGAAAAGTCAGATTATAATGTTCGTTTCTTTCACAATAGAATTGTGGATGGAATATTAAATTTTGTGTGTTATAACATTTTCACATTTGTTTATGTGTTTTAATATTATTATTCGAAAATTAATTTTTTTTTTTTTTTTTTTAAATAGCTGTGATCTGCTTTGACTAGCCAACATTCTGTTAAAAGCCAACACATAACTTTTTGGCTACATTGCTGCTGGAAACATATAGTAGGAAATTCTCTGTAACCTTCAGGTTCCACTTACATTTATCCTAAATATTTGTTAATTTTGTTTACAAAAATTATACTTTAGTTTATTTGTAGTGGTGTACCAGTATGGTTTTTTTTACGGGCTACGTACATGAAAACTAACTATATTTTTATATAATAAATGAAACGAGTTTATGATCTAGAAACAGGTGTATGCATACTTCTTACATTTTAAAATAATAATGAAGTTTATGTAAAATGGCATATAATTTTAAATATCCATGGCTCTCCACATGTAAGCCTACCTTGCCGTGGTTGGAGAGCTTGAGCGCCTCAATGATCCCGGGAGCTATGCCGGCGGGAGTTTTACTCCTGGCAGGGTCACCCAAGCCGGACAGGTCCTGGGTGAGGGGCCAGACTAAATGGGCTGAGGAGTGGGTGGAACCCTATAGGTGTAGATGCAGAACCCACCGGCGAGTGGTACATGCTCTGGTCTGCACCAATCCACCCCCACTTCATGGGTTAAATGCTTTCTTGCCTCATTCTTCACTGTTTGTCGTCTATCACGCCCATGGCGACCGTTGCCTCAATTGGCTGTGTGTGGTGTACCCGGAAACGGGGCCTCCCAGTACTGAGGCAAAGTTAAGTCCCCGATGTCACTTATCGGTGCAGAATTGAGAGAGATGGCTGAGCATCACAATCCCTCCTGTGTTGCAGCATGATGAGAACCCAGCATTGCACACTGAGCTTGGGGGGATCACTTGGGCACCAGACTTAATACTGGCTCTTGACTGGATGGCCGCATGCAGGAGATTTCTACAATGGAGGGTTGGCAGGTGGTGGGTATCGGGAAGTGGCTCTGTGCAGGACGTGAGGATTCCTTGGGAGAGCCCCGAACCAGAGCACAGCATTGTGCAAGCTCTGCATAGTTGGAGAGCCCCCTGGATGACGGGGAATGCACAGTGTGCTACCCCACCTATCCCCAACTGCTAACTTAGAACCAGAAGTGGGGTCCTCTGTATGCGTGCCAGGCCAGGATAAAATGCCTGGGAAAGAGACTGGAGCTCAGAACTCCCTAACTCAAAGTTGCAGGATGGCAGAAAAGCCACGGGAAAGACAGGGCTATTTTGAAGAAGTGCCACTTGTCATGATGCACTGGAATGCAGAGGGAGTGAACAGCAAGCAGGCTGGATACAGCAAAAAGACAGAGCTGGAAAACATCTTGTATGAGAAGCAAGTCAGTGTTTGCTGTATCCAAGAGACTCACTTGAAAGCAGATCAAACCTTTAAAATAAGGGGATATCAATGCTTCAGATCCGACAGACAAGATAGACGAAAAGGAGGAGTACTTACTCTTGTAAGGAATAACATTCCTGCACACGAAAGGAAAACCTTCATGGATGGAGCAGAATATCAGCTGCTGCAGATAAAGGTAGACAAGATGGAAATAGAACTCCTGAACTATTACTGTCCGAACAACAAACCCCTGAGTCTCAGCTCTATACAGGTACCAGCCACCAACTTTATAGCAGTTGGAGACTTTAATAGCCACTCCCAGAGCTGGGGCTATAACCATCTGGATCACAGAGGTGAAGAGGTTGAAACTTGGCAAGATGATCACTCCCTAATCCTAGTCAATAATGCCACAGATACTCCTACCTTCTACTCCAGAGGATGGCACACAACCTCAACACCAGATCTTGCCTTCTCCACACCAGATATAGCTGGATCTATTAGTAGAGAAGTAGGAGACCAACTAGGGGGAAGCGACCATCGCCCAATCTTTCTTACTGTCCAGAGTGCAACTCTCAGTACAGGCCCAGCCATTACAAGATGGAACTACAAAAAAAGCCAACTGGGGTTTATTCAGGCATCAGGTGAACACGCTGCTGTCTACCCTCAAGGTACAGAACAGAGACATTAATGAAGTGGTAAAAGACTTCAACAGATGCATACTACAAGCTGCAAAAGAAACCATTCCCAAAGGATGCCGGCGTAACTACATACCATACTGGTCCAGCACACTCCAAGAACGTCAGGAAGCTATGGACAAGGCTAGAAAGGACGCAGAGTCTCAGCCTTCACTTGAAACTCACAACAAATGGAAAAAGGCTGTAGCAGAGTTTCAGAGAACAAAGCTAGAAGAAAAGCGGAAAAGCTGGAGAACTAAAACGGCATCGCTGAACCTTGAGAAAGACGGCAGGAAACTTTGGAGATTAGTCAAGTCTCTAAATGAAGAGCATTCCTCACCAAGGCAGACTATCACATTGGATGAAGGTGGCAAACTTTTCAGAGGAAAACAAGCTGCAGACTTGTTTGCTAGAAGATACAGTTCAGAAAGCAACTTACCCATTAACATAGACCATCAGAGAGAGATAAGAAAAGAAATACTGGCAACCATGGGACAGACAGATACTCCTGCCCCAATGAGGGAACCCATCACACTAGGAGAACTACAGAAGGCTATTTCCAAGCTTAAGTTTCAAAAGTCACCCGGCCCAGACAAAATCAGCAACGAAATGCTAGTAAATCTGAGCTCAGCAGCAAAGACAAAACTGCTTGAGATATTCAACCACAGCTGGTTGAAAGGAACGGTACCCCAAGTATGGAGAGAAGCCATCACAATACCCATACTAAAGAAAGGGAAATGTAAGACCGAGGCTGCAAGTTACCGGCCAATCAGTCTCACAAGCTGTGTTGGGAAGACTATGGAGCGAATAGTCAACCACAGATTGAAATGGTATTTAGAGTCTGAGCAGATCCTGGTGCCGGAACAAGCTGGATTTAGAGAATGCTACAGTATAGAAGACCAAGTTACTTACTTGTCTCAAGCAATAGAAGATGCCTTCCAGGAGAAGAAAAAGGTCCTAACGAGCTGGGTCGACTTCAAGCAGGCCTTTGACAAGGTGTGGAAAGATGGCCTCATTGCAAAACTTAGGAGAAGTGGAATCCAAGGCAACATGATGAAATGGATCCAGTCATACTTGCATAACAGGAGAACTAGAGTCACTCTTGACGGTCTGCAGAGCAGAAAAGTGTTGCTCCATCAGGGGGTACCTCAAGGAGGAGTAATTTCCCCAACACTCTTCCTTGTTTACATCAATGACCTGGTGAAAGATCTCCCTGCAGGAGTTAAAGCTGCCTTATATGCAGATGACCTAGTACTCTGGTGCGCTGATGAAAATGTCACCACAGCAAATTATAGAATGCAGCGGGCAGCAGACATGCTAGTGTCATGGGCAGAGAAATGGCTTATCACAATAAACACAGACAAAACCTCCACAACACTGTTCTCCCTCGCCCCCAAGGACAAATCAGCCCTAACATACACCTAGGGACAACCGTGATCAAGGAAGAAAGCTACCCCACCTATCTTGGGGTGACATTTGACCAAAGGCTTACATGGAATAAGCATATTGAAAATGCAGAAGGAAAGGCCCGAAGACGACTAGGCATACTCAGAAAATTAGCAGGTACCAAACTGGGGAGCAAATGAACGAAATCTAAAGAAGATTTATAATGGAGTAATAAGACCACACTTAGAGTTTAGCTCAGCAGCATGGTCATCAGCTGCTAACTCACATCTGCAGTCTTTGGACAAGGTGCAAAATCAAGCTCTCAGGCTCATTACAGGAGCCATGAAAACTACACCAATAACAGAGATGCAGAAGGTTGCTGGATTACAGACATTGTCCCATAGAAGAGACACAAAAACCATGATCCAGATGGAAAAGTACAACAGTATGCCAATGCACCCAATGAAGGCAAGACTAGATGATCTGGCATTGGGACGTCTAAAGCGTAGCAGCTTTGTGCATCGGGGGAAAAGACTTATAAGACAGCATCAAGAAGACCTATCCATGAAGACAACACCACTGAAGCCCACACTATACCCTGTACCATGGGAGCAGGCCAGCAGTGCCCTCCAAATTAATACAACAGTCAGTGGTCTCACAAGTGGATGTGAGTATAATGATCTGCAAAAACGAACTGCTACATTGAGTATGATCCAAGAAAGCTATCCCGATCAATCATGGATACATGCCTATACAGATGGATCAGCAACTAATGCTGTTAGGAATGGAGGTGCCGGTATCTTTATCTCATATCCTGACAACCACTATGAGACTAGGCACATTCCCACTGGTAAATTCTGTTCCAACTATACAGCTGAGGTTCAAGCTCTAGAGCAAGCTGCAAATATGATTTATAACACCAACTCTGACTGCCACCAGGTAGTCATCCTCACAGATGCACTGTCTGGCCTGCAAGCTCTCAAGGGTGGTAAACTCCCGCATCTGAGAAATGAACTAAACAAGGTAGCTGCCAAAAAGAGAACCATACTTCAGTGGGTACCATCTCATTGTGGTGTACCCGGAAATGAAAAGGCAGATAAACTTGCAAAAAAAGGGAGGAGAATGTGAACAAGAAGATAATGAAGTCACATACTTTGAGAAAAAAAGAGAGCTATCCAGACTATCAGAAGAGAACAGAACCAACCCAAAGACGACTATCACACTCTCGACCGGCAGGGACAGACAACTATTTTTCGACTCAGGACAGGGCATAACAAACTGAATAAACACCTGCACAAGCTACGATTGTCTGCTTCACCACTGTGCACATGTGGATTAAACGAACAAACTGCTGAGCATGTTCTACAGGACTGTCCTCTGTATGACCAGTTAAGAAAGATATACTGGCCCAATGACTCAACACTAAACTCAAAGCTATATGGAGTTAAAGAGGAACTTCAAACAACAGTCGAATTCATCATGAGAAACTCGTCTGACGGTTGTAATCATCAAAGATTGCGATCGCAAGAAGAAGAAGAAAGTAATTGAGCTGTAAAAGTCTGTATACCGATTGTAATTATAATATAGGTTGAAATAATGATGTACGCTTATATTTTTTATGTACCAACAAATTCCTGTTGCGATTCATCCACAAATGACTTGTTTTTTGTTTTGGTCTTAGTTGGACTTTTCAACAACTTAGTACTTTATAAACATTTAGGTGTAGATGTTAGATATGCGTTTGACAACCAGCTACTTATAAATGTTATAGCCTTTTGTTAATGGTCGGTCATGCGCCAGATTCATAGGGGGCGATGTGTTTTATCTGAAAATTCTTTGTTTAAAATTTTGACAAAGGTTTACATACACTTGCTTTTGTTGAATTTTTTTATCTTCCCACAACACATTATAAAAATTTAATAAGAATAGCGCATTGCATTAACGCATATAGTATCTAGCATGTTTTTTTTTAAGAAGATACCAATTGAATTCTATTCAGTTAGGTCCCTGCCAAGTCAAAAGTCAAATTCAATGATGCAGAAAATATTGCCGTTAATAATTTCTTCCAGCTAGCGTATTATCACTTTATGATAACATTTCGAAGTTCGATAAATGCTCAATAGCTGAATAAATAACTGTATAAATTGGTTCCATGAAAAACGCCCTTTGACTCTCACCTTATATGCAAATTCAAATATTTAAAAAGCCATTCATGCAACAGTATCAATATAATGCGCCTACACTAGCAATGCTAAATGCCACAAAAAATTCTAATAAAATAACTTTATCCATTTATTTTAATGTATTAATGGTCACATCAAAAAAATAAAAATATGCACAAGCGCCCCCATGGGATAACTGTGTGTTCACGCAAAATGGACGTTAAATTAATTCTTCCCTAAATCCTAATTGCAGAACGTTTGATTCATTACATACATTTCATTATAAAATACCCCCCCCCCCCCCCCCCCCCCAATTCCCCCCCCCCCATTCGGAAGGATTTGTTTTTCATGTAGGTCTCTGAGCCAATAATCATCCAGTTTTTTACTTTTTTAGAATTCTCCCATAATGTTTGAAACCAAAGGTGTTAATTGAGGTAATATTTTGTCATCGGGCACTACTCCTGAACGGGTTTTAATTTTTTTCCAATTTTAATCAGCCCATAAAAACACCCATGGATATTTCTTCTTCTTCTTGCGATCGCATCTTTGATGATTACACCGTCAGACGAGTTCTCATGATGAATTCGACTGTTGTTTGAAGTTCCTCTTTAACTCCATATAGCTTTGAGTTTAGTGTTGAGTCATTGGGCCAGTATATCTTTCTTAACTGGTCATACAGAGGACAGTCCTGTAGAACATGCTCAGCAGTTTGTTCGTTTAATCCACATGTGCACAGTGGTGAAGCAGACAATCGTAGCTTGTGCATGTGTTTATTCAGTTTGTTATGCCCTGTCCTGAGTCGAAAAATAGTTGTCTGTCCCTGCCGGTCGAGAGTGTGATAGTCGTCTTTGGGTTGGTTCTGTTCTCTTCTGATAGTCTGGATAGCTCTCTTTTTCTCAAAGTATGTGACTTCATTATCTTCTTGTTCACATTCTCCTCCCTTTTTTGCAAGTTTATCTGCCTTTTCATTTCCGGGTACACCACAATGAGATGGTACCCACTGAAGTATGGTTCTCTTTTTGGCAGCTACCTTGTTTAGTTCATTTCTCAGATGCGGGAGTTTACCACCCTTGAGAGCTTGCAGGACAGACAGTGCATCTGTGAGGATGACTACCTGGTGGCAGTCAGAGTTGGTGTTATAAATCATATTTGCAGCTTGCTCTAGAGCTTGAACCTCAGCTGTATAGTTGGAACAGAATTTACCAGTGGGAATGTGCCTAGTCTCATAGTGGTTGTCAGGATATGAGATAAAGATACCGGCACCTCCATTCCTAACAGCATTAGTTGCTGATCCATCTGTATAGGCATGTATCCATGATTGATCGGGATAGCTTTCTTGGATCATACTCAATGTAGCAGTTCGTTTTTGCAGATCATTATACTCACATCCACTTGTGAGACCACTGACTGTTGTATTAATTTGGAGGGCACTGCTGGCCTGCTCCCATGGTACAGGGTATAGGGTGGGCTTCAGTGGTGTTGTCTTCATGGATAGGTCTTCTTGATGCTGTCTTATAAGTCTTTTCCCCCGATGCACAAAGCTGCTACGCTTTAGACGTCCCAATGCCAGATCATCTAGTCTTGCCTTCATTGGGTGCATTGGCATACTGTTGTACTTTTCCATCTGGATCATGGTTTTTGTGTCTCTTCTATGGGACAATGTCTGTAATCCAGCAACCTTCTGCATCTCTGTTATTGGTGTAGTTTTCATGGCTCCTGTAATGAGCCTGAGAGCTTGATTTTGCACCTTGTCCAAAGACTGCAGATGTGAGTTAGCAGCTGATGACCATGCTGCTGAGCTAAAACTCTAAGTGTGGTCTTATTACTCCATTATAAATCTTCTTTAGATTTCGTTCATTTGCTCCCCAGTTGGTACCTGCTAATTTTCTGAGTATGCCTAGTCGTCTTCGGGCCTTTCCTTCTGCATTTTCAATATGCTTATTCCATGTAAGCCTTTGGTCAAATGTCACCCCAAGATAGGTGGGGTAGCTTTCTTCCTTGATCACGGTTGTCCCTAGGTGTATGTTAGCTGATTTGTCCTTGGGGGCGAGGGAGAACAGTGTTGTGGAGGTTTTGTCTGTGTTTATTGTGATAAGCCATTTCTCTGCCCATGACACTAGCATGTCTGCTGCCCGCTGCATTCTATAATTTGCTGTGGTGACATTTTCATCAGCGCACCAGAGTACTAGGTCATCTGCATATAAGGCAGCTTTAACTCCTGCAGGGAGATCTTTCACCAGGTCATTGATGTAAACAAGGAAGAGTGTTGGGGAAATTACTCCTCCTTGAGGTACCCCTGATGGAGCAACACTTTTCTGCTCTGCAGACCGTCAAGAGTGACTCTAGTTCTCCTGTTATGCAAGTATGACTGGATCCATTTCATCATGTTGCCTTGGATTCCACTTCTCCTAAGTTTTGCAATGAGGCCATCTTTCCACACCTTGTCAAAGGCCTGCTTGAAGTCGACCCAGATCGTTAGGACCTTTTTCTTCTCCTGGAAGGCATCTTCTATTGCTTGAGACAAGTAAGTAACTTGGTCTTCTATACTGTAGCATTCTCTAAATCCAGCTTGTTCCGGCACCAGGATCTGCTCAGACTCTAAATACCATTTCAATCTGTGGTTGACTATTCGCTCCATAGTCTTCCCAACACAGCTTGTGAGACTGATTGGCCGGTAACTTGCAGCCTCGGTCTTACATTTCCCTTTCTTTAGTATGGGTATTGTGATGGCTTCTCTCCATACTTGGGGTACCGTTCCTTTCAACCAGCTGTGGTTGAATATCTCAAGCAGTTTTGTCTTTGCTGCTGAGCTCAGATTTACTAGCATTTCGTTGCTGATTTTGTCTGGGCCGGGTGACTTTTGAAACTTAAGCTTGGAAATAGCCTTCTGTAGTTCTCCTAGTGTGATGGGTTCCCTCATTGGGGCAGGAGTATCTGTCTGTCCCATGGTTGCCAGTATTTCTTTTCTTATCTCTCTCTGATGGTCTATGTTAATGGGTAAGTTGCTTTCTGAACTGTATCTTCTAGCAAACAAGTCTGCAGCTTGTTTTCCTCTGAAAAGTTTGCCACCTTCATCCAATGTGATAGTCTGCCTTGGTGAGGAATGCTCTTCATTTAGAGACTTGACTAATCTCCAAAGTTTCCTGCCGTCTTTCTCAAGGTTCAGCGATGCCGTTTTAGTTCTCCAGCTTTTCCGCTTTTCTTCTAGCTTTGTTCTCTGAAACTCTGCTACAGCCTTTTTCCATTTGTTGTGAGTTTCAAGTGAAGGCTGAGACTCTGCGTCCTTTCTAGCCTTGTCCATAGCTTCCTGACGTTCTTGGAGTGTGCTGGACCAGTATGGTATGTAGTTACGCCGGCATCCTTTGGGAATGGTTTCTTTTGCAGCTTGTAGTATGCATCTGTTGAAGTCTTTTACCACTTCATTACTGTCTCTGTTCTGTACCTTGAGGGTAGACAGCAGCGTGTTCACCTGATGCCTGAATAAACCCCAGTTGGCTTTTTTGTAGTTCCATCTTGTAATGGCTGGGCCTGTACTGAGAGTTGCACTCTGGACAGTAAGAAAGATTGGGCGATGGTCGCTTCCCCCTAGTTGGTCTCCTACTTCTCTACTAATAGATCCAGCTATATCTGGTGTGGAGAAGGCAAGATCTGGTGTTGAGGTTGTGTGCCATCCTCTGGAGTAGAGGTAGGAGTATCTGTGGCATTATTGACTAGGATTAGGGAGTGATCATCTTGCCAAGTTTCAACCTCTTCACCTCTGTGATCCAGATGGTTATAGCCCCAGCTCTGGGAGTGGCTATTAAAGTCTCCAACTGCTATAAAGTTGGTGGCTGGTACCTGTATAGAGCTGAGACTCAGGGGTTTGTTGTTCGGACAGTAATAGTTCAGGAGTTCTATTTCCATCTTGTCTACCTTTATCTGCAGCAGCTGATATTCTGCTCCATCCATGAAGGTTTTCCTTTCGTGTGCAGGAATGTTATTCCTTACAAGAGTAAGTACTCCTCCTTTTCGTCTATCTTGTCTGTCGGATCTGAAGCATTGATATCCCCTTATTTTAAAGGTTTGATCTGCTTTCAAGTGAGTCTCTTGGATACAGCAAACACTGACTTGCTTCTCATACAAGATGTTTTCCAGCTCTGTCTTTTTGCTGTATCCAGCCTGCTTGCTGTTCACTCCCTCTGCATTCCAGTGCATCATGACAAGTGGCACTCTGGGTTTCTCTTTTTCTGTTTTGTTTTGGTCAGTAGTTCTCCTCCGCCGTCTGTTGACTCCACAAGACGGTCTAGAGGGTCCTCCAGTAGCTGAGGGTGGGCTCTGTCGAGGCTCAGAGCCCGGCACTGCACCTGCCTGGTGGAGCTCCACAGGGCGAGCACCAGAACGAGATTTATTTGACGGTGTACTCTCCATAGGAAAAAAAAAGCGAGTTGCATGATACTGTGGTTTCCGGTGCGCCTTCTGGCCCAGTATCTACGACTTTAGCACCTGTTCAACGGGAGAGTGGGCTCATCCCTAATCTGTTTATGTTCCCAGTAGTAGACTATTCGCAAGCAGCCTGGGGGTGTCACTGCTCTGCGCGGACCTTGTTTACCGAGGCGGCGTCCGAGCTCGTATGGTGAAAATATGGTTGCGTTATCTTCAAAATAGCCCTGTCTTTCCCGTGGCTTTTCTGCCATCCTGCAACTTTGAGTTAGGGAGTTCTGAGCTCCAGTCTCTTTCCCAGGCATTTTATCCTGGCCTGGCACGCATACAGAGGACCCCACTTCTGGTTCTAAGTTAGCAGTTGGGGATAGGTGGGGTAGCACACTGTGCATTCCCCGTCATCCAGGTGGCTCTCCAACTATGCAGAGCTTGCACAATGCTGTGCTCTGGTTCGGGGCTCTCCCAAGGAATCCTCACGTCCTGCACATAGCCACTTCCTGATACCCACCACCTGCCAACCCTCCATTGTAGAAATCTCCTGCATGCGGCCATCCAGTCAAGAGCCAGTATTAAGTCTGGTGCCCAAGTGATCCCCCCAAGCTCAGTGTGCAATGCTGGGTTCTCATCATGCTGCAACACAGGAGGGATTGTGATGCTCAGCCATCTCTCTCAATTCTGCACCGATAAGTGACATCGGGGACTTAACTTTGCCTCAGTACTGGGAGGCCCCGTTTCCGGGTACACCACACACAGCCAATTGAGGCAACGGTCGCCATGGGCGTGATAGACGACAAACAGTGAAGAATGAGGCAAGAAAGCATTTAACCCATGAAGTGGGGGTGGATTGGTGCAGACCAGAGCATGTACCACTCGCCGGTGGGTTCTGCATCTACACCTATAGGGTTCCACCCACTCCTCAGCCCATTTAGTCTGGCCCCTCACCCAGGACCTGTCCGGCTTGGGTGACCCTGCCAGGAGTAAAACTCCCGCCGGCATAGCTCCCGGGATCATTGAGGCGCTCAAGCTCTCCAACCACGGCAAGGTAGGCTTACATGTGGAGAGCCATGGATATTTAAAATTATATGCCATTTTACATAAACTTCATTATTATTTTAAAATGTAAGAAGTATGCATACACCTGTTTCTAGATCATAAACTCGTTTCATTTATTATATAAAAATATAGTTAGTTTTCATGTACGTAGCCCGTAAAAAAAACCATACTGGTACACCACTACAAATAAACTAAAGTATAATTTTTGTAAACAAAATTAACAAATATTTAGGATAAATGTAAGTGGAACCTGAAGGTTACAGAGAATTTCCTACTATATGTTTCCAGCAGCAATGTAGCCAAAAAGTTATGTGTTGGCTTTTAACAGAATGTTGGCTAGTCAAAGCAGATCACAGCTATTTAAAAAAAAAAAAAAAAAAATTAATTTTCGAATAATAATATTAAAACACATAAACAAATGTGAAAATGTTATAACACACAAAATTTAATATTCCATCCACAATTCTATTGTGAAAGAAACGAACATTATAATCTGACTTTTCTAGAAGAGGGACAGACTAATGTTTAAAGAGATGACCATTGCTTTTACTGACCCGTGTTACTTTGCCTGTTTCACGACGATGTGGACTGACAACATGTGCTTCCAAGAACAGCTTGTCTTGATCTCCTCCATAATATCTATGTGAAAGCAGACACAACAAAGAAATCACATTTAATACATAGCTGTATGTCATATGGCCATTTCAGGTCCTTACCTTTAGAGACAGCAGGTACACAAGAATATCTGACATTGTTTTTCTACCTCACTATAAGAATCTATGGAATATCCTTCAACTATTCCAATGGTACATCTATTTAACAAGAAAGATTTCTAATGTTTTTTTTTTTTTGGGGGGGGGGGGGGGGGGGGGGGGGGGGGGGGGGGTGAGACTGAGATACACAAGAAATGCCTAATTCCAGGAGATACATTTTTAAAGAATGCCCAGGACAAATTACAAGATACATCTGATGTCCTCAACCTAAGGGAAATAGACAATGTTCAAGTAATCAGGATGACATATGAAGGTTTCAAAACTGACTTGATCATTATTGACAAAATATGAATATCTAGTTTACAATATAACATTATGCCAGATAGCAGAAATATTTTCATGAACTTCTAAATACTAATGGAAAATGAGGAAACACCACAGACACAGCAAAAGTTGTCAGGATCATACTGTTCCATGAAAGCAAAACAGTTCTGGAGGCTTTGAAATAAGGAGCTTTCAGAGTTGCAGATAACGTGTTTTATCATGCTATGGTGACATATACCTACATTTATGGAATAAAAATAGAAGCCTACACACCATTAATACTTTTAAAACAATTCAAATATTTCTATCTGTTCTTTCTTCCTTGGCCACTGACTGACAAAGCAATCGGTGACTATCACTCCTGGTGGCTTCTTGTAAGGCAGCAACAAACTGTCTCCACTTTGCTCAGTCAACAGCCACCTTTCGTGTGGTGCACAACTCTAGTTCATGCTCAGCATCTCTGCATCAACAGTTCTCCACCAGGTGACTTTTGGCCATCCTTGCTTTCGCTTTCCTTCTGGAGTCCATTGAATAGCAGTTCTGGTAATGGTGTCAGGGTCTCTTCTGAGGATGTGGCCAACCCAATTCCAGCGTCTACCTGCTATGATGGTGCGCATGTCTTCTTGGTGGCTCAGAGTTAGCAGTTCTTGGTTGGTGATGGTATTCGGCCAATACTACCAATTTGTTTGTTTACCACGCAAAATGGCCTCTGTCATTTTGCTTATCACCAGATTCCCTTAACTAGAAAATGATGAATTTGTGAATAAAAGCTCAAAGACAAATCTAATTGTATTTTAACATCTTTTATGCTCATGTAAGCAACCTAAAGGCAGTCCTTGTTCTGGAACCCTCAAGGTAAGAGAGGTAGAGGGAGACCAAAGAACACATGGAGAAAAGAACTGGAGAGACATGAAAGGGATGAGGGAGACATAAAAATACCCTGAGCTGATAGCATGCCACAGGTAGATTCGGCATAAGTTTGTTGAAGGCGTATGCTCCTTGGACAGCTGAAAGATGATGATGGAGTCTAAAGGGGTTTTCAATTCACAAAGGTACAGCATAGCATGGCAGAAGATCAAGTACTTTTTCCAGTGATGACCAATCAGGAACAGTCGAAGAGTTGAACATTAAAATAAAATAAGTTTTTGGCCATTTCACCATTAATATGTGTAAACAGTAACAAAATTAATATCACTGTCTTTTAGGTTGTAACAATCTGTAAGTGCTTCTTTCATTTTGATCATATTTATTCGTTGATGTACTTTTACTGTCCCTGGGTGCACAAATGCTGCACCGCCACCATATGAATTGTTTCCATTATCCAATCCTTCATGGACTCTCTCCAGTTTACAAATGCGAGCTATTTCATGATTGTTCCTTTGCTCTTCACACATTTCTTGCATATAACCCTGTTCTTGTACTTGAAACTGCTTGATATACAGCTTTCTTTTAGTATACATTCATCTGATGCACTCAAGCCGTCTACGTTTTTTAACCTCATGATGTTAATTATGAGTGAGAATCTGTATATTACTGCTTCTCATTATCTATTCATTGCTAACAATATTGTTTGTTGCTCATAAATTTGCATAAGTATTTTTCATAATACTGTAATTCTGCTGTATCTTGGCTTGTTGTGGGTGGTTTCATCTGGTAATTTTCTTCTGGTGCATTGTGGTTCACATACAGAGTACTTTAGCAATCTTTAGAATCTGCACTGTCGTTGTATAAATAAACTCACAGAATATACCTCTAGTCCTTAATTGTAAACAAAATCCCTTTACAGGTGCTTTATGTTTTTAATGATGAAATTTCCCATACCTTTCCATTAGCTTTTCCTTGTCCCATTTAAAATGATTTAGCAGAATTCGTGTTATTGTGGCAGGAATCTGCTGACATAAAAAAAATTAATTGTTTTTAACACACAAACGCCTAACTGATTGGACAAAAATGAAAGATAAATGAAGAACTGACAGAAAAAACTGTAACATTTATAAACATTTAAAGAACCTTTAACAGGGGTTTTATAGTGCAGTCAGGCAAGGATGTCTGCTTTTGCCAACAATCTTCCTAGTGGTCACAGACTTGGTGATGAGACAGACAGTAGAAGGGAAGAAAACAGGAACACAATAGATATTTGACAAACAACTAGAAGATCTTAATTTAGCAAGCAGGCTGTGTCTTTCACATAACAGAACTTGCAGAACTATAAAGGTAAAGGTAGTCCCAGCGCAGATACTGCCGTACGGGAGTGAAGTATTACAGACTTTACTATACTAGGTCCAACATCGAGAGGTGAGGTGACCAGTTCCCTTCCTCCCTGCCTTTTCCCTACCAAACTCAAATGCAAAGTCAGGTACCCATTTACAGCTGGGTAGACTGAAATGTGTCAACACCGTGAATCAAACCCAGCACCTTAGCCGCGAGAGACCAACTCTGTAACCACTCTGTCAATAGGACGCTTAACAGGTCTATATATAAATGAAAAAAAAAATGAAGACAATAAATAAGCAAAGACATCTAATAAGATCAATGGTCATATGACTGAATAAATTCACAGCTTTGCACATGTGGAAAGAAACACCAACAAAGGATGAACAAATGGCAGGGTGATTGGAAAGTAACTTCCTATTTTTAAATATGTATATCCTCACTTGGATTCACTGGATATGCAAAAAAAACAAATGATCAAGGAGCAATAACCTTTTGACTAATACGTTTTATTTTTCAATTCTTTATTCCCAGGAACAAAATAAAACCAAATCAAATTAAAAATGGTCAATAAAGTGAAGTTTCAGGAGATAGCAAAAATTGCTGCCCGCTATGAAATCATGTGTAGACCACATAGGACCTCATGCTGAGATGTAATGTTAAAGAAGACATAGCACTTATTGTAATATAATGGCAGTTAATTGTCTTTACTTTTATGTTTGTTTCATATAAATTAGCTAGATGGAGTGAAGAAATAATAATTTAAACAATTTAAAAATAATAAGTGACTTTTCAATCGCCCTGTAGGAGGAACAAAGGAGGATTTCATTGTCAGGATAAATAAAGTCAGCCTTGCCTTTAACTTTCTCTGACCAGTATGGAAGTCGTCTCTTCCTCAGAAAAAATTAATTCAGGGGGGGTGATTCAACTCTATGACTCGTAAACGTAACATTGTTACCAATAACATCACACCCAAACTCCAGACATTCACCAACAGATGCCTCAATCATATTTTCAATATCAAATAGCCAGATGCAAAAAACAAAACACAGACTTGTGAAATAAAACCAGACAACAGCCAAAGCAGCTAGAGACTAAAGACATAACATGGCGATTGGTAGGACACACCCTCAGGAAACAAATACCAGTATAACCAGACATGCCCTTGACTGGAACCCACAAGTGTACAGAAGTGTGAGAATGCCAAAGAAAAACAGGTGGAGAACGAAAGTGGAAGCTAAAGCAACCAGACTATCATAGGCAGCATTGAAGAAGATGGTCCAAAACAAAATTGGTGACTGACAAAAGCTGCTAAGCTCTCTCTCTCTCTCTCTCTCATGTGTGTATGTGTATTCAGATTCTTTAAATATAACCAGTGCTGCTGTCACATTGTAGAATTTTTTTAAATTTTTGTAGATATCCTATCTTTTCTACAACTAACATCACAATTTCCCCAGTGGTGAAACATGCTGAGAATCCAGCATTGCACACTAAGCTTGAGGGAATCACTTAAGCCTCAGAGTTAACTCCGGCTTTTACCTGGTTGTCTGCAGGCATGAGCATCTTACAATGGATAAGAAGAATAATTAAGGGTCCTTATTATCTGATTAGGGACATGGAAGCTCAGAAATTCACAAATGTAATTATTTTTGCAGTTTAAAAAAAATGATTCCAATGTCAATTGATCAATCAATACCCTTTAGCTCCTCAAGGAACATAAGCCTTCAAAAAACACATGCCAAGTCTTCCTGCCATGTGCCATCAGCTCAAGTTCCTTCCGTGTCTTCATCATTTTTACTTCTGTCTTCAATTCTCTTCTCCATGTGTTTTTTTGGTCTACCTCTGCCTTTTTCCTTGGGGATTTCAGAACAAGGACTGCCTTGTAATGCTATCCACAGGTTTCTTCAATGTGTGTCCTATCCATTCCACTGTGTTGTATGTTTATTCAGGTTTAGGAAAACAAAAAACATCCTTTTTCACAAGAACATGAAACAAAACAGAAATGAAAATCTGCATTTATGGATCCTTAATCACTCTAGCCACTGATTTAGTAGCAAATAACACAATTATTTTCTCAAATGTTGTAAATATATGAAATTTTTTTTTTTTTTTTTTGCGTTCGCCCGCTAATACTCGAGGCGAAATCTCAGGTTATTATTTTATGTCTAACCTGACATTGATTTTACGTGAGTATCCCTTTATTTCTTGTACAGAGACAGGTGTCCCTCGCCATTCAGGCAAATACTCGCCGATTTCGGAGGTACCCATTGCAGCTGGGTCGGCTCAGGAGCTGCCAGTCCCTGGTCGACGACACTCCTTCAAATGTCATCGCCAGGTCTCGAGTTAATCCAGTCCAAATCCCGGTCGACGAAAAATCCTCAAATGCCGTCGCCCGGGTTTGATCCTGTATCACCCGGTCGCCAGAGCGGTGTTGTAACCACTACGCTAGCGCGGCTCCCAATATATGAAATAATAGCCATTAATAATTGTGATATATGACATAATAATTATTCACTTATTTCACTGCTAATCATAATCACTGCCTGTTTGAATTTTGGTCATGTATGGTTCGGGGAGGGGGGCTCTGGCATGTCGTAAGAGGCGACTACTATGAGGTTGTGAATGGAGCTGGCAACCTCATGTAAAAACAAATTGCTAAAGAATCCACTCCTGCAAGAATGTTTTGGTGCAAGTTTCCTGCAATGGGGCCAGTTACAGTAGTGACTCCATGCTCCACAGGGAGCGACAGGAACAAGATGATGATTTGAATTTCTGTACAATCAAGACCAAAGATGTTCATTTGTTATTTATAATTTTAATTTTACTTTCCTACCACCTTAGCCTGAATGCCCAAAAGTACCAATACTGGGTTTAACAAAGCTGATGTCTACTTGTCTGCGTGCACAGATAACAGTTAACAGGAATGAGACCTTACCAGACTGAACAAATTAGCCACAACTGAGCAGTTAGGCAATGATAATGACAGCCAAAGCATGGATCAATGTTTCGTCTAATGAAAATTTTGCCATCTAGGCAACAATGTGAAAAAGTCTGTTATTGAATCTATTCTATCCAGCAGAGGAGGAGGCCAAGGGGAATGTTTATCAGCAATAATACACAAAAATTCACAGAGTAAAATATTCTACCTTAAAATGAGAGCAAAAATTAAACTTTTGCTTAAAAACATGTGTGTAACTTCATTCATAACCCTCCACTCCCAAAGGAGCATAGGCCTTCAACAAACACATGCCAAGTCCTCCTGTCACGTGCCATCATCTCAAGTTCTTTCCATGTTCTCCTCATCATTTTCACCTCTGTTTCCAACTCTCTTCTCCACGTACTTCTTGGTCTTCCTCTGCCTCTCTTGCCCTGGGGGTTCCAGAACAAGGACTGCCTTGTAATGCTATCAACAGGTTTCCTCAGTGTATGTGTGTAACTAGTCTCTTATAAAATACAAACAGACAACCCAACATCAATTGATCAAGCATGGTTTTTTTTTCAAGTGATGGAAGTGTAAATTTCTTTTAAAATATATAACAACCGTACTGTTCTTATGTAACCATTTTTTTTTATTTAGTTAAAGGGTCAGTCTGGTAAGGGTAATGAGGTGTTACCAAATTCAAAAGCATTGTTAATTTTCTTAAAACAAATGTCGTCCTTGCTGACTTCCACTAGTTTTAACCCATGCAGTCATACCCCTATAAAATAAGTGAGTTGGTACAGCAGTGTTGACAAAACGAAATATTTAGCTCAAGCTTTTCCTCCCCATATTTCATTCTTCACTTCAAAAATAAAGGAAAGATTAATTATTTTCCACACTTTCCTAAATAAAGTGGCTAAACAGTTCAATAAACAGTAATATTTATTAACGGCTTTAAAAGAACACAGATTTATGCTTTATAACCGCAGTCACTGTGTCATCTTAGGATGTATGAAGTTGTTGCTCCTCTGTGGAGGAATTAGTAGCCTAAGTGATATAAGAATCAATCTTGGTATGTTTTTTCTTTATTTAATAACAGTTTAAACTGTTGTCCACAATATCCTAAACATCTAGTAATATCAATAGTACTCACCATCTTCACTGAATGTTGAATTTACATTTTAAATATAGCACTCTTCTAGATACTTTAACTTTAATTTTTTCAATGTCCTTAACATTTATTATAATTATTTTCAAAAATGTCTTGAATCTATAAACATTATTTTTTTTCAAAAATAAGAGCACAGCCCAGCTGATCAACATGCTGTGCTATAGGCATACTGAAATGAGGAAACATTGTTGCCCACTCAGTGACCTCATTTCAAATTTTGTGTCAGTCTTGCTACAAATGTCTTAAATGTGATTCAGATGGATCTTGAAGGATTTATTGGGATCAAGTATAAAAATCTCATTAACTGAGATTGTGTAACTTGCTGTGCCAGTCTTTCTGCGCTTCCTCTAAACTGCATAATTTTTAAGCAGCAGCAACCCTTCCCTCCTTTCAGCATCTCAATCGTCAGATGTTTACACAACTTGACCCCACTACATACTCAGCTTCTCAAAGTTCTCCCCACCCCTCAAACACAGCAGTTATCTTGAATATAAGTTACTGCTAGTGATTCCCCCATCTGCAGAACACTGGGCCCCAGAAAGTTAAATGAACACACACACAAAACAGAAAAGGTAACTCATTAGTTGAAATTTTGTGTGTGCACATAATATAAACATTTTAGGGAGAGTATGAACAAGTATGAACAGATTAATACATTTACCTTATGAATTAACAAACTATACTAAGCCATCTGACAAGGTGAAGTATAAGAAGATTATCGCAACAGTGGGATTAAATACTGAAAGCAAAGATTTGAGAAAAATAATGTATTCGTAACAAACAACAGCTATACAAAATGGTGACCAAATAGGGAAACTTCTGGAGGATAAATCTATAAGACAGGCAAGGATCTGTACTATCAGCTGATTTGTTCTGTCAATGCAGCGAGATCCACAGAAGTGTCAAGAATATGAAACCTGTATAGATAACAGTAACAATGTGTTTTATGGTGCTGATACAATCTTAACAGCAAAATGTGAAAAAGCACTATGCAAAATAGCTAGTACACTTCTGAAATAGGTCCATGGTAAATGTTCTGGCACTGTGATGCAGTCAAAATGAAGATGCAGATTAGAAATAAAGACAAAAAAGCTATGTAAAAATCAGCATTTCAGAAAATGAAAGGCACCCCAAGCAACAAATCTTTCTCAAAATGAATAAAGAGAGTTTTCAGGGTAACATCAATTTATATGTTTGTGAAGCAAAACGTAGACAACCAATAAACAAAGAAGAAGACCAAAGAGATGTGTTTCTAACACATAATTTTAAGAATTCCATGCACAGCTAACAAGAAAAAAAAAATACTAATGGGGCCAAGGTACAAACGAAGCTTATTACACACATTCGAAATAATCTGTCTACATATTTGAGCATGTTCTGAGACGATGAACTTAACAATACACTGTAACAAGAAAAAAGATGGAAAACAATTAAACAGCACTAGGGACAGAAGAGAAGCATCATCACTTATGCCAGTCATGATGCTTTCAACAATGCTAGCTTGCTGACATGTATGCTATTTTTCTGTTTATGAAGTTCTACATTTCTTCAGACATGACAACTTCCAGTTTACTAAGACTTCTGTAGGTGTTATAAAAATGTACTATTTTAAAGTCTAGTCCCAATTTATCTTAATTCCTATTTAAGATTTATTGATTGATTGTACTTTGCCATGGTTGTGAATCAGAAGTGTCATGTCATAGCAAAAAGTTTGATCTTCCAACCCTCAGCACGATGCAGATGAGGTTTAGTGATCCAAAAGGTCTTGACAATGTTGTTGTTCTCAAAGTTAAGACTAATGCTGACAGTGAAAATGAGGAACAGAGACAAATTAGTTTTTTTTCCAGAAGATCCTGCTGACTTTCCTCAATGCATTATATGATATACCATTCTTTCATAAGTGGCTTTTAAACACTGTGTAACTATTTTAGCAGACACTCCATAAACAAATAAAATAATGAGGGAAACCATCTATTTAATTATTTTTTTAACCTACATTTCACAATGTTCTAACAGCTTCACTCTATTTTGTTTTTAACTGTTTAATACATTCACATTTCACAATGTTCTATAATATGATATGGATATGGTCTTGTGCATAACAATTAAAGAAAGTGGCTCGCAATGCTAAGTGACCAGCTTTCATGATTTGCTAATGTGTGCATTTTGGTATATAAATATCGATTCCAAGACTGTCTAATGTACTCTCGTTACCTATTGTTTACATACTAAAGTCTGAAAACGCCACAATGACAATGGTTACCTGAACGACAGCATTGACTTCCTTTATACAGTCAACCATGAACTCCACAATTTGATCTGCTGTGAGCACCTCATATGAAAAGTCATCTTCTTCTCTTCTTTCATTTGTTGATGACTCTGGGGGTTCCATATCCATTGGCAGCTCGTCTTCGTCATCGTTGTCGGTAAGGACGTGCGAGCCGTCTGATTCGGCTCCTTCCATGAAACCATCGTCATTGTCCATCATGTTCTTAGAAATGTAATGACAACAAGCATAAGCAACTGTATTTCAAGATAACTGCAAATTTGATAACTTCAGCTAAACAGCTTACAAGTTACCGATTTCAAACATCTCTGCTTTGGACGCAAAATAGAGTTATCAGTAACACTGTCTTCTTAACGCAAAGGAGGTTTACGTTAGAGTGACGTCACATTCGGGAAACCCCGAGATCAGGTATTCTCAAATTTTGCTTGCCCTACGCATAATAACATGAACATACCAACAAAGCAAAATCTGAATCTTCTTCTATGTCTACAGCGTAGCAAACTAGCAACTCTTCGCTTCTGCGTACATTGCAACTGTCCAGATTCAGGACACAGCAACACAAATATACTTCGACGGAGATGACATCATCTTCGCCACGAACGGAACTCTGGGAAAAGAAAAATCTGGCAGAGCTACTAAATATGATTTATTCTCCACAAGATCTATATGTCCAAGAACCGAAAACATGCAACGTGCGCTCACAATATATTGAATTCGCACAAATCAGCAACATTTTCGCGTAAAAGTTGTCCAAATGTAAAGTAATACGCCATCAGAGCGCTTGAATTGTTTATGCAGCAAAATTAAAATGATCGAAATAATAATATAACTGGGACCCCAAGATGCAGCAATAGTGAATGCAGTCAGCGACCCATAGCTGTACTGCTTTCATCAGGACCAGCGAACCAGAGCTGGTCAAGACCGCACTCCACCTCCACATGGTGGTCCTGGAAACAGTGTCGGATGTGTCGACCGAAAGGTGCAGATATCACAGCTTAGGCGTAAACAGACACAACGCAACCACCGTCCTTTTCAGGGCGAACGAGGAAGAAGAAGAAGATAATATAACTCATTATGGGCTGCTTGCATCAGGACCAGCGAACCAGAGCTGGTCAAGACCGCACTCCACCTCCACGTGGTGGTCCTGGAAACAGTCTGCAGCAGTGCAGTCTGGCTGAGCGAGTGTGGATCGCAATGGGAAGGCAAACCCGGTCCGTAAAAAATGCCGTGCTGAAGTCGGATGTGTCGACCGAAAGGTGCAGATATCACAGCTTAGGCGTAAACAGACACAACGCAACCACCGTCCTTTTCAGGGCGAACGAGGAAGAAGAAGAAGATTATGGGCTGTGAGAGAACCGTGACAAAACCTGTTCCATTCTTCTTCTTCAAATAGAGTCATACCAGCCAGTTGTTGTAGGTGGTCATGACCATCCACAGCTTCTTGTTCCCCCAGTCCTATTTATCTGTTCTGTTCTTGACGTGTTCCGTGCCACCATATCAAACTGTCCAGCATCTTCTCTCTGTGTCGTTCTCTTGATCTTTTTTCTTACAATTTTTCATGCAAGCGTAGTATAGTCATGCTTTCCTCTTCTCGTAACAAACTCAAAAAGGTGAATCGCTTCCTAATAATGTGAGTTTTTCAGGACATTATCTCATTATTCTTTTAAGCTTTCTTTGGTATTCTTCTGTAAAAGCATATTTCGGTTCTCACTGTCCATGACTCACTTCCATATGTCAAGGCTGACACTATATAACACCGAAAAACCTCTTACTTCGATTGACAAAAATTCGGCACGACGAGTAAAGGTAATGGTAGCCCACAGCAGATACTACCGTAGGAGAGTGAAGAGTTAGAGACTTCGCCATAGAATGTCAAGCTTTTCTATGGGGTGAGGGGACTAGTTTCCTTCCCCGCTGCCTTTTGCCTTCCTTAGCACAATAGTACAGTTATGTATCCATTTACAGCTTGATAGAAAGCATTTATAACACGTAAGGAAGGGAAACCCGAGGCCTGTAAACAGTAAATTAATATGAGACAAACATAAAGGTATGTTATCAGGCACTCGTAGGAAATAAAGAAGTAGAACACTAGACAACAGAAAAACAACAGACATGAGTGGCTTACCCAGGATGTTTTTGGGTAAGCCACTCATGTCTGTTGTTTTTCTGTTGTCTGGTGTTCTACTTCTGGGTAAGCCACTCATGTCTGTTGTTTTTCTGTTGTCTGGTGTTCTACTTCTTTATTTCCTGCGAGTGCCTGATAACATACCTTTATATTTGTTTCATATTAATTAACTTCATATGTACGAACAGTATTAAACTAATTGAATTTGGAGGCTCAGGGTACAGCTCCATACTTCAGTAAGATGTCCACTTTGAAAGTACTTAGTTTGTACTCTGGTGAATTATAATTTACTCAAATAAAAGCGTTTGCAAATACACTTTTTTTCACATGGTGCTTCAGTAATGAAATTCGAAAGTAAGGATTTTTTGATACTTGGAGAAATCACTAAACAAAAGGTGAAACAAGAAAGATAACTCTAAATTTGCTTCGCAAAATCGTGCATAAGTGTGGTAACGCCCGTGTTGACTCATAAAAACCAGTTTTAGATATCGGTATCCCAAAATACATAGGCAAGTACCATATTGGGAAAACTTAAAACAGCCGTTTCACAAATAATTGAATTGTTAGTGCTTACGGTTCTCCTTCATGGGAAAGAATAAAACCGTTTCATAATTGCTCAGGCTTGGTGTCTGGCATTCCCGGATGAACATAATTTAGACAGTGTCATACTGTCATACAAACACCTACAGTTTTCCCCAGTAACCCGATAGGATATTATTGTCACCGCATCTTGCATCCTTGAGCGCGGCATTGAATTTTAATTTATATAATTTACGATAGCAATACAACATGATTTTCATAACTTCTCTTGCAGGGACAAGTCGCTTCCTTCTCCACCAGTTTTTATGTCTGACCAACTGTTTTACATCTTCAGAGTTACGGTTCATGGCACTAAGTTCTACTGCAGCTTTTTTTTTTCCTATATATTTATATCTAGTTTTAAAACTAGTCTCCTTCGTCCACTCCTAGAATCAAATTTAGCCAATATAATAATGGTTTCTGGGTCTTTATGATTGCATAGCCAGTCTTATTAACTCCCGTAGGTCCTGGCAGAGGCATACTTAAGGTATTTGGCACCCCCACTCCCCACATTTTTTTTTTTTTAATTTTAATGATGAAAAATATCTTGTTCAATCTCTGATGGGTTATAATTAGGATATATAGTGTTTTCAATTCCAAATAAGATGAATAACTACTGATACAGGAAAGTAGCATCACACACGTCTGTCACATCATTGTAAATATGGCAAATCAAAATTACCAGTTTTGCTTGTATGTTAAAAACGCCAAACAGAAATAATTTTTTTTTTGTCTGGTGTTTTTGTTTTATTTTCTCATTTTTTGTTTGGTTTTTTTTTTTTAAAGAAAAACACCTAAATATATTTTTAACACTTTTGGTTTTAAGGACTATCTTCATTGTACACGGACAACTCCATCAGCACACCAACCTCCTCCCTTGGATCACACAAGGAGGATCTCAGTACAGTGCACGAACTCCATAGCACGGCCAATGTAGTCAGTTTCTGACTGAACATGGTTCAGTTTACTCATTCTTCTACATCCTAATAACAAACAGATTGCTATAGAAGCAAGAGCATATAAAGTGCTTTAGTGCTGGTTTCCTGCAAGGGTCTACCTGCAGTGGTACTTCATGTTTCTTTAAGATCAAAGAAAGGGACAAAAAGACAAAGAAGATTGTTTATGTATATTTTGACCATCAGTTAAATTAGTGCTTCATAAAATTATTGCAAGTAAAGGTTGCCCATATAGTTCCAGGGGTCCCTGAAAAGACAAAGAAGATTGTTTATGTATATTTTGACCATCAGTTAAATTAGTTAAGATTATATCAGAGCTGTGTGCTTTCTGTGCTTCTCTATGGTGCGGAATGCTGGAGAGTTACAGAGAAGGAAATGTCGAAATTGTCCTCTTTTCACACAACATGCCTAAAAAAAATTATCAGAATCTTTTGGCCGAATACCATCACCAACCAAGATTTGCTTACTCGGAGCAAGCAAGAGGACATGCACACCATCATAGCTGGCAGACGCTGGAGCTGGGTTGGCTATGTCCTCAGAAGAGACCCCGATGCCATCACAAGAACAGCTATGCTTTGGACCCCTGAAGGAAAACGAAAGAGAGGCCGACCAAAAACAACCTGACGGAGGACTGTGGAGGCTGAGATGCAAAGAATGAACCAGAGTTGGGGCACTGTACGAAGGATGGCCGCCGACCGAGCAAAGTGGAATCAATTTGTTGTTGCCCTACAAGACGCCACTAGGCGTGATGGCCACTGACTGCTTTGACGGTCGGCGGCTAAGGATCAAAGAAGAAGAAGTTAAATTAGTGCTTCATAAAATTATTGCAATTAAAGGTTGCCCATGAAGTTCCAGGGGTCCCTGAAAAGACAAAGAAAGAATAGGGTTACTGCTTCGTCACTCATGTCCTAAGAGGCAACTAATAAAAGGTTGTGCATGAGGCTGGCAACTTTGTCATGTAATAGAAACTGCTACAGAATATCATGTCACTGCAGGAGTAGTCTTAGTATGGGCTTCCTGGGAACCAGCTGCAGTGATTTCTTCATGCTCTACAGTAAGCAAAAAGGGAAAATGATGAAGTAAGGTTTTATTGTTAATGATGCATACATGCCACACCTCAGAGATGAAAAACCTGTACAAAAAATCCAAAACCCTGTACAAAGACCAGCAAAACCTGTACAAAGACTGACAAAAACATATCAAAAGAGTTAATTCGTGTAAAAATATTTTCAATTAGCCTACAGTGCGCTGCATTATAAATGAGGCATGGGGACTTTGCCTTTTAAAGCAGGTCTTCACTTATTTTAAAACCCAGACAATAAATGTCTGAGTTTATTTTACACTAAAAATAATGTGATGGTGTCATCATTTCTTCTTCTTCCTTCTTCCTCGTTCGTCCTGAAAAGGACGTTGGTTGCGTTGTGTCAGTTTACAGCAAAGTTGCAATATTTGCACCTTTCAGCCAACACATCCGACTTCAGCACGGCATTTTTTGGGACCGGGTTTGCCTTCCCACTTCGATCCCTACTCTCTCACCTAGACTGCAGTGATGCAGCATGTTTCCAGGACCACCACTTGGAGGTGGAGTAGGGTCTTGGTCAGATCTGGTTCGCTGACCTTGACGCAAGCAGTCAAGCTATGAGTCGCTGACTGCATTCATCTCTCTTGCTGCGTCTTCAGTCCCGTGTCATCATTTAGTCTATTTCTGTGCTTAATTTTCACTAACAGACTGGGAAATCCTGTGTTCAATAGGACCTTATAAAAGAACTCTGAGACACAGTAATAAGGGGAATGGGTTAGAAAACCTGTACAGAAATTATGTACAGGGTGTACACGTCTGAAAACGCAAACATCTTGTATAGATTATGGGTAAACCATAGCATGTGGCATGTATGGTGATGAACTATGAAATTTAATAGATTTTCATTTAATGAAAAGAGGCATTTAACACATTAACTACCGAATTGAAAAACACGCTGTGGCGTAATTAAATTTTGTTACCATTTTCACCCTGTAGGTGTATTGCATAAAATAACCTGTAGTTTTCTTAATTTTTTTACAAACTTTTATGAATGATATGCCATTTTAAAGAGAAATGAATGTACTATTGCAACAAGCTGAAAAAATGTATGTTTACATGGTATGGTAAATATTATTAACAGTATAAAATGATTGACATACACAAAAAAAGTTTCAAAATATTTTTTTATTATTTCAGCTTACCAACATATTGCTTGTTCCTAAGGCAGTTAATTCCTTTATGTAGGTGATGATCATGTAGTATATCCAATGGCAAGAGAAACAAGTCCAAGAACACGTATTCTTCATCTTCTTCATAACCCTACACTCCCAAAGGAGCATAGGCCTTCAACAAACACATGCCAAGTCCTCCTGACACATGCCATCATCTCAAGTTCTTTCCATGTTCTCCTCATCATTTTCACCTCTGTTTCCAGCTCTCTTCTCCATGTGCTTCTTCGTCTACCTCTGCCTCTCTTGCCCTGGGGATTCCAGAACAAGGACTGCCTTGTAATGCTATCAGCAGTTTTCCTCAGTGTGTGTCCTAACCATCGCCATCGTCTTCTTCGCATCTCTTGTTCCACTGGCACTTGTCTGGCTCCTGTCATCAGTTCCACGTTGGTAACCTTGTCATACCATTTTAATCCTTCTATTCTACGCAAGCACCCATTTATGAAAGTCTGTAGCTACAGACAGAAGAACACACATACTGACTAATATTTCCACTATTAGTAACTTACATAATCACACCTACACCACTTCCAAAAAATCTCAAGATTTGCATGCAGACCTAGTTCACGAGTTAGGACAAAACGAAAACTATTTGTTGTTTCACCCTCACTAACATGCTGCCGTTGTTTTCTTTCTTTAGTTACATTGTTTTCTGCACCATTTGTAACTCTAACCGAGGTCTTTGCTATTTTATGGCCCACTGATGGCCGAGGACTTGCAATATTTTCACTATCATCACTGCTTGCATCATCACTACTATTGTTATCACTAGTATCAAAATCACTATCTGAATCAATGTCCACACCGTTTTAATTCTCGTCCTCATTGCTAGATCTATCAGCTAATTGTTGAAACAAATTTCTAGCCTGTTCAGCAGTTAGATGAGGTGTACGAGCGTTTTTGTGGCCCTATCACATGTTGCCATGGTAAACAGTTTTACACGATTTGGTAACTAACCTGAAACGTTGAAAAATATTAATATAATATCAATTTTCAAGTGATCGACAACAATCACACTTTATGAATTTGTTTTCTGGTGGTAACTTAAACCTCGAACCAGATCGGAAAGTGTTTTAGTACATTTTTCATTCCTGTTATTACTAAATAGAAATTGACGCTCCCAGAGGCTGGCGTCCTAGTGGTGAGATTCATATGACGGTCAGAGCGGCTCTCAGTAGTTAATGTGTTAAAGCCCTGCTACTGTATAACTTTTTTTTGTTCAAACAAGAACATTCCGCATTACTATGAAACCTTATATAAAAGGTTTCATAAGTGCTTAAGTAAGTCATTAAGTCACAAGTTGGAAAATACAAAACCATTTTATAGCATTAAAATGCAGCTCCTTTTTTCTTTTTTGTTGGAATTCCCAGGGAAAGAGAAAAGGGATACAGAAGACATGAAAAGGCCTTGAAATGGTGGCACAGGAAAGGAATTAATTGAAGGCCTATGCTCCACAGAGAGCAGAAGAGTATTGAATGAAATCACCAGTTTCATTTTCATGTCACAACAATTATCTTCTCTTTTCAGATAACTAAATTGTTGAGGCTGTGCACAGTCATCGGAGATTATTTAATGCAATATATTGTGGCAATATATTCATATACTGTGAATGTGGCATTGTTTGCATAAACAGCTCCAGACCTGTCCTAAGATGGAGAGAAGAATGATTTAGATAAATATTAAAATGGCTGACTGTAAAGTTTGTTGGACATGTAGAGGACTTTTCACTAGTAAAATAGCATCTGGTGATATTTTAGAATCTCATTTAAAATCATGCAGTGGAAATTACGTGTTAAAGAATACCAAATTGTTTGAGTACTTTGTCTGTGACAGAGCTGATTACAGTGCTCTCACAAACTTGAAGAAAAGTTTAAATAAACATGGGCGACGTGTCATCTCCAGCATGCATGTGCAAACAGTGCTGCCACAGAGTATAATCAAAGCACTCTTATCCTTGTGTGTTTATGATTTTCCAACTTACCAACTGAATTCCTTTTTGAAATCAAAAACTCAAGATTTACCAAAAAAGGAAAAGGATTGTAATGACACATCAAGGGAAGATACAGCCGAATATCAGTATCTTCTTGTGAACAATGAGATTCAGACAACCGCCGAAACTGGTAATCCTTCAGTCATCACATTTGACAAGGATACAAGTCATGTGACGTCAGGCAGTTGCAGCACATCAGATTCCCTAACTGCCTTATGTGATACAAAAGCCTGTAGCAGTGAACTTAGCAACGTCAAAACAGCTTCTTTGCCAAATGTGGTCCCTTTTGTGGACAGTGTAGAAGTTAGTGATCAGTCACTGGTTCCGAATACATTAGAACAACTCCTAGACAAAGAGAATGAGTTGCAAAGACACAACAAAGAGAAACTGACAGCTCAGTGTGACGTATCTAAAATTAATAATGAGTCTTTCTATGTTTGCAAGCTTTGCTCACATAAATCTAAATCTGATAAGCTCATGCTGAGACATTTAACCTCTCACAACAATGGTCATTCCTTTGAATGTCAATCATGCATGTTCACCACCATCTGGCGTAAAGAGTGGAAACAACATCAACAGCGCAAGCATAGGGAACAAAAGATCTTGTGCCAGTTTTGTGCAGCAGAGTTTTCTAGAAAAGATGTATTTGAGCAGCATGTCGCATCTGCTCATGCAGGTACTTATTTATGATGTATCCTCACAAAATGAGTCACTTGTTGATAGATATTCAACTTACAGGTTGAATCAGCTGATAGCAAACAAATAATTAAAAAAAAAAAAAATTCTTGACAATCAGCTTTCTTCATGCACATACATGTAACAGGCTTAGAAAATGAATCTTATTGAGTGTACCTTTAGAAATTAATTTCCAAGGCATGTGAATGTTGCTACTGAATGTCAAATGCCATAGCACTGAATCATGGTTGATTTTATGAGGAACCTTTGCACTTATGTAGTAAGAATATTTTTCTCTCTTTTTTTTTTTTAAATTGTGATAATGTTTTTTTCTACTTTAATTACTACATTAATAAAAGTGTGCTAATATCATTCATTTGATGTAAAATAGTTCTCAGTAAGATCGTTTTTAATATCAGAATTTCTGGAATTCACACTTATAAGCAGTAAACTAAAAAAATTAAATTTGTAATGTTTTTGTTGTTGTTGATCAGGTTAATTCATTTCCTCTTCATAATCATCATAGGGAGATGCATTTTCATGGCCTTGTCTAGCTTTAGTCCTTGTTCGTTCAAGATATTTTAAAAATAATGTAACCTTCATTCATGTGGTTCTATTTGTCCTTTACTTTTGAGCCATCATATATAATAATGTTAAGGGCCTGTTGTGACAGTTTATTTTGGAGTCACTTCTGTGTGATCAGATAAATCTACCTTCTGTAGTTCTACATGGTGGATGGGGGTGCTTGTTTCCATCAACCTCCTGATGTTGCCATCTTGCACTGTGTCTGTTTTGGTTATGTTGGCGTTTCGTCTTGGGTTGTTATGATTTTTCTATTAATGCTGATAGCAAAAGAGTTGTTGTGAATGTGTTAGTTATAATCTTTTGCTTTGTCTTTGTATAGATTTTGAATGTTTGAGTCAGCATTTGTGCCACTACATTAGTACTTTGACATTTTTTGTTGTGTCCATGCTGTGGTGTTCTATGATAGTGCTTCCAAGGTGTTTGCAATTCTTGACTCTTTTTGGATCAAGGTATTATTGTTTGAACTAAGGGATGGCGGAAAGCATAAAAGAGAAGTATGCAGAATGATGGACAGGTCGAAGAGAAAGAGGAAGTAACAATAGTGAGCCATTAATAGATTTAAAAGCTTGAAAAAGGAGGCCAGGGCTAAAGTGGTGAGAGACTTTTGTCACAGAGGTAGGCACAGAAAGAACTGTAGAAATATTCTGGACCTTACATCCAAGAATGAACGGAAAGAGTACAAACTGACCCTTCCCTTATATTCAAGGTCATACCAAACAGGCCTAAAATACCAGACCTGGCCCATAAGAACTAAAATTCAATCTAGCCCATATGTTTGTCTTATCATTTTGAGTCCTTCCAACTGTGATTTCTTCTGTTGCCTCTTTTTCCATATCACTTCCATATTTTTGGCATTTATTTATTTATCATCAATGAATGCTGATTTCATGAAGAATGTAACCCTGTGTGTGTTTTCTATGTTTAAGTGTCACAATTAAACATGTAAAGAACATTTTCTTTTGTGTATTTCAAATCCATGTGCTATTTGCTGCTGCAGATTTCACTCAGATGACGGGGAAGAAAAAACTGCAGTGTGATGCATGTGGGTATGTGGCTAGAAATTTTGCATCCTTGAAGGAGCATAAAAGAATTCACACTGGTAAGCATCTATATTGACTAATATTTATACATGTAATTACTGATCAAACCATATGAAAACAAACAACTGACTTCTAAAGTTTGCATATATTTCTTTCTATTGATTCCTTAAATTTTTATTTTTTTTTAAATTATGCCTCTATGATTGCTTTGATGTCTTGCATGTTGATATCCCATAGGTACACAGTGCTTTGATGTCTTGCATGTTGATATCCAATAGGTACACAGTGCTTTGATGTCTTGCATGTTGATATCCCATAGGTACACAGTGCTTATTTTCTAGTAACATCATTTTTATTGTATGTATGCTGTATTGTCATTCTTTCCTTCTATCTTTCTTTGTAGAAAGAGTAGGAGGATGCTGTTTTTAAGAGTGTTTCATCCCATTTCCATGATATTGTGTCTTTCTTAGGCCATTAGTTCTTATTAACTGATTTCAAGCTTTATTATTTGCATGAGGCTTTTACTCATTACTTTCTTTGTCCATATTCTGAAAATTTGTCTTTAGCACCACTATTCTTCTTCTTCTGCGTTCATCCTGAAAAGGACGTTTGTTACATTGTGTCGCCATTTACAACGAAGCTGCGATATTTGCACCTTTCGGCCAACACATCCGTTTTCAGCATGGCATTTTTGGGACCAGGTTTGCCTTCCCTCTTCGATCCCTACGCTCTTGGCCAGACTGCAGCGATGCAGCCTGTTTCCAGGACTACCACTTGGAGGTGGAGTAGGGTCTTGGTCAGCTCTGGTTCGCTAACCCTGACGTAAGCAGTCAAGCTATGAGTTGTTGACTGCATTCATCTCGCTTGCTGCGTCTTCGGTCCTGCACCACTGTTCAAATGCACATATTTTTCAGTCTCTTATATTGTCCAGTTTTCACTTCTCTACATTAATACTGTCAAATATATTTCATTTGATGATCTCTGAATAAAAATTACATTTTTAGATGTAGTTTAAACTGAAAAAAAGCATGGAAGAGGGTAAATTACTCTAACATAGAAGAGATAAGTAATATTACAGCCCACACAAATAGTAGAGGATATGAATGAAACAATTATAAAGTATAATCACATATGATAATTTGTCTGCTTGTAAACAAGGAGCTTTCAAATGAGAAAAAAATTACAGGTACCCACATGCACTGGAAAGTTACTGTGTTTCTGTAACACACAATTTAAAATTGAATAATTGTTTTCATTTTTTGTATCTCAAACAATGTTTCCATGCAGGAGGCTTGCATCAGAGAACATCTTGGGCTCTTGCAGTGGTGATTTCTGTTGCAGTGTTTTACATATTAGATGAAGTCGCTAGTTCCATGCCCAGCTTTACTTTCTTCTCACCTTTCAACTCCCAAGGTGCCCACGGCGACCGTTGCCACAATTGGCTGTGTGTGGTGTACCCGGAAACGGGGCCTCCCAGTACTGAGGCACAGTTAAGTCCCCGATGTCACTTATCGGGCAGAGTTGAGAGAGATGGCTGAGCATCACAATCCCCCCTGTGTTGCAGCATGATGAGAACCCAGCATTGCACACTGAGTTTGGGGGGATCACATGGGCACCAGACTTAATACTGGCTCTTGACTGGATGGCCGCACGCAGGAGATCTCTACAATGGAGGGTTGGCAGGTGGTGGGTATCTGGAAGTGGCTCTGTGCAGGACGTGAGGATTCCTTGGGAGAGCCCAGAACCAGAGCACAGCATTGTGCAAGCTCTGCATAGTTGGAGAGCCCCCTGGATGACGGGGAATGCACAGGGTGCTACCCCACCTATCCCCAACTGCTAACTTAGAACCAGAAGTGGGGTCCTCTGTATGCGTGCCAGGCCAGGATAAAATGCCTGGGAAAGAGACTGGAGCTCAGAACTCCCTAACTCAAAGCTGCAGGATGGCAGAAAAGCCATGGGAAAGACAGGGCTATTTTGAAGATAACACAACCATATTTTCACCATACGAGTTCGGACGCCGCCTCGGTAAACAAGGTCCGCGCAGAGCAGTGACACCCCCAGGCTGCTTGCGAATAGTCTACTACTGGGAACATAAACAGATTAGGGATGAGCCCACTCTCCCGTTGAACAGGTGCTAAAGTCATAGATACTGGGCCAGAAGGCGCACCGGAAACCACAGTATCACGCAACTCGCTTTTTTTTTTCTATGGAGAGTACACCGTCAAATAAATCTCGTACTGGTGCTCGCCCTGTGGAGCTCCACCAGGCAGGTGCAGTGCCGGGCTCTGAGCCTCGACAGAGCCCACCCTCAGCTACTGGAGGACCCTCTAGACCGTCTTGTGGAGTCAGCAGACGGCGGAGGAGAACTACTGACCAAAACAAAACAGAAAAAGAGAAACCCAGAGTGCCACTTGTCATGATGCACTGGAATGCAGAGGGAGTGAACAGCAAGCAGGCTGGATACAGCAAAAAGACAGAGCTGGAAAACATCTTGTATGAGAAGCAAGTCAGTGTTTGCTGTATCCAAGAGACTCACTTGAAAGCAGATCAAACCTTTAAAATAAGGGGATATCAATGCTTCAGATCCGACAGAAAAGATAGACGAAAAGGAGGAGTACTTACTCTTGTAAGGAATAACATTCCTGCACACGAAAGGAAAACCTTCATGGATGGAGCAGAATATCAGCTGTTGCAGATAAAGGTAGACAAGATGGAAATAGAACTCCTGAACTATTACTGTCCGAACAACAAACCCCTGAGTCTCAGCTCTATACAGGTACCAGCCATCAACTTTATAGCAGTTGGAGACTTTAATAGCCACTCCCAGAGCTGGGGCTATAACCATCTGGATCACAGAGGTGAAGAGGTTGAAACTTGGCAAGATGATCACTCCCTAATCCTAGTCAATAATGCCACAGATACTCCTACCTTCTACTCCAGAGGATGGCACACAACTTCAACACCAGATCTTGCCTTCTCCACACCAGATATAGCTGGATCTATTAGTAGAGAAGTAGGAGACCAACTAGGGGGAAGCGACCATCGCCCAATCTTTCTTGCTGTCCAGAGTGCAACTCTCAGTAAAGGCCCAGCCATTACAAGATGGAACTACAAAAAAGCCAACTGGGGTTTATTCAGGCATCAGGTGAACACGCTGCTGTCTACCCTCAAGGTACAGAACAGAGACATTAATGAAGTGGTAAAAGACTTCAACAGATGCATACTACAAGCTGCAAAAGAAACAATTCCCAAAGGATGCCGGCGTAACTACATACCATACTGGTCCAGCACACTCCAAGAACGTCAGGAAGCTATGGACAGGGCTAGAAAGGACGCAGAGTCTCAGCCTTCACTTGAAACTCACAACAAATGGAAAAAGGCTGTAGCAGAGTTTCAGAGAACAAAGCTAGAAGAAAAACGGAAAAGCTGGAGAACTAAAACGGCATCGCTGAACCTTGAGAAGGACGGCAGGAAACTTTGGAGATTAGTCAAGTCTCTAAATGAAGAGCGTTCCTCACCTAGGCAGACTATCACATTGGATGAAGGTGGCAAACTTTTCAGAGGAAAACAAGCTGCAGACTTGTTTGCTAGAAGATACAGTTCAGAAAGCAACTTACCCATTAACATAGATCATCAGAGAGAGATAAGAAAAGAAATACTGACAACCATGGGACAGACAGATACTCCTGCCCCAATGAGGGAACCCATCACACTAGGAGAACTACAGAAGGCTATTTCCAAGCTTAAGTTTCAAAAGTCACCCGGCCCAGACAAAATCAGCAATGAAATGCTAGTAAATCTGAGCTCAGCAGCAAAGACAAAACTGCTTGAGATATTCAACCACAGCTGGTTGAAAGGAACGGTACCCCAAGTATGGAGAGAAGCCATCACAATACCCATACTAAAGAAAGGGAAATGTAAGACCGAGGCTGCAAGTTACCGGCCAATCAGTCTCACAAGCTGTGTTGGGAAGACTATGGAGCGAATAGTCAGCCACAGATTGAAATGGTATTTAGAGTCTGAGCAGATCCTGGTGCCGGAACAAGCTGGATTTAGAGAATGCTACAGTATAGAAGACCAAGTTACTTACTTGTCTCAAGCAATAGAAGATGCCTTCCAGGAGAAGAAAAAGGTCCTAACGATCTGGGTCGACTTCAGGCGGGCCTTTGGCAGGGTGTGGAGGGATGGCCTCATTGCAAAACTTGGGAGAAGTGGGGTCCGGGGCGACATGATGAAATGGATCCAGTCATACTTGCATAGCAGGAGAACTAGAGTCACTCTTGACGGTCTGCAGAGCAGAAAAGTGTTGCTCCATCGGGGGGTACCTCAAGGAGGAGTGGTTTCCCCAACACTCTTCCTTGTTTACATCAATGGCCTGGTGAGGGATCTCCCTGCAGGAGTTAAAGCTGCCTTATATGCAGATGACCTAGTACTCTGGTGCGCTGATGAAGATGTCACCACAGCAAATTGTGGAATGCAGCGGGCGGCGGGCGTGCTGGTGTCGTGGGCAGAGAGGTGGCTTGTCACAATAAACACAGACAAAACCTCCACAACACTGTTCTCCCTCGCCCCCAAGGACAAATCAGCTGACATGCACCTAGGGACAACCGTGGTCGGGGAAGAGGGCTGCCCCACCTGTCTTGGGGTGACATTTGACCAGGGGCTTACATGGAATGGGCATATTGAAAATGCAGAGGGAGAGGCCCGAAGACGACTAGGCATACTCAGAAAATTGGCAGGTGCCAACTGGGGAGCAGGTGAGCGAAATCTAAAGAAGATTTATAATGGAGTAATGGGACCACACTTGGAGTTTGGCTCGGCAGCATGGTCATCGGCTGCTAGCTCGCATCTGCAGTCTTTGGACGGGGTGCAAGGTCGGGCTCTCGGGCTCATTACGGGAGCCATGGGGGCTACACCAGTGGCAGAGATGCGGGGGGTTGCTGGATTACGGACATTGTCCCATGGGGGAGACACAGGGGCCATGGTCCGGATGGGGAGGTGCAGCAGTGTGCCAGTGCACCCAGTGGGGGCAAGACTGGATGATCTGGCATTGGGACGTCTGGGGCGTGGCGGCTTTGTGCATCGGGGGAAGAGACTTGTGGGACAGCATCGGGAGGACCTATCCATGAAGACAACACCACTGAAGCCCACCCTATACCCTGTACCATGGGAGCAGGCCAGCAGTGCCCTCCAAATTAATACATCAGTCGGTGGTCTCACAAGTGGATGTGAGTATAATGATCTGCAAAAACGAACTGCTACATTGAGTATGATCCAAGAAAGCTATCCCGATCAATCATGGATACATGCCTATACAGATGGATCAGCAACTAATGCTGTTAGGAATGGAGGTGCCGGTATCTTTATCTCATATCCTGACAACCACTATGAGACTAGGCACATTCCCACTGGTAAATTCTGTTCCAACTATACAGCTGAGGTTCAAGCTCTAGAGCAAGCTGCAAATATGATTTATAACACCAACTCTGACTGCCACCAGGTAGTCATCCTCACAGATGCACTGTCTGTCCTGCAAGCTCTCAAGGGTGGTAAACTCCCGCATCTGAGAAATGAACTAAACAAGGTAGCTGCCAAAAAGAGAACCATACTTCAGTGGGTGCCATCTCATTGTGGTGTACCCGGAAATGAAAAGGCAGATAGACTTGCAAAAAAGGGAGGAGAATGTGAACAAGAAGATAATGAAGTTACGTACTTTGAGAAAAAGAGAGCTATCCAGACTATCAGAAGAGAACAGAACCAACCCAAAGACGACTATCACACTCTCGACCGGCAGGGACAGATAACTATTTTTCGACTCAGGACAGGGCATAACAAACTGAATAAACACATGCACAAGCTACGATTGTCTGCTTCACCACTGTGCACATGTGGATTAAACGAACAAACTGCTGAGCATGTTCTACAGGACTGTCCTCTGTATGACCAGTTAAGAAAGATATACTGGCCCAATGACTCAACACTAAACTCAAAGCTATATGGAGTTAAAGAGGAACTTCAAACAACAGTCGAATTCATCATGAGAACTCGTCTGACGGTGTAATCATCAAAGATGCGATCGCAAGAAGAAGAAGAACTCCCAAGGAACAAACTTACACCAAGTCTTCCTGTTCCATGCCATTAGTTCAAGGTCTTTACGTGTCTTCTTCATTCCACTCATGCCTGTCTCCAGTTCTCTTCTCCATGTGTTCTTTCGTCTTCCTTTACCTCTCTTACCCTGGGGATTCTAGAACCTGGACTGCTTGGTAATGCTTTTAACAGGTTTTCTCAGTGTGTGTCCTATCCAACTCCAGCATCGTCTTCTGATTTGTAGTTCCACTGGCACTTACCTTGTTCTTGTCATCAATTCCACATTAAAGACCTTGTCATACCACTTATTTCCTTCTATATGCAAGTATCCAGTAATGAAAGTCATTAGCTTTTTGGTTGTTGTTTTTGTTCTCCATCTTTCAGAGCCATACAATAGGACAGACTTGACATTTGAATTGAACATTCTGATCTTTGTGCTTGACCTGATTTCTTTCCATCTTCATTTATGTCTCAAATGCAGTGAAAGCTCCTCTAGACTTTTGTATTCTTATTTTGATGTCATTGTCTGTCCCTCCAACTGTGTCTATATTTCTGCCAAGGTATATGCATACTCTACATCTTGTAGTGGTGTTTCTTCCAGTACAATCTTGTTACAGATTCCTGCATTTATTATCATTATCTTTATTTTCTCTCTGTGTATTTTCAGACCCACTTGCTGTGTTCTGTCATCAGTTATTTTAATTTTATCTTGCATCTGATAACGGTTATGGGACTGAAGTGCCAGGTCATCGACAAAATCTAGATCGTCAAGCTGTTTAGTCAGAGTCCACTGGATTCAATTTCTACTGGCTGAGGTAGATGTTTTGAAAACCCAATCTATAGCCAGTAGGAAGAGAAATGGGACAAGAGGCATCCCTGTCATACTTCAGTTCTTATTCCAAAGTTATGTAAGTTAAACCAAATAGTTACATAGATTATATTATCCCCTATATACTGATTGTCTTACTGAAACATCTATAACCAATAATGAAAAAACCTGCCAGCTTTTCGAGAAAATATGGAAAAGATGTGCATTTCACAGTGAAAGCTAAATTGAACACCAATTAAAAGAGCACGCAGGCCTTTCAGATTTTTCAGTGTGCCTTGATAGGTCGTGAAAAGTTTAGACTACAAAGATCCAGTGAAGTTGAAATGGAAAGGAATGAAATAACCACATTAGTATTAGTGCCTTCATCAGGACATGCAGCAAAAAGAACACAACATAATTATTTCCCTGTCATGTTTTGACAGGTTGCTTGCTCCTTTTTATTTACACTGTTAGGGTATTTTGTATGTTATATTTTTGCAAAATAAAATTCTTTATTTTCTCTTCAAGGTGAGGTAGTTGAGTGTCCACACGATGGCTGCACTTTTAAATCGATGTACGAGAGATCCCTGCAAAAGCATTTGAGACAAAAACACTCAAAAGAAAAAACTCAGGTTTGCTACATCTGTGGCTTCCAAACACGCCATACTTCTTCCCTAAGCAAGGACTCAAAATAAAAATCGGTTGTGAAAGTCAGTTAGATGACTCATATCATGTTATAGTAGTAAATGCAGATACTGTTAAGAAGGATGCTGTGGAAAATCATGTCACAGATATTGCTGTCGGTTCAGAAAATGACTTCCACATAACAAATGCTAATCCTACAATTTCTGATCAGACTTCAGAAAATCTGATGGCTGTATCTTTAAAACATGAATCTAATTTGTATAACAGCAGTTCTCAATCTAGTAAAGGTGGCAACCCAATGTTGTCAGCTACAACCAATGACCTTGGTGACACTGATAACTCTCTCATAGAAGACTCTCTGTTTGATCTCATGTCAGACTTCCCCAGGCCACCAGCCCTGAATAGGTCTCAGTCGGCTAGCACTCTCATGTTTGCTTCATTTTCACCACATGTGGTAGACAGATCAATGACACCTGACTTTTTCTTCACCGACAGTCCTTCTGTCGGCTCATTTTTCTCCAATTTCCCCACTAAAACCTTAGACTCTGAGTCTCTAACTCTTGGAAGTTTAGCAAACTTTGACCCATCGCCTCAGTCTACAACAGTCCCACCATCCAACATTGGTCTTCTGGCATCTTCTACGTCCATCAGAGGTGCAAAAACACCATCACCTATTCTGCCAGGTTTCATCACCTCTACTGTGACAGGAAATATGGTATCTCTGAACACAGGAGGTATGGCTTCAATCAAACAAGAAACTGGGTGTATGGATGTGGATTCAATGCTGCCTAATTGTGTCTTATCGACTTTGTCCCAGCTGAAGACTGAAAGTGGTTCAGAATGTTCTACAGACAAAATTTCACAAGTTTTATCTGTCACAGCTAATTCAGCTTTTTCTGCATTAAACCAGGAGTTTTCTAGTGAAATAAATACAGCTGTAGCTTCAATCCGTTCACCTGATGAATATGGAACTGGAGCCCAGCAGAACCATTGCATGGGTGAAGAATCTCCTTTCCCATAAAACATGTCTTTTTGTGTTCTTTTAGCTTCCAAGTAGAAAATAAAATGTGATGAAATCCTATTACAGAAAATAAAGCAAAGCATCTTTATAGAATTCAGAACTATTATACATCCTACAGAAGACAAGTGTTAGTCGTCCCCATAGAAGATGGGCATAAGCTGAATTCTTACAGGGTTACAAGACTGAAATATGGTGTAATCTGTACAGAAGATATTTTCAAGCATTTCTTCATGTTAGGTACATTAATTATATTTTAACAGATAGTGATGAAGATGTATGTGCAACATATGGATATTAATGCATTTTTAATGTGATGAAAAAGTTATTGAAATGATGTATTGTGCTTCACTGTTAATACAAGTTTGAAAACAAGAGTTATTAACAGTGTATGGTTATGATGCAACTGAAGTTAAATTGATTTAGAATTTATTTTGGTTGGAGTCGCCTAAATGTGTCCTTAAAAGTTTGTGAGACACATCGTTAATACGAGGGAAGGTCAAAAAGTAATGCCTCCTATTTTTTATGTATGTAAATACTGCATCGGTGTGCAATTTGTAAATTTAGCAGGATTCCTCAAACACTCTTCTGTACTGTATAGCATTACCAACCTGTTTCAGTAACAGGTGGCACCACTGTAACAGTTTAAAAATGGCTGCCAAAGACGTTCGGTTAAAACAACGTTATGTCATAGAATTCCTCAATGCTGAAGGCGAGACCATAGCCATCAACCTCCTGCACCGTTACGAAACTGAAGGAGAAGAGTTTTTATTGAATATTGTAACAGGTGATTAAACTTGGGTTCATTTTCTTGAACCAGAATCCAAGAGACAGTCAATGGAATGGCATCACACAACATCGCCGACAAGAAAGAAGTTCAAAAGTTCACCATCTGTAGGGAAAGTTATGGCCTCCGTGTTTTGGGATGAGAAGGGTGTGATTCTTCTCGACTTCTTGGAACAGGGAAACACGGTGAATGCAGACCGTTACATTGAAACTTTGAAGAAGGTTAGAGGTCGTCTTCGGCGACTTTACCCATTAAAAGATCAGATAACTGCACTTCTGTTGCATGATAATGCCACACCACACACCGCTAAACGCACCATTGATGCGATTGCAGAATTTGTCTGGACATTATTACCACATCCCCCTTACAGCCCCGATCTTGCACCTTCTGACTTCCATCTGTTTGGACCACTGAAAGAAGATCTTCGCGGACATCACTTTGAGGACACCGAGACCCTTAAGCGCGCCGTATGCCAGTGGTTTAGGAAAAAGGACACAAATTGTTACCGTGCGGGGATACATGCCCTTGTGAGAAGATGGACAAAAACTGTAACAAATAATGGAGACTACATTGAGAAATAAATTTTTGAAGTTCAGACTTGGGGCTACATTTCAATGTGAATTTTATCTGTTTTCTTGCCTATTGAATGAAATTAAAAATTAGGAGGCATTACTTTTTGACCGTCCCTCGTACTAGGGGACAGTAATACTATGGGACTAAAATGTATAAAGTTTAACAATCTTGAAATTAAGTTAAATACTTGCTTTGGCATTTTACCATTGTCTGTTTTGTACCTTCCAACAAGTTGGTAGGATGTATGGTTGTTAGGATGCTTTACAGGTAGCAACAACAATTTACTTGAAATTGTTTGATAACATAAGTGATTGCTTGTTGTTTCAAGAGCTAAAGTCAATTAATAAACTTGTTTTTTTTTCCTGCAAGGGACAAATGCATAAAAAAAATAAAGAACAGACTGAGAATCAGTCTGAATTTAAAGTTTTTAAAAGCATACAGGGACAGAAGACGCAGCTAGAGAGATGGATGCAGTCAGCAACTCATAGCTTGACTGCTTGCGTCAGGGTCAGCGAACCAGAGCTGACCAAGACCCTACTTTACCTCCAAGTGGTGGTCCTGGAAACAGGCTGCACCACTGCAGTCTGGCTGAGAGAGTAGGGATCAAAGTGGGAAGGCAAACCCGGTCCCAAAAAATGTCGCGCTGAAGTCGGATGTGTCGGTCGAAAGGTTCAAATATCGCAGCTTTGCTGTAAACGGACACAACACAACCAACGCCCTTTTCAGGACGAACGAGGAAGAAGAAGAAAAGGATACAAAGCATTGAAGAAGATAAGAGAATCAATCTAAATACATAAAAAAAAAGTTTTAAGAAGAAAAGGAACTTTTTGGCACCTAGCATTTAAAAGCTAAACCCTGAAAAGGACTAAGCTCATAGCTAGTATTGAGCATAAGCCTGACAAGGACTCTAGCTGTTGAGGATTGTTCAGGTTATATTCAGCTGGAGACCAATTTCAGTTGTCAGCATAGTGTTTAGAGTACCAAGATTAAGATACCAGCAAGTGAATCAAAGTCACTCATAATATTAATTTTAAATAATACATCAAATTACATGACACCAAATTACTTTGTAACCTAATGATAAATATGATTTTAACATACCTTTCAGACACAATATTACTGATCTGAGCTTATCACTAATGCAGGTCTGCTCACAAAAAAAAAAAAAGAGCTAGGCTTTTCTCAGCTATGGGCTGTGGCTTCTGCAAGCGTGGATCAGTCCTCTGGATGTCTTCTTCGCTTTGAGATCTTGATATAAAATTTTGAGTCTGAGCTGGCTTATATACAGTTCCCCAGCCTGTTGAATTTGATTGAGCCTGAGTTTGATTGGATCTCCCTCACATCAATCTGATTGGTTTAATCTGTCTCAAGCTAAATCTCCTTTTTTCAGTTCCAATGAATTTCTCACTTCCGCTCCTCTTTGATTGGGTCTTTTTCCACACTTTTGATTGGTTGCTTTTTTTTCATCCTCGAAAAATGAGATGATTCCCCATTTGAGAATCTTAGATATATAAATATATAAACACGATAAATCCTAAAGATTACTATTTACCGGGAAATTTCCAGAGTGATCTGTCTGTGTCACTGCACCATCTCATTGCAACATCCCCGGCAATGAAGAAGCTAACAGATTGGCATTGGAAAGTGAACTTTTAAAGAGGCATAGAGTTTTATCAGAAGCAGATACTGGAACAAATGGGATGCAGAGCATCCAGGCCACACACAAAAAAAAGATGCATATTACCAGCTGAGCAACTCTGGGAAGGTTAAGGTGGCCGGTGTGATGCTGACTACATCACCCCCAGTGTGCCGATGGTCAAGAAAATATGGGCCTAACACCATATTCCCAATATGCCTCAATGGGCGTGTAACGGGATCCTTTACCATTTTGTTTTTACCAGCTGAGCAGAAGAGAACAATTGGTAATCATCAGACTCTGCACGGGTTACAACAGATTGGGATACTATCTGTTCAACAAGCTAAAGATAGGAATTACTGATAAATGTAACTGTGGCACAGATAAAATTACTGCTGAACACGTGCTTTAAAGATACCCAATATATGAGGAACAGAGAAAGCACAGATGGCCGTCACCAGTACCATTCCTGAAAAAACTTTCAGTTTTCTTTGAACATATTCAATTTGACGTCTGAGAGCGTACGAAGAAGTATTTGATAGAATTTTGACATTCATAGTGTAACAATTGTGGTTGTAAAACATATATTTGTTTTAATTACATGACATTTACATTTTAATTTATATTGTTTGTGAAATAAATTATGTACTTTAATGACTAAGAGCATAACAGTCCAAAATATAGCACAACTATGGCATTTTCAAAGCATAATTGATTGACAATTTATGGGCCAGTTAAGGGTGTTTGTACCACTGAATGGAGTATACATTAACGAATTACACCAGCTATAAGGATAATCAAAGCAGTTATGAAAATTCAGAATACAAGATCAAGGGGGCATCTGAAAAGAAGATGAATTGACATCATAAGGGAGAGTTTTAAATTGTAAGCTGGAGATAACAGTGATGAGGAAGAATGGAAATGCATTGTGTTTGCAGCAAAGTAGTGTTACAGATAACTAAAAAATGTGTTTTAATAGTTATTAAAATAACCAGTCTACTATAGTCAGTGGCTCTGTGTTTCTGCTGGTTATATGGACTAAAGTTATAGTATTTGACTAGAATATTTATTTAATTATGTGGGTCTAGAAATCAAGTTTAATGCCAGTTTTTTGGTAATTGTATATATTTTTTCCATTTAAATAAATAAAGAGGGAAACTTGATGCCTGTAAACAGTAAATAAATAATACACACATAAAGGTATGTTTCAGGCACTTGTAAGAAATAAGTAGAAAATCAGACAACAGGTGGTGCTGTTCAGAAGGTCCTGGGTTTGATTCGCCTGTAAGCCTCTCACATCTGTTGTTTTTCTGTTGTCTGATTTTTCTACTTTATTTCTCACGAGTGCCCGAAACATATCTTTATGTGTGTATTATTTTTATACTTTTTCTAGCTGTGTTCCCATATCACAATAAATTGAATATTGCTGTTTAATATGCTGAGTTTAGTTTTAAGACTTCCAGACCATTTGTAACACTGTAAAGACCTGATGAAGACACCTATGCTATTGTCTCCATCCATACTTATTTTGCTATATTTATTATCCTCTTTGATTACTGTGTTTTTTTAAATATTTTTAGTAGTTTTTTCCTCTTTACATTTAGCCATAATACAGTTGTTACGTGATTTTTCGCATAGGTATTAAGGGTGCGAGACTTAACAGTTTACCAGATGCCAAAGTCTAACTTTGTTAGATGTACTATAGGTACGCATCTGTGTAAATAATAATAGTTTAAATTAATTCTGCACTAAAGAGCACAAATTGGTGCGATGTATTTGATTGTTGCCAGAGTACGCTTTCACATCAGAGAGAGACAAAATGCCGGCTTAAGAAGACAGACGTTGGTCTGATCTAAGTGTCCCATATTACGGGAATAGTTAATTGATTATAGGTTTTGCTACCTTCCAGGAGGAAGTGTCAGCGTCGTTTATATATGTATCTCTGATTGATACTCGCCTTTTAAATGACCAGCACGATCTAGTTAGGGCTTCAGCGCGGTCCTTGATGGCCCGCCGCTAGTGAGAACTGATCCTCTGTTGGAGTATGTTTGGTTTTAAATACACTGAAGTTTTTCCAGTGAATTGTCCGGCGTCTCAAATATATATATTGTAGTAAAGGAATCTTCTAGTCACAAGATCGTTTATGAGGTCCATCAAATAGATATGGAAATGGACTAATGATATGATATTCATGCCATACTTGTTTGACTAATATGTGCAACCGTCAATGCAAGCTTATGTCTACTCTGCAAGTTTATCGTCTTCGTCGTCGTCAAAATAAACATATTCAGTTTAACTAACTTACCAGCCAATGGGTCAAGTATATTATATTACCAAGTTGGTCAAGGACCTTGTTGTACTGTTGGACTTTTTTTGGACTTGTATTAACCTTGATCCCAGTGTTCGAACTCTGCACACTACGATTCGCGTATTGACACTGTAGTCGGCTACCTGTAAGCCCGACATATTCTGACAATGTTTTAAGTCAGATTTAATATCTAACCAAAATCAACATATCTATCAAGGCTACGACATGTCTTACAGGATAAAAACAGACACAACAACAGTACTAGACTGAAATGAATCAGAAATCAGGGTTACCGAAATCAGCAATACATATACAGGTATAATAGAATTTTAAGTAAAACAGCAACACAGTAGAGTCCCTTTTTCAAATTACAATGTTTGTAACATAATTACTTTTTCAGAATATGGAACTCTAATAGTCAACTAAACATTATCATGGTTTCTAAATTTTAATAATAAGTTAACTTTATAAAAATAAAGTACTTAGGCCCTAGAACATTTCTTAGCATTATTCCATCTTTTGTCTTCACCTTTTTCACCATTAAAAGTGCAATTTAGTGTTGTTCTTGGTCATGTAAAGTGGCCTGCAATGTAGACAAATGTTAGGTTGATTGTGTTGCATGTTTCCTTTCATCCAGCTGGCAGCTTCTTCTTGGAGATCCTCAAGCCATATTCTGAATTTTATCATATCATTAATTATTGCACTTCATATATGTTTCATTCTTTAGAGCCAAGGCAAAATGGCTGAAATTTTTAAGAAATTGATGTAAAATAAAAAAAAACTTCATGGTCATTAAAACAGAATGAAAGGTAGGCAGTTTTCATCATCTGTTTTTATTATGATTTCTTTAAGTCATCTTCATTTTCACTTAACAGTCAAGTTAATTTTTGTGTCCACTACTTTAAAACAGCAAACGCTTACAGTGTGTGGCCCAAAAATAATCACACCACATATTCCCCCCCCCCCCCCCACCCCCCCCCCCCCCCCCCCCCCCCCCCAGTAAAAGAAAGAAAGAAAAAATACCGCTTGTAAAACCATTAATCCGATAGCAGAAAATGGCATAGGTGAGTGAAGTGTTAGAGGCTTCACTATACAAAATCTCCGCTTCATGAGGCTGGTTCCCTTCCTCACTGCCTTTGATTTCCATTATTAGCTAGGTAAACTGGAGCTTGACGCTATCTGGTTTCAAATCCGGCAACTTTGCCTCAAGAAGCATACACTCCAACCACTCTGTCAATCAATGCTTGTTGTTTAATGTCTTAAAAACATATAATGTAGGTGGTGTTTTACCCTTCCCAGCAAACAATTCTGCATACCAAGACATAAGTTGGGATCTCTGCTACAAGTGTTGGTAGCGTTTTCCCCCCTTCTGTTTCTGATTTTTTAACAGGGCAGTGTATGTGTTATTATTTTTTGCTTTTCAGTTCCTGCAGTGCATAAACCTTAACCAGTTTTCACCAAACCCTCCTGTCTTGGACTGTCCGTCTATATTCTTTCTTTTTCTTCTGTATCTTTCTTGTCGGTCTCCAGGTCGTATCACCATGTGTTTTGCCATGGGTATTTCAGAACTGAGCTGTGCTGCTAATAGTAGGTACCACAAACTGCCCGCTAATTCGCTGGAAAAATGTCCTTCGCGGGGCAGAAAGGGGAAACTAGGTCTTCTTTGTTGTTTTGCTGTTCTTGCATCTTTGTTTGTATTGTAATAAAATTTACACAAGATAATTCTGTTTTTTTTTTTTCTCTCTCAAAATATGTAAACTTGAAAACGGAATGTATTTTTTAAATGATAGAAAAATTGCAACGAAAAGCATCAGTATATCAGGGTTTTCGATGCACCTGCGAACTCCAGAGTTACCCGCATGTCATTCAAACACACGTTGCTATAAAGAGGGCTTCTGAGAGATGGAAAGGCAACTGGTCCAGATGGCATTCTAGCAGAGGCCATCAAAACAGATATTGATACCTCTACAGAGATATTAATTATACAAACTACTTGGCAAAGTCTGGGGGAGAGAGGAAATACCAGCAGAATGGAAGGAAGGTTATCTGGTCAAGTTTCCTAAGAAGGGAAATTTACAAGAGTGCACAAATTATAGAGGAATAATGTTACTAATACTATCGGTGCCAGGAAAAGTATTAAACGGAATCATCCTTGAGAGATTAAAAGAGTCCACAGACAAGCAATTGAGAGATGAAGAAGCAGGTTTTCGACAAACAGATCCTGTACAGACCAGATAGCCACATTGAGAATAATAGTTGAAGAAAGTCTGCAATGGAATTCACCACTATACATCGGATTCGTGGACTATGAAAAGGCATTTGACAGTGTAGACAGAGAATCACTTTGGAAATTGATGAGGCATTATGGAGTTCCCATGAAGATCATTAACTTAATGTCTCCATTTCTTTTCTAACAAGCAATAGATTGGGTTATGAAAACATCGACATCACACAACAGAAGTGGAATCTGAATAAACAGCTTGATCTGGATTTTGCAGATGACTTGGCTCTGTCCCATAACCATGATCAGATGCAAGAGAAAATGAAAATTCTCAATGAGAGGTCACAACAAGTGGGCCTGAAAATATACAGGGAAAAGACAAAGATTATGAGAATAAATGCAAGAAATGATAACAAGGTTGAACTTGAAGAAACACCACTAAAGGATGTAGAATCATACACATATTTTGGCAGTAATATAGACAAAGTTGGAGGGACAGATGATATCAAAATAAGAATACAAAAAGCAAGAGAAGCTTTAATTGCATTGGGAAACATATGGAGAACAAGAGAAATCAAGTCCAACACGAAAATAAGAATCTTCAACTCAAATGTCAAGTCAGTCCTATTGTATGGATCTGAGACATGGAGAGCAACAACAACAACAACCAAAAAGCTACAGACTTTTATAAACGGGTGCTTGCGTAGAATAGAAGAACTGAAATGGTATGACAAAGTCACAAATGTGGAATTGATGACAAGAACCAGACAAGTGCCGGTGGAACAAGAGTTGAGAAGAAGATGCTGGCGATGGATAGGACACACATTGAGGAAGCCTGTTGATAGCATTACAAGGCAGTCCTTGTTCTGGAATCCACAGAAAAAGAGAGGCAGAGGTAGACCAAAAAACACATGGAGAAGAGAACTGGATACAGTGGTAAAAATGATAAGGAAAACCTGGCATGTGTTTGTTGAAGGCCTTTGCTCCTTCAGGCAGCTAAAGGGTATTGATCGAATAACCTTGTTCAAAATAATGTGATGTTTGGAAAAAATTGGGCTTGCTTAGTATGACTATGACATGGGATATCATAGATATTGAGTGTCTGTAGTGTATAGATTTTGAGCATTGACATTTAAATATTTGTGTCGAGCTGATTTTGTAATAAAAAAACACATGACTAACCTGATGTTCTTTAAATTTGAAAAGAGCATATTGGCCTTTTTATGTCCTCCATTTCTTAATTTCTTACAATTACAAGTAGTTTTTAACACAAACATGACCTTATATGTGCTTATACATGTTATTTGTGATCCTTTGGTGATGTCAAAAATGGCCCATTTTCACTTTCAGACAGAGCGATAAAATTTCTAAGTAAAAAAAAATAAAATAAAAATTTATAATCATTTTATTTAAAGACCGATTTTGATTATATTTTTTTTTTGTTCATTTTGTTTTTTTAATGTACTTTCTAAATATCTTATTGAATTGTCTATTTAACAGATATGAAAAATCAGTTTGTGGCACCTACTAATAGGTAACTTCACTGAGTGTTCCATCTACCTGTTTATTGTTGTTCATTAACTAGGGTTGCTGAGCTTGTCGCTCTTCAGCAGCCAATGCCAAGTTGAAGAATTAGCATGTGTTCTGTTGCTGTTGAGTGGTGCCGTATAGAGGGTTTGTGATTGTTGGGGAGCTGGTAACAGCTTTCTTCTTTCTGTGGCAAGTCAGCAGCACATGCTGGATTGCCTCATGGATGGATACGGATATGGTAATTAGGCTCATATGTGGGGTTTAATTTGGTGAAGTGCTTGTTGAGTGATTTCTGTTCTAAGCTGGAAGATTGTGCTCTGCTCCACACGTCGTAGGTTGTAGTTGTTCTTTTGGTCGGGTTGGGTCATTTCTTTACACAATGCATCTGTAATGCTTTTACCTCATTTCTTCTTCTTTGATCCTTAGCTGCCGACCGTCAAAGCAGTCAGTGGCCATCACACCTAGTGGTGTCTTGTAGGGCAACAACAAATTCATTCCACTTTGCTCGGTCGGTGGCCATCCTTCATACAGTGCCCCAACTCTGGTTCATTCTTTGCATCTCAGCCTCCACAGTCCTCCGCCAGGTTGTTTTTTGGTCGGCCTTTCTTTCGTTTTCCTTCAGGGGTCCAAAGCATAGCTGTTCTTGTGATGGCATCAGGGTCTCTTCTGAGGACATGGCCAACCCAGCTCCAGCGTCTGCCAGCTATGATGGTGTGCATGTCGTCTTGGTTGCTCCGAGTAAGCAGATCTTGGTTGATGATGGTATTCGGCCAAAAGATTCGGTGAATTTTTCTTAGGCATGTTGTGTGAAGAGGACAATTTTGACATTTCCTTCTCTGTAACTCTCCAGCATTCCGCACCATAGAGAAGCACAGAAAGCACACAGCTCACCTCATCTCTTGTTCCACCCATAATTGTCTGGTTCTCTTCACCCTGCCATATCACTTTAACCTGTTTATTCTGAGCAAGTGATAGTTAAAAATGTAATTTAACTGCTTAAACTTTTTTGCTTGCGTTAATAATAGCGAAGTAGGCTACCACTCCCTCAGGCATGTCACAGGGGGCTGGCAACTTCATCACATAAATCATGCTGCTACAGACACCACTGCTGCAAGAGCATGTGAGTTCTTCAGGACAGGCTACCTGCTAGAGGACTAAGTGCAGGACAGGCTACCTGCTAGAGGACTAAGTGCAGGACAGGCTACCTGCTAGAGGACTAAGTGCAGGACAGGCTACCTGCTAGAGGACTAAGTGCAGGACAGGCTACCTGCTAGAGGACTAAATGCAGGACCAAAGGAAATAAATAAATAATGAAATGTTTTCAGGCAAATATTAATCCATAATTTGGAAAGAGCTTTTTTTTTTAAATAGATGAGGTGTACATATTACGAAGAGTAATGCAACAAATCAGCAGATTAATACAACAATTGAACAGATATGCACAAGTCTATGCATTTATACTAAATTCCTCCCAACAATTAACAGGAATCTGCACATCAACATAACTGAACAGATCAACATAATACTGCCAATCGAGTGCCTCACAGAACAGGATGGAACATGTGAGTTATAATAAAATAAACTACTTAGAACAGGATGGATCATCAGTAATAACAAAATATGAACACAATGGAATGGCACAAATTTTATCTGAACATCACTAGGTTTACAATTAATAAAGTGTGACGAATCACAAAGACATTGATTACTAAACATGAGTTAGTTATACATAACTTGTAACATTAAAATGACACAAATGGACAGTTCTCACAAATAATTTTTAAACAATTAAAATCTACTGCTCTCTAAACCATCTCTTCAAAGTCATCCTTGTCTTCTAAAATCTCTCTGTGCCTCCTTGATTACAAAGTTCCTCATAAAGTAGATATTATATTATTAGATTTGCATAATGAACAATATAAACAACCGTCACCATTTTAAACCAGAATCATAACATATTGCTCATTAATGACTCAGGCATTCACACCTGGATAACATGATATCACTGAAATAAAAACAACATTCACTAATGAACACTGACCGTGGGAAGATGCCACTATTTTAATCTGTTCAGTAATTTAAATTAACATCAACGGGTATTCCCAATGTGGTTACTAGGGATCTCTAACAAGATAGATAAAGAATAGGATCATTGCTCCCTCTAGATATGTCATAGAGGTAGCTATGGTGGGGCTTTCCCCAGTGTAGTGGGGGGGGGGGGGGGGGGGGGTCCTCTGAAGACACAATGAATAAGGCTACAGCACCCCCAGGCATGTCATACAAGGTGACTAATATGAGGCTGGCAACCTCATCATGTAAAACAAACTACTACAGAAAACCACTACTGCAAGATTTGTGTGAATGACTGGTGTAGGCTTCCTGTAACGGAACCAGCTGCAGGGGTGGCTGCATGCTCCACAGAGAACGAAAAGGAAGACGATGGTTGTGAGGTTATGCATGGAGGTAAGTACCTGTTGCAACACAAAATGCTACCAAAACCATCACTGCAAAAGCAAACAAAACACTCTGGCGCAGGCGTACCACAAGGAGGCCGCCAGATATGATAACTCCAGGCTCATAAAAACTGTATTTAAGAAGTGTAAGAGTTTCACAATTGTATTTTATGCCACAAGAAGTTAAAACTCAAACACAGTAATTAGCGGCAATTCAATTGTCACAAACTTACTTCAATGAGAAAAGCTATCATATAATGTTGCTAACAAGCCTAAAGCATTTTACTGATGACCCTGCATTAGAGGAAAACAACTCTTCCGACATATACTGAGGGAGACTGAGCACCTACAGGTTTGCCTGGAGTGCAATGATGTCGATTCTGTTCAACAATAATATTTTTATCCTACATGAGAAATATATAATAGGCTATACTGGTTTTGTTACTTTACAGACAAACACTTGCACAATAAAACCAAGACTTTATGTGGTTCTCTGGGGACTCTGAAGGGACAATGAAAGAACAGAACTTACTTAGTCGTTCCCCTTCTACTGTTAGGAGTAGAGGTTTGGAAGAGAGAGCGCCAGACTATCCTATCGGCTGTCTTCCTCCTGGCCTGGTTCCATTCTAGTCCTCGGTCCTTCAAAGATTGTCTAATGTTGTCCTCGAGGTCTGGATCCTGGCTCTTAGTTTCCCATGCTTGTCGTGGTAGCCGATCTTCTCCCATTCTGCAGACATGGCTAAACCATCTTAGTTGGGACTGTTCTACTTGGGTCTGCAGGAGGTGGGATTTTAGGCCTCGACGTATCGTCTGGTTGTGGACCACCTTCCTCAGATACCTCATTTCTGAGGTTTGGATCTGGCTTTTGTTATATATTAAGAAATATATGATATACTGGTTTTGTCACTTTACAGACAAACACTTGCACAATAAAACCAAGACTTTATGTGGTTCCCTGGGGACTCTGAGGAGACAATGAAAGAATAGAACTACTGCTCCCTCAGGCACGTGATAAAAGGCGACTAATGAGGTTGTGCATAAAAGCTGGGAAACAGCAGCATGTAAATAAAATCCTATATATAAAATCCCACCTTTTTCTGTCAGTGCGTAACGCTAAGGGATGCAACTTTGGTTGAAAGTTAGACATTAATTGTATTGTTTCCCTTACATGTACTCTCCCGAAAATAGTAACACCTACCAAAAAAGAATGCGCAAATGACGGTGTGCACAAAAATATTTATAGAATGTGTGATCCTGTGTACACACATTGGGATCCTCTCTGCTGCTACATAGTTCGTGTATTGTGGTGATGCAAAGTGGTTTTAAAAAAATACTTTGGATAAGTAAAATTGCCGTTAGGTATTGGTTCTTTTGAATTTAATTCCCGTCTTATGACTAGTTACAACATAAACTACCACAGCAGGATCATATGTAATGTTTTAGTACAGGTTTCTTGCAAAGGGGCTAGTTGCAGTGGTGGATTGATGCTCCAAGCAGAATGCAATGGAGAATGAATAAAACCAACACAGTAGTAAGACAATGGTGGTATGTGTTAGTTCTTGAATCAAACAACATAAAGAAACAAAAATAAGTTATCCATCTTGTTCAAAACTTGCATACACACATTTGGTTTGTCTCTTACTTTGTGTTGTTACTACATGATCGTAAAGTACAGGTTACTGATAAGTCACTTGCTATTTTTAAGCTGTTTTTTCTTCACTTCTATGCAACTAATTTACATGAAAATGCAACTCGAGATCTGGCCTGTTCAACACATGATTTCATAGAGGGAAGCAATTATTGCTTGCTCTTGAAATGTCCGTGTATTGTTCATCTTAGATTTTACAAATTTATTTGGTTTTGTTTTGGGGAATAAAAAATAAAATGTATTTGTCAAATGGCAGCTTTTGCTCCATGTTTTGACGTCTGTTTCACGTGCATCCAATGGATAAAAGAGAGGATGTAAACATTTAAAAATAGAAAGTGACTTTTCAATAACCTTGTAGAAAGAAAATAAGAATAAACTCAATAATTGATTTACACAATGACTATATAATCAACTCTCACACATACAGTTTTCAATTAAGGGTGTCAAAGGTCATCACGAGATAAAGGAGCGTACAATGCTACTTTCTCTAAATGGTTCTTGAACTTTCCTGCCACACTGGAAACTGAAACATATGAAACTTGTGATAATTATAATACTCCAGCCACACACACAAAAATTAAAGTTTCTTTCTAAGGTAAAATAATTATGTTTCAAGCCAATTAACTTACTGCTGCAAGTGATTTTTTTGTTAATTTTTTATTTCAATCCCCTTAGTTACTGATTGTCTCTCTTCTTCTCTCCTCCAGTCTACAAGCTGTAAATGGATACCTGACTCTGCTCCTGAGTTAGGGAAGGTAAAGGCAGGGAAGAAGGAAACTGATCACCCCACCTCATTAAAAAAAGATAGACTACATATGGTGAAGTTTCACACTTCACTCCCCTCTATGGCAGTCTCTATGGACAGGGCATAACATTTTTTACCTTTTGTATGGGCATATGGCACTTACTATCTCTTTCACATACAATATAATGATGTATTCATATTACTACATAACAGTTGTAATCTATATCATACATATAATTAATCTCTATGTACAGGGTTTATTTATGTCTGCAATGGTTCTTTCCAGTAGCCATATTGTCAAGATGAACCAGCTAGATCTGTAACAATTCTAAGTTAATGTCAACAAAAATTCACGAACTACCTTCCACAAGTAAGAAATATATTTATCTATTAAAAATTATCCATTAATATATCTTGTCACACTAGTAACTATGTTAATGATTCAGTGTCAGCCAGAGATTATATTAATTTAATGTCTATGTTGCCAGTCAGCAATGTTTCACTAAAAAAATAAGAAAATTCCCGTAGTTTTTATTGACTGACTTTGATATTGAACAATCATCCTCTATATAGTTCTTCTTCTTCTTCCTCGTTCGTCCTGAAAAGGACGTTGGTTGCGTTGTGTCTGTTTACGCCGGAGCTGTGATATCTGCACCTTTCGGTCGACACATCCGACTTCAGCACGGCATTTTTTGGGACCGGGTTTGCCTTCCCTCTGCGATCCCTACTCTCTCAGCCAGACTGCAGTGATGCAGCCTGTTTCCAGGACCACCACGTGGAGGTGGAGTAGGGTCTTGGTCAGCTCTGGTTCGCGGACCCTGATGCAAGCAGTCAAGCTATGGGTTGCTGACTGCATTCTCTATTGCTGCATCTCATCCTCTATATACTAACTGTCTGAGTGAAATGTCCTGGGACAAATAATGAAAAAAATCCTGAAAGCTTTTTGAGAAAATATGGAAATGGCATGTACTGCACCATGAAATTAAACTGAACACCCATTAAAAACAGCATAAAAGGCATTGTAATCCTTTCGTGGTGCATTTTTTGAAAAATACAGAAATGGTGAATCAGCATTTCTGCCTCAAGGAAGTATGTGAGGTGCAAACATCTCGACAAGTAGCACACACAGGACTGACTCCTGCATCATATCAACGCGCAGACTCACAGCACTTTGTACAGCAGCTTTCAGCCAGAAACAATATGGCATTGTTCTATCATGCCCCCCTACTCTCCCAATTAACACCCCTGTGGCTTCTTCCCATATCATTAAAAAAAGATTCAGTTGAAAGGATTAAGATTCAAGGACATCAAGGAGATCAGGTGGAATCGCAGGAGGTACTGAACATCTCAAAAATGGAGTTCCAGAGGTGCTTCTCCTTACTTACTTACTTAGTCGTTCCCCTTCTACCGTGAGGTGTAGAGGTTTGGAAGACAGAGCGCCAGACTATCCTATCGGCTGTCTTCCTCCTGGCCTGGTTCCATTCTAGTCCTCGGTCCTTCAAAGATTGTCTAATGTTGTCCTCCCAGCGGACTCTGGGCCATCCCGGGGGTCTGGATCCCTGGCTCTTTGTTTCCCATGCTTGTCGTGGTAGCCGATCTTCTCCCATTCTGCAGACATGGCCAAACCATCTTAGTTGGGACTGTTCTACTTGGGTCTGCAGGGAGTGGGATTTTAGGCCTTGACGTATCGTCTGGTTGCGGACCATGTCTCTTCTTGTTACTTCACCCACCTTCCTCAGATACCTCATTTCTGAGGTTTGGATCTGGCTTTTGTGGGTTGTAGTCATTGCCCATGACTCGCATCCATATGTCAAGACTGGGACATAGGTGGAGCGGTATACAGCCATCTTCATTTTCCAGAGGTGCTTCCAACAGTGTGAAATGCACTGGAGTTGTTGAATCTCATGGGGACTAATTGAAAGATAACAGTAGCAACTGGAACGTTAGATAAGCATGTGGTTTTTTTTATGTGTACCTGCCGGAAATTTTTAGATCACATGCCATAATCTCATTCTTCAGAAGGTCACTCCATGTCTTATCATCTCATTTTCTTAGATGTTTCAGTTAACAGGTATTTCCATCACTTTAAAGATGATGGAAGCAATTATAACCTCAAATAGGCATGATGTTTTTATGGCTACATTCTTGGACCTTTTCGACAGCATGTCATTATCTCATTCTTCATAAGTTAACTCCACGTCTTTTTTCATCCCATCTTCTTAGATGTTTCATTTTACAAGTATTACTTTTCTGTCTTGTCCATGACCAGTTCTGATGTTGACAGTAAAATACTGGTACGAAATTATTATCTCAATGCAACTAATTATTCACAGTAAAAATAATATGGAAGTTTATCATCTTACAAAGCTCAGAGTCTTCTTCTTCTTGCGATCGCATCTTTGATGTTTACACCGTCAGATGAGTTCTCATGATGAACTCGACTGTTGTCTGGAGTTCCTCTTTAGCTCCATACAGCTTTGAGTTTAGTGTTGAGTCATTGGGCCAGTATATCTTTCTTAACTGGTCGTACAGAGGACAATCCTGTTGAACATGCTCAGCAGTTTGTTCGTTTAATCCACATGTGTACAGTGGTGAAGCAGACAATCGTAGCTTGTTGTGGTGAAGTGGGATGTTATAAATATTTATAGGGGACTTAGTGTACTGACTGAGATCAGCTGTGAAGGTATCTATATCTAATAAGAGTAGTGTATTATAGATAACCTTACTTGCTGCCACATATGTATACCTCAGTCAGAATTATTCTGGAATAGTGTGATGACTACGTTATATGTCTAGGGTATGTGTACCTTAAGTGTAAGTCATAACAACAACAGACAGATAAACAATTTAATTTATTCCACCACACTTGACAACACTGTGACACTCACATACATAAAACACTCTACGAGGATATCTTAAAGGAGTCACTGATAACTTTTCTAATAACAATATGTATTCAGTGCTGTCATGAATGTATATGTGTCCTGATTCAAATACAAAGGGAACCAGGAATCACACTCAATTTTAATTACAAGTTATATGTACAGAATTTATCAATATGAATCTTGTAATGACATATATTATTAATAGTATCCTATGTGTGTCAGTTGTGTAGTGGTAATATGAGGTAATACTGGTTTTGTTTTGTTCAAGCTCTGTTGGTATTTGTCATCATGACTTCAATAGTTTGTCTTTGTTGGAACTAGTATTGGAGATGTTCTCAGTTCCTGGCATTAAAACAATTAAAAACAATTAAAATCCCCCTCTTAATTTTTATTTTAGAATGTCATTTTAAGATGGGGGTACATAATGTTGAGCTCCATGGCCACACTCTCTTATCTTTCGTGATGACTGCAGTAAAGGCCTCCTCTGCTCGATTACTTTAATGAGTTCTGGAGTCACCCCACTGGTTGCTATATGGACCAAGGAGTATGCTGTCCACCTCTGGCTTCAGCAAAGCTCTGACCAGGTGCTGCTCAATAACTTTAAGACCACGGTCCCTGAAACAAAAAGGATGTACCTTCTACGTCATAACTAATTTATACTCTCTTTCTACACTGAGCACAATACATCACAAACATTGAGTTCAGAGCGTTAGGCCAACTGTCAGCTTCATCTGAAATACTTTATACCAGTATTCCCCTCCCTAATGGTTACTACGCCTCTGCAATTCCAGCATTATTTCTGTCTAATCAATAATCTAGGTGTCAGTGTACTGTTTGGCCATTCCATGCAGTTTTACTTTCCTCCGACACCTTCTGTTCAGGCTGGAGCATTATAGGCTTTACATCATGTTTGTTACTGAACTACACATATATACAGACATAAAGTATCAATTTACATTCAATTTTCATTAAAAGATATTGAATATTTCAAGCTTACCACAATTCATAGAATAATAAACAGTTTCGTTGACTGGCAATGAATATAGCACAACTCCGATCTGCCGATGTCCCAGGCTTTATTTTATAAAAAATATACACTGGTGCTGAACGCACTGCTTCTTAGTAGGTTTATTACAAGATGTGGCAATGAACAGACGCTCTGAATCGCGTATATTCGCAGCTCTACCCAATGAAACCATGTCTACACATCTTTTCAAAAAAGTACTCCTTTTTCACGTTTCCCCTGACAACACAAGATAGTATTTATAGCCCGACCAATCGTGTTTAGTCTTACATTTGTTGCGCTCCAATCAAATAGGAGTTTACATGGTAGGCTATTTCCGTAACGTAAGGTTTTTTCAAACACGTTATAAAAAAATTTTATGAGCAGAAATGATTTCATGCTGTCAGGCACCCCCACTATTTTATTTTGGCCATAACTTGGTAATTCCTAGACTATTTGCGTAACGTTTTACATATTATTTGTCAGCAAGTCCTAAGGAACCCAAATATACAAATTTAATGGAGCTAAGTGGCTGCGTTCAAAATATGCAATTTCTTCTACCTCCTGTTTCGAAGATGTGCTGTCTGGGTACTGTAATGTTTTCAAACGTAAACCAGTATAATGTCATATTTCCAATAAGCGTTTTTCAGGATTTTAAAACCTAACTCTGGGAAGGTTAGTGTTTTTATCACTGTCCGTCTGAAAAAAAAGTTAGTGCATGTGGCCTTACACGCGTGATGGCAGCAATTGTGTATCGCGCGACGCGTGTTTAGTATTGCATGCTTCCTGCCTTCATTCGCCCCTCTCTCTCTCCTGCTTTATCTGTCTTTTAGTTACGCCGTGTATAAAATGGAATGAATGAAATATTAAATTTAGGTCATTGATCAGTTTGCGTATCTCAAGGTTGTTCCAAGAAATACAGTACACGTTTCATTGAAGAAAGCGGGTAATAATACAGTAGGCTTTTACTATCAACGTGAAAGCGTTACAATTTGCAGACTAAGTAGAAAACGAGGGGGATTTTGCGTACAGTCATTGTGACAGCACTGTTTCTTTTACCATTTCTCTTTTCTTTTATTAAATTTATTTGTTAGGCTTTACATTTACCTTTTAATTTATATATGTGGATTAGAATATTCCACGACATCTCCCCTCTTAAAACAGACATTATATGTCAGTCCTTTATTCTATATACACATAGAGAAATTTATTATTATTTCTGGGGTTTACGGTGATTCTCATCACACGGATGGCGGCTTAAAAAATCCGCTCCCAAATTTGTTTTTCCAGATATATACTCAATGCTAAAATTATATGGAGCCAAAAGTAAGGACCATCGGAGTAACCTAGAGTTCTCATGCCTAGCCTGTGCTAGAAACGATAAAGGTTTGTGATCCGTTTGCAACTTAAATGCCTTCCCATATAGATAAATATTGAATTTCTTTATTGCCCATATTACTGCAAGACATTCTTTTTCGCTAGTTGAGTAGTTGATTTCAGCTTTATTCAACTTTCTGCTAGCATATGCCACTGGGCTTAATTCCCCATCCAATGCATCTGATTTCTGTAGTAGAGTTGCACCTAACCCAATATTACTGGCATCCGTTCTTACAATGAATTCTTGACTTAAGTCAGGTAATTTCAAAATAGGTTTACTTGTGAGCTTTTCCTTCAATTCTTGGTAAGCCATTTCACATTGTGGTGTCCATGTAATGCGATCTGGATGTCCTTTACGTGTCAAATCAGTTAACGGTGCACATATGGAATTAAAGTTTTTGATATACTTCTGGTAGAAACCACATAATGAGACAAAGGATCTCACGTCCTTCTTGGTTTGTGGTCTCGGGGCTTTCTGTAGTTTCTCTAAATTCTTTGGGTCAGGGGTCATGTTTCCCTGATAAACTGTGTGTCCCAAAAATTCCAATTCTTTACATCCAACGCAACATTTGGTTGGTCGGGCTGTTAAATTCGCCTCCCTAAGTCGATTAAACAGCATGTTCAGAGAGTCAATGTGTTCCTCAAATGTTTCTGTTGCTATAAGGATATCATCCATAAAATTTGTTATACATGGATTATTCAGAGGGTCCAATAATTTTCTCATCATTCTAGAGAAGACACTAGGCGCATTCTTTAATCCAAATGGCAATCTATTAAACTCATAGTGTCCTTCTGAGGTACTAAAAGCTAGGTATGGTCTAACCTCAGGCTTTACTGGAATCTGATAGTATCCTTTACTCAGATCCACTTTTGAGAAATATTTAGCTTTATTTAGTCTGGCAAACAGCTGATTTGTATCCGGCAATGGATCCACCTGTCCTTCTGTAATAGCATTCAGTCTCCTGTAATCTATACAGAGTCTATGTTCTCCAGAGGGCTTCCTTAAGAGTACTACACCGGAACTATACGAAGATTCACTGTGCGAAATAATTCCTTCCTTCAACAGATAGTCTATCTCTTCCTTCAAAGCTTTCTCCTTAGCAAACGGAATCGAATATGGTTTCATACAGACAGGTGTGGGGTCTATCAGTTTCATATCATATTCCAATAGGTTTGTATGCCCTGGTCGGGCTGTTAACACCTCTGCATGATTATTTAGAACCTGTTGCACTCTCTCTTTCTGAGTTTTCGTTAAATGTGTACTGATTTTCACCTGTGCTGCTGTCTCACAGGGGTGTAATGGATATTCAAATGATGAAAGTGGTTCCTTTTTCATCTCCATGGCGATGGACAAGGTCAACAAGTGTGTCTCTTCCTGATGTTCTCTTTCCAAATATTTCTTCAGGAGATTCACATGATAGATTTTTTCTTTCCCCTTCTTATCTATCTTATAATTTGTTCTAGACACCTTCTCTAAAACTGTATATGGACCTTGCCATCCAATCTGTAACTTATTCTGACTCCCGGGCAAAAGAAGCAGTACCTTCTCTCCCACAGCCAAATTTCTGTCTTTCGCCTTCCTGTTATAATAGGCAGCATGTTTCTTCCTGGCTTGTTTCAAATTTTCATTGGCAAGTTTCCAGCCAGTTTTTAAACGAGTGGTCAGCTCATTCACATATTGGTATGAAGATGTAATGTTTTCCTCTGCCTTTTCATCAGTCCACGTTCTTAACAAAGCTACATATGGACCTTTAATTTTGTGGACCTATTTGTCCATGCACCGGTATGGTCTCTTCCACTCGAAGCTCTATAGTGATGATTTTTCTTCCCAGAATTTTCATGCACAAAACGACCGCTACCAATTTTTCTTTTGGGGCTTTCTCCCCACTTAAAATTCTTGATGAGAGATTTCCTCTCTACATCTTCTTCCTCCAGTTTGTTTAAGTCCGATTGAGGGATTGTCGGCTTATCCTGGGGTAAGACATCTTTTTGCACTCTCCGCATAGTGGCCATTGTAAAACAGTTAAGTGAAGCTTGTCCGTGAAAAGGGGCTTCCCATTCCCTTTGGTCCACTTTATCAAATTTATTTTTCTTTTTATTATCAGGCCTAATTTTGCCCCTTGGCGTGTCCAGGTCCTGATCAATGTTCCCACTTGTGGGTGTTCCCTCATGTGCTATGCTACACCTTTCTACAAAATTCTCAATGTCCCATCTTGCCTTGGGCCAATAATAATTGTGAGCCACCTTTTGAATGATGGTACCTATCTTCTCATGGTCCCCATCTGGTTTCACATGTAGGCTCCTTATTAAGTCTGCCCTATATCTTTTAGGAAGTACCAGCTGTCCCTGACCTTTGGATCTAGCTCCAGTCTTCCTATACATCAACTTGTTTTTCATGTAAAAATCTCCCTTGCCTGGAGTTGTATGACAAGTTGACAATTTTCTGAAACAAGGCTTGAGTGTTTTATCCCCAGCCTGTGCCTTCCTCATCTCTTCTGGAGTGGTATCCAACATAATATCCTCCTCCTGTCTTGAGGTCGACCTGACCTGAAGGGTGGCCATATACACAGGTTTCCTTCTGCAACGGTCAGTGTCATGATTGTCCATCTGACAATTTTTTACACCACCTTTTTCCTTGGTTGAAAGATTTTCTTTCATCATATTTCCTTTCATCGAATTGTGGGAATTTATTTTTATTGTCATACCGTGGCCTATAAAACTGGTGGTTACCTTTGTTTTTAGCCCTAGGATCAAATTTATTAAAGTTCTGTGGTGCCCTAAAGTTATCCACTTGTTTCTTTTTATTACCTGTTACCTCTGCTTGAGCTGCTTGATACCTTTCAGCAACATTTAGCAACTCACCCAGCCTCTCTGCACCTTGTTCCATGAGGAACTTTCTCAGGTCTGGAGCCATGGACTCTCTTAATTGCTCTATAAGGACCATTTCCTTAAGATCTTGGGTTTTCCCCAGAGAAGTCCATTTCTCCAAGTATGTCTCTATTCGTGCAGAGAACTGGTGATAGGTTTCACCTGACAGTAGTTTAGCATTCCTAAATTTTTTCCTATAAAATTCTGCATTCTTTTCATATCTTAACAAAAGAGCCTGCTTTAGCATGTCATAATTTTCCTGATCACTTCTGCTCATTTTTGCAAAAACTTCATAAGCTGCCCCACGAAGTCCTTGAGATAACTTTAAGCTCCACCTTTCTCTCTCTAACCCATACGTGGTAGCTAATAGTTCGTACCTATTTAGATAGCTCTCTATATCATCGTCTTTCTCAACAAAATGATCTAAATGAAAATTCATAGCTGAGGTTGAGGCTCCTTGGCTAGCAGTGGCATCAGAGGCAAAGGGACTGGCACCATTTTCAGGAGCATGGCCTTGAAACTCAAACTCCCTTAGTCGTAACTCATGTTCCCTTTGTAATCTCTTCTCCTCCTTTTCTGCTTCCCTTTCTGCAGCTAATCTCTTGTCTTCCCTTTCTGCAGTCAATCTTCTTTCTTCTGCTTCCAATTTCTTAGCCTCAGCCTCAATCTGCAATCTCTTAGTCTCAGCCTCAGCCTCAAATTGTAACTTCTTAGTCTCAGCTTCAGCCTCAAATTGTAACTTCTTAATTTCCTTTTCAGCCTCTAACTTTCTTTCGGCTTCAAACCTTCTTTCTTCGCGTTCAATAAATTTGTCACATTCAGTAGTGACATAGGCAACCATAACTTGCCCATCTAATCCTAACTCTTTTGCAGTCTGAACAGCAGCAGATCGAAATTTGGCTAGGTCCGCCATTGTCTATCAGGTAAGTTTATAAAATGTCTAACTAACAATTCAATCTCTAAATATATATCTAATGGACAACACAGGCACCGAGAGCTCAACCTTATTTATTTTCACCCAAGGATACCTTTTAATTCTTATATTCCCTGAAGTGAATTACCCCCAATATTTTTAATAGGGAAAGATTCAAAATCCCAAGAGCGAGACCCCAATATATGTGGTGAAGTGGGATGTTATAAATATTTATAGGGGACTTAGTGTACTGACTGAGATCAGCTGTGAAGGTATCTATATCTAATAAGAGTAGTGTATTATAGATAACCTTACTTGCTGCCACATATGTATACCTCAGTCAGAATTATTCTGGAATAGTGTGATGACTACGTTATATGTCTAGGGTATGTGTACCTTAAGTGTAAGTCATAACAACAACAGACAGATAAACAATTTAATTTATTCCACCACACTTGACAACACTGTGACACTCACATACATAAAACACTCTACGAGGATATCTTAAAGGAGTCACTGATAACTTTTCTAATAACAATATGTATTCAGGGCTGTCATGAATGTATATGTGTCCTGATTCAAATACAAAGGGAACCAGGAATCACACTCAATTTTAATTACAAGTTATATGTACAGAATTTATCAATATGAATCTTGTAATGACATATATTATTAATAGTATCCTATGTGTGTCAGTTGTGTAGTGGTAATATGAGGTAATACTGGTTTTGTTTTGTTCAAGCTCTGTTGGTATTTGTCATCATGACTTCAATAGTTTGTCTTTGTTGGAACTAGTATTGGAGATGTTCTCAGTTCCTGGCATTAAAACAATTAAATTCCCCTCTTAATTTTATTTTAGAATGTCATTTTAAGATGGGGGTACATAATGTTGAGCTCCATGGCCACACTCTCTTATCTTTCGTGATGACTGCAGTAAAGGCCTCCTCTGCTCGATTACTTTAATGAGTTCTGGAGCCACCCCACTGGTTGCTATATGGACCAAGGAGTATGCTGTCCACCTCTGGCTTCAGCAAAGCTCTGACCAGGTGCTGCTCAATAACTTAAGACCACGGTCCCTGAAACAAGAAGGATGTACCTTCTACGTCATAACTAATTTATACTCTCTTTCTACACTGAGCACAATACATCACAAACATTGAGTTCAGAGCGTTAGGCCAACTGTCAGCTTCATCTGAAATACTTTATACCAGTATTTCCCTCCCTAATGGTTACTACGCCTCTGCAATTCCAGCATTATTTCTTTCTAGTCAATCATCTAGGTGTCAGTGTACTGTTTGGCCATTCCATGCAGTTTTACTTTCCTCCGACACCTTCTGTTCAGGCTGGAGCATTATAGGCTTTACATCATGTTTGTTACTGAACTACACATATATACAGACATAAAGTATCAATTTACATTCAATTTTCATTAAAAGATATTGAATATTTCAAGCTTACCACAATTCATAGAATAATAAACAGTTTCGTTGACTGGCAATGAATATAGCACAACTCCGATCTGCCGATGTCCCAGGCTTTATTTTATAAAAAATATACACTGGTGCTCAACGCACTGCTTCTTAGTAGGTTTATTACAAGATGTGGCAATGAACAGACACTCTGAATCGCGTATATTCGCAGCTCTACCCAATGAAACCATGTCTACACATCTTTTCAAAAAAGTACTCCTTTTTCACGTTTCCCCTGACAACACAAGATAGTATTTATAGCCCGACCAATCGTGTTTAGTCTTACATTTGTTGCGCTCCAATCAAATAGGAGTTTACATGGTAGGCTATTTCCGTAACGTAAGGTTTTTTCAAACACGTTATAAAAAAATTTTATGAGCAGAAATGATTTCATGCTGTCAGGCACCCCCACTATTTTATTTTGGCCATAACTTGGTAATTCCTAGACTATTTGCGTAACGTTTTACATATTATTTGTCAGCAAGTCCTAAGGAACCCAAATATACAAATTTAATGGAGCTAAGTGGCTGCGTTCAAAATATGCAATTTCTTCTACCTCCTGTTTCGAAGATGTGCTGTCTGGGTACTGTAATGTTTTCAAACGTAAACCAGTATAATGTCATATTTCCAATAAGCGTTTTTCAGGATTTTAAAAACCTAACTCTGGGAAGGTTAGTGTTTTTATCACTGTCCGTCTGAAAAAAAAGTTAGTGCATGTGGCCTTACACGCGTGATGGCAGCAATTGTGTATCGCGCGACGCGTGTTTAGTATTGCATGCTTCCTGCCTTCATTCGCCCCTCTCTCTCTCCTGCTTTATCTGTCTTTTAGTTACGCCGTGTATAAAATGGAATGAATGAAATATTAAATTTAGGTCATTGATCAGTTTGCGTATCTCAAGGTTGTTCCAAGAAATACAGTACACGTTTCATTGAAGAAAGCGGGTAATAATACAGTAGGCTTTTACTATCAACGTGAAAGCGTTACAATTTGCAGACTAAGTAGAAAACGAGGAGGATTTTGCGTACAGTCATTGTGACAGCACTGTTTCTTTTACCATTTCTCTTTTCTTTTATTAAATTTATTTGTTAGGCTTTACATTTACCTTTTAATTTATATATGTGGATTAGAATATTCCACGACACTTGTACATGTCTATTCAGTTTATGCCCTGTCCTGAGGCGAAAAATGGTGATCTGTCCTTGCCGGTCAAGAGTGTGGTAGTCGTCATTGGGTTGATTCTTTTCTCTTCTGATAGTCTGGATAGTTCTCTTTTTCTCAAAGTATAGCTCACAGTAAAATGCAAATGAAGTTTCTTCTTACTCTTAAAGCTCAACTTAAATTCTACATTTCAAAATTTTGATAGTCAAAGAATAACATAACTTTATGTTTTTTCATGGCGTGATGGCCACTGACTGCTTTGACAGTCGGTGGCTAAGGATCAAAGAAGAAGAGAAGAGATGTTGTTCATAAGCAGAGGTGCAATTATGTTTATTTATTTATTTACATTTTATATTAAGTGAGGTCAGAAATTTTGAGATAATGACATTTTTAAACGATCTCGTAGGTGAAACAAATGCATACCTGAATTTTTTTCCAATAAATATTCTTCTGGTCCTAAATTCAGATTATCCCTTTGAGAATTCTGAAATAAATAACAAAACATGATTTATGCTTCAAAAACGAATTCAGTTCTGATACAGTTTAAATGCTTTTTTTAAATCTAAAACAAATGAAACCTTAACAATAGACTTTACTTCACAGATTAAAAAAAAAAAAAAAAGGCTGAATTAGAATGCTATTCATTTCAATACATAGGGAGAGAAACAAATTAAACAAAAATGTAGTACCGCAAAATGTATTAGAGCCACTAATCTCTTGGGGGGACAAAGTTTTATACAATAGTACTGGCTGATATTCATTTCCAGTTACAAAAGAATTTCAAACCTTCAAGTCCACATCTGTTACTGAAACCATGGGACCTGTAAGCTCTAACTTGAACTCTTGGAAAAACAGATATGATGGAATGCCTCGTTCTACTGTACACATCACGGCACTGCCACCATCAAGAAGCTCCAGACTCAGTGCCCATTCCTTTAAGAAAGTAGCATTACAATTACAAACTGATAATTAGTAATGACAAAGTGACAAATACTGAAGACAAAAAAAGATTCTACAAGGCAAATGGTAGAGAAACATGAAGAAACATCAACGGCAATCTTCTGCTGATGTCATTAGTAACTTGAAGCATACCGCCAATTTGAAACTTCACCATGTAACTAACTAATCATTTCTTAATAGGACAAAATAAAATTATGAAAAGGTGTGTTATATTAAGTATGTTAGAAAATAGTGACACTTTATTTTTATCTCCCTGTTGTATCCTGAGAGTGCTTATACATTTAAATGTGCACACATACTTGCACATATTTATAGTACACATCATTCCACCTTAATTCCCCCCTTCCCCCAAACAGTTGCAATACTGTTTTTGTCTAATTTTCTTAATAATATAACACACCGTCATGAGTAGTTCATAACTTTAGTCTCCTGCTTTACTTTTACTTTAATAAATGGGCGCTTGTGCAGAACAGAAGGAATGGACTGGTATGTTATGATCACCATTGGGGAACAGATGGAAAGAATGAGAAAACTCCAGCAGAATGAGGTGAGGACAAGATAATGCATTGGACAAGGACACACACTGAGAGAATCAGTGGACAAAGCAGTCTCTTATCTGGAATTCTCAGGGTAAGAGAAATAGAGGCAGAACTAAAAACGTGAAAAAAAATTAGAGACAAGACATAAGATAAAGAGGACATGAAAAACAGCTTTTCAATCTCTAAGAGCAGTGGTTTCCAAACTTTGTTCTCTAGGCTGCACTTCCAGAATGAAAACTTGCTCACACCATACCAAATTTTTTATTGATAAGAAATACTTTCAAAAACAAACAAAAATATCAACTGGCAGCAGTGCTTTATTCATAACATAAAACTACTTTATAACATGATCGTGATACAGTTACATAAAAAACATGATCCATTAAAAAAATATACAAATTCAATGTGAGCTGTGAGCTTGTTTTTGTCGGGTAATCTTTAGAATTTACATTATTTTTAACTATTTTTTTTATTATTATTAAAATCTATTTGATGTAAAATAAATTATATTGCTGAATAAAATCTGGAAACTTCTGGAAAATTATATGGGTTTCTATACATATATTTCCCATATTATAAAACATGTAACAAAATAAATAAGAAAATGACCATATTTTTATTTTGGCATATGAATATGTTTTAAATGTCTCTAAATCTTTGATTGTCTTTGAATCTTTCCGCCACAACTGCCATCATCTCGTGTCACATTAGTATGGTGCGCCACACTGTTTGGGAACCACTGTCTTAGAGGCTTCATGCTTTTCTTTACTTTTTCCTATTTTGGTTTTTCACAGCTAGTTTGTAAATAAGTCTAAGTGATCATGCAGAGATGGCCTATGTCGCTACAGATGCTTCTTCTTCTTCTTTCTTCTTCCATCCTTAGCCACCAACCGGCAAAGCAGTATGTGGCCAGTACGCCTAGTGGCGTCTTAGGGCAACAACAAATTGATCAATCTATCGCTGTTTCCACCACGCCTAGTGGCGTCTTTGTGGAACAGAAACAGACCAAACAATCTATCGTTGTTTCCGTAATCAGATTGGTTGGCAAGCAGGTGATCAGCCCACTGTGCGAAGTTTTTACGGGATGGGGTAAACAGCCCCATGCCCAACCCTCCTTAGTCGCTTTTTACGACATGCGTGGTAGGGTGCAGTGTTACTATTCTTTGCTCCCCTTTCGGGCCCCGGCAACACACGGGTGACAGATGCTTCTTCTTCACACTTTATTTGTTTCATGTTATAGTTCATGAGACTTCACTCTAGAACTGGTTTAGCTTCCACTTAGATAAAACCTTTTTTCTTTCCATTTTTATACTAATGGTTTCTGATGCAATGATGATCTAAACTTCTTGTTTATGCATATATGATCAATCTGATTTTCTGTCTTATGGTCTGATGATATCAATGTTGTGTTACGTACTCCTTTATGTGGAAACATGCTTCCGCCTAGAGCCAAATTATTAGAGGCACAGACATTTATGAATAGTTCTCATTTTTGATTCATTGTCTTAAGTCCGTGTTTTCCCATAATTACTTTAAAGAAGCTATTGTCTGTTCCTATCTCTGCATTTATATCACCCATAAAAATTGTGACATCTTTTTTCTCCATGATATTTTGTAGTCTTGTATAAAATTCTTCTATCACTGATTTTGCATTGTCATTGGTAAGCACATATCATGATATTTATCTTCTTTTTCAGTTTAATTGTTGCTGAAAGCAAATTCCAGTGTTTCCTCTTCTATCAATGCCTTTTGCGCTTTCTTTAACAGCATTACAGTCACATCTTCATTACAGTGTTCTGTCTTCTGCATGCCAGTGGACATCACCGTTTTTGTTTTTATATTCCCATCTGCCTTGTTTTGCACAGTCTCAGGATGTCTTTTTTTTATATCAGCTTATTTCTGCAGCCACCAGTGCAGTTTTTCCATATTCATTTAGTGTTCAAAAATTCCAGGTTGTCTAATTTGGAGATTTTGCTAGAAGAAAACAGGCAAGCTATCCAGACTCCTTTTGGCTTTCTCTGGGTTGTTTCACGTCTCCTTAACTGAGGACTTATTCCATCTTAGTTGGCTGGGTTGAATTACTAGCTATGGATAACTAGCAAGTTTTTAAGCTTAGCGTTTCTACTGGATGGGGTGGCTAGCCCCAAGGCTAACTCACCTCAGTTTCCTTCTACAACATGCTTGGTCTCTGTTCCCCTTCTGGGCATTACATAGGCAACAAGTCAAATTATAATTTACTATAATGTGATGAAGAAGACATGGAAAGACATTCTGCTGGTGGCAAGGTGGGACAAGAAGACTTGGTAATACATACCTGTCAACCTGTACGAATTTTTCGTACAATGTACGGATTTTTGATACTTTTAGCAGTGTACGGCCGTACAGACTCGTTGTACGGATTTTTCTCCCCCTCCCAAAAAAAAAAAAAAAAAAAAAAAAAAATTTTTTTTTTTTTTAAAATTCTAAAAATATTTTCCAACTCAAGTTTTTTTAAATCAGAAAATATTTTCTAGCCCAGTTTTATTTAAACCAATTTTTTTTTTATTTTTAATTCCGGAAATCTCGGCGTTCGTTTTTAAACTGAGGTCTCTCCCAGCAACCAATCAAATCCTTTTATACCCAACAATTCGGCAAACACTTTGAATTCGGCCTCATACGCTTTCGGTTTTCAGCGTGACATGATGTATTTTTAAAGTTACCTGTTATCCACCACGACGCTTGCTTGCCACCACACTTCGACGCCATTTTGTTTAAAAAAGCTAAGTACTTATAACTTGGTTAAATATTGCTGTTGTTTTGCTTTGTTGCAATTTAATCGCTGCCTTAATCTTTCCAGTTAGGCCTATATCTTGCCCTTCAATATATTTCCGATAAATTGTCATAATATTCTGTGTAGGCCCTACATAACTAGAAAAAAAGTTTGTTTGCGTTCAGTAGACCTACTATATGAAGCACTCGAGATTCACTGCTTTATTTTTTAATAAAGTGGCAATCTGTTATCACTAGTCTAGGCTACCAACTCTTAAATAATAATTTTGTAAATTTTTGGTTGTAAGTTTTTTCTTCCTAGATTTGATATTCTGTTCATAATTTTGTTTACTTTTTTTTGTTGTTGTTGTTGCTGTTAGCCGTTTGCTTTGTTCGTTGTATTTTTTAATCATTCTCTTGTCTACAAAGATTATTAGTTGAAATATTTCATCCACTGAATGATGGCTGAGCCTAATTCAAAGAAACAAATGCTGACTGTGAAAGATCATTTTCAATGATGAAAAAATCCACACAGACTGCAGGAGGTCCATGAATGCGGACACACTCACTTCTATTTTACAGTGTAAGATTAACATTGATACATGCTGTGCAGACTTTAAGCCCACAAATGCAATTCTGCAAAGTGCATGTGTTGATTATAATACAAAACACTGTACATCGAAAGAATAGTGTACCTCGTGATCAATAAGTTTTTTATATGTAAAGAACAGCATGAGACTATTAGCATGTTTTATATCCCAATAATTCAAATGCTAATAGATTTGTATATGTCATTTCTCATTTTAAAACTGTATTGCGTATAATTTTTTAATATATTTTTTGCGTAAGGATTTTTGGGTGTTTGTAAGGATTTTTTTGGTCCGGCGTACAGATTTTTGTCTCAGGAGGTTGACAGGTATGTGGTAATGAAGGGTGATGATGATAATGTGTTTCAGACTATCTCTGCTATTCTCAATTTACCTCATGAGTTCCACCTTGGGCTGCATAGGTAAATTTGCACTGGTACTTTTTCTGGAAAGTAGAAACAGGAAAATAAAACACTTTAATAGTAGTGATCATGGTCACCTAATTTTATTGAAGGTTGAAATGTTAAATACTGGGATGTGTTCTTCGATGTCATCCAGATTAGTCGCCAATGTCGTTAGGGTTTAGGATTCCTAACCCTTACCCCTTTTTATTGCATCTCTAAATTCTTTTTTTTTTTTTTAGGCAGTATCAACCAGATGGCTCAATGTGCTTCATTTCAAACTTTTATTGGTGTAGGTTTTTTGTAATTAATTTTTATGAAGTGGAAACTAGAACATTAAAAATGATACACACAATAATAAATGATCCCAAGTGATTCCCACGAGTCTCTGAGGAGACAAAAAGATAAAATATGTGTACCATATAATGTGATTGAACTGAAAACAGCATGTCTGATTGAGTACAATAAGATAAGATGAAATATTACTACCAGAAGCTGAAAGCGCACAGTATTTCACAGTAGTGCACTATCTGAAAGAGGTAAACATCATGCAAACAATACCGAAGGTACCAAGAGGACCAGTGTGAACAAGTCACCAATAATGCAATATGTGAAGTGAGAGAGCACCATACAGTGCAACAATACAGACAGCATCTTACTATAGAGTAGTGCATTCTGTCTGTGACTGAAAGAGCCAAGCCATGCAGAAACAAGTAATAAACCAAAATAAAACTGTATTTCTGAGTTCCAATTTTTACCTAACACCGAAGTGCTATCTTAGTTCAGTGACCTGAATGTTGTCCCCTAATAAATCTGTCAGAGCGCGAGGACGCCTTACCTAATTTTGGAGGGAAAGATCAGCTGATGTTTGTGTGTAAAATCGATAATATCTAAATCAATGCACAAGCGTTCTGGATAATCACAGCGCTAAAATACTTTTGTATACTATAACTTTATACTGTGTACTATCTTTCAACTTTATAGAGAGTCAAAACAAAGATGAGAGCAGACCTCATAAATGCAATATCAACAGCTACGGGATCCCTTCTCACTGCAACATCCCTGGAAATGAAGAGGCTGACAGATTGGCAAAGGAAGGGGGAAAGCTTCCTCAACTTGACACAAATATAACTTGAGGCCAAGAGTTTTATCAAGCGCAGATACAGGCACAAGTGGGAAGCAGAGCATCCAAGCCACACAAAAAATGATCCATATTACCAGCTCAGCAGAAGTGAACAAGTGGTAATATTCAGACTTCGCACAGGTCATAACAGATTGAGATACCATCTATTCAACAAATTAAAGATAAGAACTACTGATGAGTGTGACTGTGGCACCGATAAAATTACTGCCGAACATCTGCTTCAAAAGTGCCCAACATATGAGGAACAGAAAACGCATATGGCCATCACAAGTACCATTCCTAGAGAAAATCTACAGAGATATCAACAGCCTTAGGTTGACCACTGCTTTCTTTGAACTTATTCAAGTTGACATCTGAGGGTGAACGAAGAAGAAGAAAAGAAGAAGTACTATCTTTGACTAGATTTTTACTTGTTTGGAATTATATTTGGCGGAGTGACAGGCTTTTGAAAATAGTGTCATCATTTGAGGAAATTCATACCAGAGGTAATGTATTTATTAATGTTATATCTGAGATCATACCATTTTTTTTGAGTTCATAATTATTTAGACTTCTCAAGGGGAACCTAAAGATTATTTCCATCTATTTTTTGTACTGATTTCGCATCTTGATATGTGTGGTAGTCAGTTTGGTGAGTATGGCATTAGAAGAACAAGAATATTGTCACCAGATTTAATCAAATTTAACACATTAACTACCGAATTGAAAAACACACTGTGGCCGAATTAAATTTTTTCCCATTTTCATCCTGTAGGTGTTTGCACAAAGTAAGCTGTAGTTTTCGTAACTGTTTACAGATTTTTATGAATTACACGTCATTTTAAAGATAAATGAATGCACTATTACAATAAACACAGGTTGTAACTCTAATAGAGGTTGTTGCTATTTAACGGCCCTCCAATGGCCGAGGACTTGCAATATTTTCACAATTATGACTGCTTGCGCCCCATCTCTATCAAAATCACAATTTCAATCAATGTGCACACCGTTTTCACTCTTGTCCTCGTCGCTAGATCAATCAGTCAATTGTTGAAACACGTTTCTATCCTATTTAGCCGTTAGATGAGATGTACATGCATTTTTTGTGGTCCTATCACTAGTTGCCACGGTAAACAGTTTTACATGATTTGGTAACTAACCCAAAACGCTGAAAAATATGAACATAATATCAATTTTCCAGTGTTCTACAACAACCATGCTTTGGGAATTTGTTTTCCGGTGGCAACTTAAAATCTCGAACCAGATCAGAAAGTTTTTCAGTACATTTTTCATTCGTTTTATTACTAAAATTAGATTGATGCTCTGAGCGGCTCGCTGTCCAAATGATAGGATTTCAAAAGCCAGTCCCATCGGCTTACGGTAGTTAATGTGTTAAATCACTGTAAACCCATTCTGGATACTCGCAAAGCTTAAATAAGGCTGTATAAACTCACTTTTGCAAAGTACCATCTCTTTTTGCATTTTCATTCATTTATAATAATATTTAGCTATGTATTTGGTGTCAGAAAACATGTACAGCTAAAGATTATTTACACATACTTTGATCTATCTTTCAAGTCTTGTTAATCTTGTATTTATATTATGAATGTCTTTTTTTCTATTGTGTGTGAGACAGGGACTGTCCCGTTAGTGTTCGTTGATAGACAATCCTGTGCTCACGACGGGTGCCAAAAGAATTCTGACAAACTGTCTGCATCTCTTCTTTCATTCACAGATAAAGCTTTCTGCAACCTGGTGTTGGACTGGATACTCACAAATACTCCATTAGCTTTATACTTACATAAGTAGATTATACTACATAACAACGAAATGGAAAATACTTTGTTGCATCACATGAATTGTGTCAGTGCACTGTGCAGAGCCAAATTAATATCGGAAAACAGTCAGCACATCTGGAAAGACTATGACCATAATTCTACTATAAATGAATGCGAACTGTGCAATTATTTTGCAACTACATCTTTTGGTGTTTAAAAAACAAATAGCTGCTCTAGCCCTTGTGATGTTCTTTCTGACCCCTCCATGTCTAGGCAGTCAGTTTGCTGTAGTCACGATAGCTCTGTACAGCTGGAGGTTGATGTGCCTGCTCACACTAGTGATGATACTTTACAGCTGGAGGTTGATGTGACAGCTCACACTAATGACGATACCATTATACATTTGGAGGTGGATAATACTACTCACACTAGCATGCCAGTTTTTGTTGCCACATCTACACCTACCAAGTCAGTTATACATATAACAAGTACTTCCACCTCGCCTGTCTTGAAAAGTGACATCACAGTACAACAGTTACTTGCTAAGCCACCTTCACAGCCACTAACACAAGAGGAAGAGACCCTACTCACATCCACTGCTAGAAAAAAACTAGCAACAGCACAAAATAATATCCTAAAACGCAAAACGGGAGGACAACCTATTGTACTACAAAAACTAATTTAACATAGAAAAGAAACATCAGAACTCCGCCTAGACCGGTCCCAAGTCCGGCTGAAAAAGGAGGAGAGCGGCCTGCATGGAGGCCTTAACTCTTTAAGTCCCAATCGACTTTATAAAGGCTCAGGGGTTAGACGCGCTTGGCCCAATCGACTTTAAAAAGCCTTTAGTATATGTGCCTCTGTTTGAGACTGTTTCTAATTATAACTACCCACAAAGTCATTTCTGACTGCAAGTACATTCTTTTAAATACCGCACATGTTTAAGAGTGAACGTGTTTCTGTTTTGAGATATTTATTTTAGATTTTTAAAGCGATTTTTTTAAGCACATATCCTCCATTTTACCTTGAATAACTAATCATTTTTTTTAAGCGCATTTCCTCCATTTTACCTTGAATAACTAATCATTTTTCAATGAAAGCTTTTATACTTGTAGCACAAGAGTAAAGTACATCCAATTACCTTCAGTTTCATATACAACAACAAAGTTATTTATGCATATGAACATTTTAAAAAATTATTTCCAAACAACAACAATAAAAGCGCACTGGGGTGGCCATTTTTGCTTGGGCCAAACCCACTTTTTTGCTTGGGACTGAAAGAGTTAAGGAGGCAGCCCCTCCACCATGCACAGGCACAACAGGCCAATCACCTGTTTGCTTTAATGCTTTAAAACATGATTACGCGAACTACAAGAGAGAAAACCGGACTGATTCTAAAGGCAACGAACTGGAACGGACTATGAACTACAACTTATGGAACTTGGAACACAAGAAGTATAAATGGGAAAGAAGAGGAGCTGGTGGAAGAGATGAGGAAAGCAAAATTAGAAATCCTGGCTATAACGGAAACAAAGAAAAAGGGACAAGGAGTCATGGATCTCGATGGCAACACGCTGCTCTACAGTGGTGTACCCACATCTGAAAGAGCTAAAGGGGGCGTGGGTTGCATTATGGCCAAAAACCAAAAAGATAGTATCAAGGGATGGAACTTTGTCTCGGAGCACATTATGGTTGTAAAACTAAAAGAAGGAGAAACCATAGTCAACCTGGTCATAGTGTATGGGCTAAATGAGGATGAGAGAGCAGAGGTCAAGGAGGAATTCTTCGAGCTGCTTCAAAGGACAGTGGATGACTGCCTAGATGAATTATCATGCTCGGAGATTTCAATGCCAGAGTTGGAAATGACCATGCTAGATGGGGTGGAGTTATCGGAAGATATGGAGAAGATACTCTCAATGACAACGGAAAGCGACTCCTTAGATTCTGCAATGAGCAGAATCTGATATCCCCCATAAGTGCATACATGCATACACTAGATGTGAACCAACAAAGAATGAGAAGTCAGTGATCGACTATGCCATTGTTAGGAGGAGCTCATTCAAATATGTCAGGGATGCTAGAGTCTGGAGGGGGCTAGAGATTGGAAGTGATCACTACCTGCTTACAATCAAAAGAACAACTGAAAGAGTTGCTCAGCCTAGGAACTGCCCAACATCACGCAAGAAATCACGTAAACAAACAGGAGAAATGAGCATTAAGACCTACAAGCTGAGAGAGCCAGAAATTAAGACCAGATATCAGGGGCTTATTGCTACAGCATAAAGACAGCTGCTGCAGAAGCATGTGGTGAAGTCCGACTTGGGAACAAGAGAAAGAGGACACCTTGGTGGACAGAGGAAGTCAAAGAGAAAATAAGAGAGAAGAAAATGGCATGGAAACAATACTTAGGAGCTAAAAATACAGCAGGACAAATAGAGAAATATAGAAAATATGTGATACTCAGAACAGAAGCAAAGAACAAGGTGCTAGCAGCAAAACAGAAGTCCTGGGAAGAATTTGGAGAAAAACTAGAAAAAGATGCGCAAGAAAACCAGAAATTGTTCTATAAGACCCTAAAGAACATGAAGAAGGAAAAACAATGCCCTCTCAAATTTATAAAGGACAAGCAAGGCAAATTGCTTACTGCCCCGAAGGAAGTAATGGAAAGAATATTTCTCAGAACTCCTTGATGGTGAGCAAGGTCAAGCATCTGAAATGATAACCACTAGCACAGAAGAGGAAACACCAATGGTGATGAAGATGACATAAAGATGGAAGAACTGAAGGCAGCACTGGAGAAAATCAAGATGGGCAAAGCAGCAGGGAATGATGGTATAACTCCAGAAATGGTTAAGTACATGGGAGCATCATGCGACCTATTACTCTTAAGGGTCCTACAGGCAGCGTGGTGCAACAAGACCATACCAAAGGATTGGGAGATTGCCATCATAACACCAATTTTCAAAAAGGGTGACAATCGACAATGTGGAAACCATAAGAGGCTTATCCCTTCTCAGTGTCCCTGGTAAAATCTATTCTAGAATCCTAGAGCAGAGACTCTGATGCCTAGCTGAACCACAATTGGATGAGGTCCAGTGCGGATTCCGAGCAAACCGAAGTACTCAAGACCTAATCTTCACACTCAGACAGCTGAGTGAAAAGGCCCTCGAGTATAAGAGTGAGATCCATTTTTGTTTCATAGATCTAGAAGAGGCGTTTGACAGGGTCCCCTGGAGCAAACTTTGGGACTGTTTGGCAAGGAAGAACATTCCAGCACCTCTGATTCATGCTATACAGAGCTTCTACAAGTCTTGCAGAAATTATGTGAGGACAGCAAACCATAAGTCAGAAGAGTTCAGGACCACCACTGGTGTAAGACAAGGTGATATCCTGTCACCTTATCTTTTCATAATCCTCATAGACGATGTTATCAAGGCAAGTAAGGAGAGAACAAGAAAGTATTCAGTGGGGTACTGGAAGATGAGACAGGTATGTATTTCAGAGCTGGCATTTGCTGATGATGTTGCCCTGATTGCTAAATCAGAGGCACATCTCCAATCCAACCTGCAAGTCTGGAAGGAAGAGCTGGAGAAGAGAGGGATGGTCATAAGCAGCTCTAAAACAAAATCCATGGTGATATCACGAGAAGAAAGAAGACATCAGATTAAGCTGGGAGAACAGGTCCTGGAGCAGGTCGACCACTTTAAATATCTCTGTGCTATTATAGACCGAAAGGGAGGCATCAAAGAAGAGTTGGCCACTCGAAAAGCAGCAGCTGGGAGACTTTTTCAGGCCATAAATCGAGGATTCCTCAGCAAGAGAGAGGTTGCTAAGAAAACGAAGATGGCTGTATACTGCTCCACCTATGTCCCAGTCTTGACATATGGATGCGAGTCATGGACAATGACAACAACCCACAAAAGCCAGATCCAAACCTCAGAAAAGAGGTATCTGAGGAAGGTGGTTGAAGTAACAAGAAGAGACATGGTCTGCAACCAGATGATACGTCAAGGCCTAAAATCCCACCCCCTGCAGACCCCAAGTAGAACAGTCCCAACTAAGATGGTTTGGCCATGTCTGCAGAATGGGAGAAGATCAGCTACCACGACAAGCATGGGAAACAAAGAGCCAGGGATCCAGACCCCCAGGACGACCCAGAGTCCGCATGCAACATTAGACAATCTTTGAAGGACCGAGGACTAGAATGGAACCAGGCCAGGAGGAAGACAGCCGATAGGATAGTCTGGCGCCGTTTCTTCCAAACCTCTACACCTCACGGTATAAGGGGAACAACTAAGTAAGTAAGAAACATCAGTCACCAGAACACCAACAAAACATAAGCGATCTCAATTTCTCCACACTGTTAGGAAACATATTGCTGGAACGTCAACTGACTCACTAGACCTGCAGCAGGCACATGAACTATGACGCTATTCAGAAAAGCCTCGTAAGGAAATTTGCAGGAAAGCAGGAATTGAAAGTAGATTTAGAATATCCAAAGAATTAGCAATAGCCATGAAGGAAACAGTAGGCCTTACATGGGCACAGGAGAGAAATAGAGAAGATTATTGAAAGATGTTGGTGTTGACATGGAGCATTAAGGAGCAGACAGAAAATGGACAAGAGATATTACGCAGGAAATAATGGACAAAGGCTGGAGACACCATTTGCATGTATCAAAGATTTATGTGGCTTTTTTCGTGGGCTCTTTAACGATTACACATTTTCTCAGTTTTAATTTCTAATATGGTAGATACTGATAGATATAACCCACATAAACAAAAGCTCTTTGGGGTCCTCAATAATTTTTATGAGTATAAAGGGGTCCTGGGACCAAAAAGTTTGAGAAACGCTGCTCGAAGCCAAACGAGCGCACATAGGTTATGTATTAGCACACATAGGAAACTGACCTGCACACAATAAAGTAATTTTTTTTTTAAATATGATAATAATAAAGCAAGTAGAGTCAAAAAGGTCCAACTTGATTGTGTAGGCTACATTATTATCACTACTCAAGACTTTTAGTGCTCTATTTGGAGACCATCAAGTAATGTCTACTGGCAATACTGCTTATGTTTCACAAAAAATCTTCTGTTTAAACATGCCAATAGCTATGAGAATGACAATATTTTTAAAAAAAAATGATTTCAGGTTTGCAACTGTACATACACTCAATTTATACAAGTTTCTGCCACTCGGGGGGGGGGGGGGGGCTGAATTTGAGATTTGTACGCATACGGTGCATTATGAATTAGAGGAAACATTGCTGGCCAATGATCTTAGGGCCAAAAAAATATGGTAAAGGTAGCAGATACTGCTGTAGGGGAATGATGTGTTAGAAACTTTCTTCGTTCGCCCTCAGACTTCTACATTAATGATTCTAATAAAGGCAGTAGTCGGCTCAAGGTTCCTGACAATTCCAAATAGTTTTTCATGGACAGAAGTGCATTGTTGCTATTTGCCACTCTGTCCACTGCTGTACGTTGGGCAGGACTGGAGCATATATTCAGCTGTCATGGGGCTGGTGCCATAGCAGCAGAGATCTGTTGGACCAATCCTGTACTTGTGATATAGATGTGACCAGTGCAGTAAGCAGAAAATGATGACCTGGTCTCACCTTAGATAGCTGAAGATAGGCATCATCTTTTATGTTGGAGACTTCACTACAGTTTCATGGGGAAGGATGGCTAGTTCCTTTCAACGTTGCCTTTATAACTCAAAAACAGAGTCATATATCCCTTTATAGCTAGGCAGGCTGGAGCGTGGCGCTACCTAGTTCTGAACCCGATAACTTCACCTTGAGAAACAAGTGCTCCGATTACTTGATGCTCCAAAGAAAGATATAGGCATAGGCCTACTGCAATTATTTTCTCAAATCTTGCAAATAAATGGCCAAAAATCATTTTTAACTGGCATAGTAAACGACTCATTTGTGACAGTTAATTGCTTAGACCTAACCATTATCAATGCCCGTTAGAACTTGACACTAACAAGACCCAAGGTTTTCGTTTTGTTTTTTATAACATAGCATTTCGATAGACTAGCCTATAGGCCTATTTTAAATAATTTCATTACCAGCTCGGCCTGAACGCTCAATGTACCAGCACCAGGTTTTACAAAAAAGATGTCTTCTGTCCGCTCGTCTGCATGCACAGACAAAAATATAAGAAGAACGAGAAGATAAGTTAAGTATTCCATCATTTGATGAGGAAACGTTAACCAGGCGTTCACAAATTTCTTGCAGTCACAAATCACAATGGAGTATTTACACGATTACAACGAGAATTGACCTAATCCAATCCAACCAGGCCAAAACATGTGTCAATGTTTCCGCCAATGAAATTCCCCCCAAGGGAAAGAAATTTTGTTGGATTTTTTTTTTCTTCACGGGGGAAGGGTGATGGAGAAAACAAGGGGAGTGTGTTTTCAACTTTAATAATACATTTTTAAAATCACGGAATTTTTTTTTTTTAAATTCAATGATGAAAAATATCCCGGGGTTGCCCTGATGGATTATAATTAGGATATGTATTATTTTCAATTGCAAACAATATGAACAACTGCCGATATGGGAAAGTGGTATCACACCTTTTTTTTTTTTTTTTAAATTAATGAAGAAAAATATCCCGTTCAACCTCTGATGGGTTATAATTAGGTTATATATTGTTTTTAATTCAAAATAATATGAACAACTGCCGATATGAGAAAGTGGCATCACATTTGTCAAATCTTTGTAAATATGGACATTAACAATTGTGATTATACGTTAAATAAAAAAATAAAAATAAACAAACAAAAACAAACAAAATCAAGAAGAAACTCTGAACAAGAATAATATTGAAGTGGAGGGGTGTAAAGGCATGGTGGTTCCAGTTATATAACTGACTTTAACAGATATTTAATTGACTTTCATCTGCTAAAAGTCATATGCATTGTAAGAACAGCATCAGGCCTTCACATTCCCAGCCACTATATATTAACATTTGTTCGTGTTACTCGTAAATATTGTTTGACTATATTATGCAGTTCCCTAGGTCTGTCTATTCTTAACACCTCTTCTATGTTTGTAGGTAAGTTGGATGCTTGCAAATAATCTAATATTGGTATTCTCATTTGTTCATACCTCTTACATTTTAACAATAAATGTTCTATATTATTGTCTTGTAGACATCCTGCACAGATTTTTATCAGATCTACCTTTCTTGGCTTCAGTATCTGCCTTTTCATTTCCTTCTATGCCAACATGTGAAGGTATCCAAGCAATTAAGACCGAACATCCTCTGGAATATAAGTATGTAGTAGCCAGAAATATCTCCTCTGCTATATCAGGTCTACTACATTCTCGTTAAGTTTTTAAGTGCTTTAATTGTTGAAAGAGAGTCAGTTAAAACTGTTAGTTTTTTTGGGAGGGTTATTAGAGAATATTTCTAGTGCTTTAAGTATTGCCAACATCTCTGCAGTGAAAATGGATGTATTTTCCGTGATGCTATATTCTTTTGCCATTTTCCATATTGTAATATATGTTCCTATCCCCAATTTGCCATCCTCTCCCTTGGGACCATCTGTGTACACAGTAATGCTGTCTTTTGATATTTGTTGTATATATTTATTGGCTGTGTTTTTAATATTTTCTATATTATTTGTTTTCTTAAGTATTTCTGCTGGGCGGTAGTCCGTGTCTGGTTTCTTGATCTCCCAGGGTGGAATCACTGGCTTGTATTCACAACTGTTATTAATTGATGTAATTAATTTACCCAGATGGACAATTTCCTCCATACACTTCCATCCTGTAGGGTATCTAGTGGTATTCATTGGATTGGCCTGAGTTGTTAGTTGGCATCTGGTAAAAGCTGTATGTGCTGGGTGAGACTTATCTAACATAACTCTGTTCATGTAATTTAGTCTTAACTCCTTTCTCCGTAATTCTAAGGGTAGAATTCCTAAAGCCACCTCTATAGCTCCCATTGGTGTTGATCTGATTGCACCTGCTATTGTACATAAAGCCTGATGCTGAATTCTGTCTAATTTAATCTTGTTACTGTGTGCAGCAGAGTCATATTAAATTATACTTCCATAATCTATTTTTCCTCTAATAAAAGATTTATAAAAAGTGAGCATTGTCTTAGTGCTTGCACCCCATCCATTACCTTTCAAATATCTTAATAAGTTAGTCAATCCTCTACAAGACTCCACTAGTTTATCTATGTGTTTATTCCAGTGTTTATTCCAGCATCACACCTGTCAAATCATTGTAAATAGGGCAAATCATAATTACCAATTATGCTTGTATGTTTAAAAAACAGACACCGCAAACAAACAAAAACGAGATAAAACCGAACAAAACCAAACAATAACATCAAACAAAAATAATATTAAAAGTGGGGGGGGGGGGTTGTAAAAGCTTGGTGTTTCATGTTATATGCTTGACTTTAATAGATATTTAACTCACTTTCAGTTGTCAAAAGTCATATGTATTGTAAGACCAGCATCAGACCTTCACCTCCCCAATTACTAAATATGAACTTTTGTTCTTGTTAAATACTGTTTGACTATATTATGCAGTTCACTAGGTCTGTCTATTCTACTCGTATATTTATAGGTAAATTTGTTTCCCGTAAATAATCTAATCTTGGTATTCTCATTTGTTCATACCTCTCAAATTTTAACAAGAAATGCGCTATAATATTGTCAAGGAAATATAATAGCCTTCCCCACATATATTTATGCTTAAAAACATACACGTAGGAAGTCCCGTTTGGGCTGTCCACATATGACGTTACGCAATTTTTTGCCATTTTTACCCCCTCCCCCGTGTCACATTTCATCACAAAAACCTAGACCCCCTCTTTATGTGCCGTCACAAATCTCTTAAAAATAAATAATGTTTAATTAATCAAGTTTTTACAAATATCGTTTTTGTGCCGATTTCTAACACAAGACATGGCATAAGCTTGCGCTACACAGCTGAATGCTTTTGCATTTTACCCCATCTAATGATAATAATAATAAAATAAATAATTTTAAAGTTCACGTCGTCCATAATACTAACTTTTTAAAAATCTAATTTTAATTAGAGTGCTGTTTATTTAGTCTGCATTTAGTTTCTTAAGGTGTGTACTGCGTTATTAGTCTGATGAGTCATGTGACTGTCGTACGAAAGGTTAATTGTTTTATTTTTTTTGCCCGTCTGATTATATAGAGTGGATGTCGACAGATACGCGAGATGGTATAGAAATATATTTTTTGTTTCACAGGTGGTAGAATTCAGGAAAGAAGATCTGTCTCTGGAGTGATTAGGTAAATCTCTTCCAGCCTATCCGTACGACTGTACTTTTAGTGCAAGACAGCTTTTATCTCCCTATCCAGAATAGATAAGTTAATCTACACACACACAGCTATGTGACACAAGACACACAAACGTGAAAACTAAGGATAAATGGGTATGGGTCTGATCAACACACAAAGGTAAGTTTCTTTGTAGTTTATTATCAGTTAAACTCGACAACATCAAATATCTAACGAAAGATCAAATAAAATCAGATTTACATACATATGAAATAGCAGCATAAATGCGCCCTCCCCCTATGGAGAAAAAGAACCCAAAAGTTAATAACCCAAAGGTCGAAGGTTAGCACCATTTTACAGAGTAGACAGTAAAGTAAACAAGTTCCTACTATATGCTACCCAGTAAAGTAAACAAGTTTAAGCAAATCCAATGTTGGTAAATTCCCTGAAACAAAGAAAAGTACTCCCACACTTTTTCAAACAGTGGCCACTCACTCTTACCTACTCTTGGTGATATCCCTTGGAACTACAAGTATCCCTGAATATATATTTTATCCGGTTCACTTCCCAAATCGGCCCCAGTTCATCCTCTAACAAAACAAAGACTAGTGAGGTAAACGCCGAATCTGGTGTTTTTTGTTTTCTGGATGAACAAAATGTCACCGCCAATAGTTGATGTAGGAACGTGTTCTTGGGGTTCACAGTTAAAAGAGGAAAATACTTCCAGTATTGGGAAACCTCTGGTTGCTAAAAAAATGTTACAAATGATGATGATGATAATCCTATCGGACAAATCTATGTTAGAGCTCCAATTCTGCACAGTGTAAAATCTGGATAAATCCGCTTGAATACGACGGTCAGAAGTCGGGAACAATAATGTTATTTTGTACACCCCAGTGGGCTGGAAAAAGTGGAAAAATATCTGGCTTTGGTAAGTCCAGTTAAACTTATAAGTTAAAGTGTTTCTCATGTATCTTTGGCGAATACTCGCTCACAAATGAAATTGGTGACGCACAAGCCAAGAAAAAGAGACAACATTAACCAATCAGAAAAAAAAGAAAAGAAAAAAAGACAGCTGAACTCCCTTGTGATCAGGTCTGCGAAGAATACAAGAAACTATATATATATATATATATATATATATATATATATATATATATATATATATATATATATATATATATATATATATATATATATATAAATATATATATATATAATGCTAATCCTATATCTACACACACAGACGGGGACAAGACGATCTCTTTTCCACTCCATCAATCCTGATTAAATTTAAAAGGCCCACGGTGTTTTCCTTTACGCCTACACGGTCAGCCTTTCGCTAGCGCTGAGTTTAGGTCGGATGGAGTTATGCAACTCTCCCTCCCCTGCTCGCGCCGGCAGTCAGCATACAATGTTAATTATTATTTAATTATCCATATGCGCACTTACACAAAGTATTGCCTGTCGTTAATATCTATTAAATTGTCGACGTCTATTAGTCATCGTATGGTATTAAATAATAGGCACTTATAATAAATACACAAAATGAAGTACAGCGTGAATTCTTTACTATCACTATCAGACGTGTTATCCTAAAAGTCCAGTCAGCTAAAACCGTCTCTTCTCGTGTGAGAAAGCGTGTGGCGAAAATTAGGAGTTTAATTCTCTGGTATGAAATCGCTACACGTTATTTTATTTCATTAGGTTTTAACAGCGAGAAAAATCTAAGTGAATTATAATGGTAAAAGCTAACACTTTAAAAAAAAAACCACATCTGCACTATTTCCTACCAGAAAATCAGAATGAAAAATCCCCACGAATGCTAATAACATATTTTTCAAAATAATGGTTCTAGAACTGCGTGCTTAGAGTATTCAAAAATTCTGAGTGACAACTGATAGCAGGTTTAAGAGAACACAGTTTATACATCATTATATTTCTCTGATCTATAGATGTTGTTAATTTTTGCGCTACTGTGTGTAACGGAGAATCAGAAACAGAGTTCCAAGGCTTTGCGGTCGGTCTTCTTCGAGGTGTTCGACCGTCATCAAAAGACTTACTGTTCCCTAACGGGTTTTCTCTGTACGAATGCCCGCTTCTGAAGATCAAAGAGCCCAGGGGTTTCTGATTTCCTTTGAGTACGAACTTCAAAGGGTCTGTGTTTTTGTCTCTCTCAAGCTGCTTGCTCATCTGAGAGGTATTGTGATTGATAGATGAGCTTCGCGTGAGTGGACGAGGTAAACACAGCCTGATTTGCTTCCCTGTTATGACTGACAGGTCACGCAGTTTGTAAACACTGCGTTAGCTCGTGTTAAAACAAAGAGGCGGGGCGAGAGAGTAAGCTTGTGTAAATAGACAGTGGGTATAGATACATGGTTTCTAGCTAGCAAATCAGAGGGCAGCTATTAGGTGGCACTAAGCTGTCAGATTACTGTAGACTTTTTTTCATTACACGTCACAGTGACCAAAATATAAATAAAATTAAACCATATGTCAATGATGAACAGTGTGGATTTGTAGAACGTAAAGGCATAAACAGTGCCATATATGTTGTAAGAACATTAATAGAAAGAGCCAAAGAAGAAAAGACAGATCTGTATTTATGCTTTATAGACTACACTAAGGCATTTTACAAAGTGAAACATAAGGAAATTATCAAAATGTTAGAAAGCATCAACACTGATGGTAAAGACTTGAGGATAATACAGAACATGTACTGGCAACAACAGCAGCTGTAAGAATTAACAGCCAAATAGGAAATTTTCAGAAAGTAAAAAGGAGTGTCAGGCAGGAATGTGTGCTGTCACTTGATCTGTTCAGTATGTACAGTGAAAGTATAATGAGCTCACTGGTGGACATATCAGGAATATACGTTGGTGGACATAGTATAAACAAATTGAGATACGCTGATTATACAGCCTTAATAGTGAAAAGAAGCTGCAGGAAATCTTTGATGCAATAGTGACAATTGGTGAAAATGAAGGCCTCAACCTTAATAGCAAAAAGACAGAAGTACTGGTCGTATTTTATGCAGCGATTCTTTGTCATTGGAAGTAAGAAAGAGTGTTCTTCAGTGTTGCATAGAACCAATCCTGACATATGAGAGTGAGTCATGGACAATTAGTAAACAAGTAAGAAAGGCACCAGAGGCCACAGAGATGTGGTTTTACAGAAGAATGTTAAAAATACCATAGACAGCCAAAAAACAGTTGAGGATGTCCTGAAAGAGGTCAATGCGCAAAAGAAACTTATTTCACAAATTAGAAAGAAGCAATCCACATTTTTTTTAGCATGTTATGATAAGAGGACAGCAGGAATATATCGCAATTGCAGGCAAGATTGGAGGAAAAAGAGATAGGGGACGACATAGAACAAATACTGGACAGTTTGGCATCGTGGCATGGAAAGAAGTCAACAACAGAATTGATAAATTGTGCTGGAGACAGGAAGTTGTGGAGAGACATGGTTCCCTACGCCACTTGGCATGGCACTTGAAGAAGAAGAAGACTGCATTATATGAAACCTGTGGATAACAGCACAAGGCAGTCCTTGTTATTGAATCCCCAGTGTAAGAGAGGTATGCCAAAATCACATGAAGAAGAGAACTGGAGACAAAAGTGAAAATGATGAAGATGACGTGGAACGCACTTGAGCTGATGACACGTGACAGGAGAACTTGGCATGTATTTGTTGCAGGCCTATGCTCCTTGGGAAGCTTAAGGGTATTGACTGATTGACTACATAATACTTACACACCTTCTTCTTCTTCTTTGATCCTTAGCCGCCGACCGTCAAAGCAGTCAGTGGCCATCACGCCTAGTGGCGTCTTGTAGGGCAACAACAAATTGATTCCACTTTGCTCAATCGGCGACCATCCTTCGTACAGTGCTCCAACTCTGGTTCATTCTTTGCATCTCAGCCTCCATAGTCCTCCACCAGGTTGTTTTTGGTCGGCCTCTCTTTCGTTTTCCTTCAGGGGTCCAAAGCATAGCTGTTCTTGTGGTGGCATCGGGGTCTCTTCTGAGGACATTGTGGTAAGAGGTTTTAGAGTATAGAATATAGGTTCCCTTGGACAATTAGATGTGTCAGATGACACTAGAATAGTGCCAGATAAGAGACTGGTCTTATGAGCAATACCCCCTTGATAAACGCTTTTTTTTCTTGTAGTAATAGTGATAAAGGCTGTTATTCTTGGATGCTGTATACTGTGTTTGATCAGTGTACGTTGTAAACATGTACTGGGACTGAATAGTCAACTCAAACAACCGAGCACAGTGTCAGGTGTACAGGTCATCTTGCTCCAAACGTCTTGAGGACTCAACAAGGATGTAATGTGTATCATGAGTGGTAGAGTGACTGTTAATACGCGAATGTGTGAACTGTTCTGTAAAGTTGACTGGAAGTACAAATACTCACTCATACGTATCAGAAATTAAGGATACAGACTACTGTGAACGTTTCAACAGTTTAATGGGACGCACACACTTGACAGAACGGGTACAGTTGCAGGAACATAGGTCGACATCAATAGCATATTGTTGACCCACGGTGTACAATCATAAATTGGCATTCATGTTGAGAAAAATCACAATGGAACATCAGTATACAAACGTTCAGAGTTCCATATCTCATATAAATATTCATCAGGCCTTACTGACTGATCATGTCAGTTAATATATAATGTTTAACAAATCTTCATCAGGCCTTACTGACTGGTCATGTCAGTTAATCAATAATGTTTACGGTGACTCCTGGACAGAACCTCCTTTAGCATAAGTGTAGCTTGCACCCAAGCGGAGATTTCTTTAAATAGCATTCAGCAAATATCTTCTGATCGAATGTTAAATCACCCATAATAAATTTTCCTTTCAAAAGTATGATCTCTTTATCATCACCTGATAATAAGGGCGTCCCTGTTCTCTGGTAAATGATCAACAATAGATAACATTCCAAAATGGCTTCTAGTCTTGTAAACATCGCTCACCGTAACGATGTACGACAAAGCTCCAATAAAGATTCACTTCATGAATATCAAAGTTTCCACAAGCATCAGCATAATCTGTCCTCATAATCGCTGTATAGAAACATAATCAGTGCTGCTAGATAATATGTCGTTCTGACATACTGACATAGGTAGATTCATGTAAACGTCTGCCCATCTTAAGCCTAGGAATGAACGAAGTCAGCAAAAGTACGTTTACCTTAGCATAAGAATACACTAGCAAGCACAAAAACGCTCTTCTCCTCGCGTTATGGAATGAACACTAGGGAACTCATGGATTTAACCATCACAGAAGAAAATATCTTCGTTCCCATCATCAAAAGAGATCACAAACTCTGGGCAGGGCTAAGACATGACTTCCCGCCATAGGCTTCTACATCACCCAAGAACTCCCTAACCTATCTTCATCCGCCGAAAAGCACCTGACCCCAAAAGTATAGTACAAGAAAAATAGTTCCACTAAAACATACTAAGATATCAAGATATAAGACATACTCGTCCTACATAGACAAGAACTACACATAGATTCGGGCCAAAGACATACTGAAGCAAGAACAATCTATTCCTAACCAAACACAGAATAGATTAAAGTAAGTCTAAATTCCACCGCCGAGTTCGACTTTTAAGAACGATACAAAGAGCGATAACTCACAGAATGAATACCCATCGCCTAATCTGAGTTCTATCCCTTAAGACCGAAAACGTGCATTCAAAGATAAATATATTTTTATCAGACAAATAAATACATTTTACATTTGTATGCGTAATCCGTGCGCCACCAAAGAATATGTGCGCAACAGATTACCCCCCCCCCCCCCCCCCCCCCCCCCCCCCCCCCCCCCCCCCCCCCCCCCCCACCCGAAAAAAAAATGAAATCATTTTTTTTTTCATCTGAGAGCAACATACAATAGGCTCCCAACGCATAAATATTGCGCAGATGAGAAATATCTGGAATTATTTAAGCCAGATTAATGCAAAGTCGAAATATAGATCGACTGATGAGAATACATCTCAATCTCTCAGAGAAAGCATTTCTCTTAAGCATAAATGTTTCCAGGAAGGTGTCACCAACGCATACTACTATACTTGCAATGACACAATGCATATAACAATTTCAGCTTTAAGCATTCTAAGTACATGATTGACAAAAAGAAAAATCATTAACGAGTACCGGTGAATATATATATCAATGAACGTAGTATCATTACGAATTACAATGTGTATCTATCTTGATATAGAAAAGAAAAATCTGTTGTCGAGTTGGAAGTGTTAAGAAGTCCAAGACTCAACAGTTAAGTGGAATCATGTGGGCATCTAGACAGAATGTCTGCCATCACATTATCTGATCCACGGATAGCTCGTACCGAAAAATGAAAAGGTTGAAGAGCAATTGCATATCGAGTAGACCTCGAACTCTTCAAATTCTTACTTTGTATAGCCGTAAGAGCTTTCTGATCGGTTTCTACTATGAAATGTGCGCCTAGAAGGAATCTTTGTAATTTGAGAATTGACCATACCATAGCCAATAGTTCACGGTCTAAGACCGAATAATTCCTTTCTGCAGCATTAAGCTTTCTGGAAATATACATTATAGGATGCAGAGTTCCAGAGTACTCTTGCATTAGTGCCGCTCCAATCCCAGTGGATGAAGCGTCACTACGAAGAACAAATGTCTTATCTGTAGTAGGTAACACTAAAATAGGTGCAGTAGAAAACATAGTTTTGATCTTATCCAAAGAGGATTGACATTCTTGACTCCAATGGACTATATTAGGAGACCCTTTCTTTAGCAAGGAAGAAAGAGGTGCCATGATCGAGGACAGATTCGGAATGAATCGTCCATAAAATTTGATGAGACCTAAGAGACTTCGTACTTGCTTTTTAGTCTTAGGAATAGAAATGTTAAGTATTTTACTTGTATTATGGTCCTCTGTCTTTAGGAAACCATGACCCACTCGATGACCTAAGAAAGAAATTTCGCTAAAACCAATGCAGGCTTTAGAGGGTTTTTCTGTCAGGTTATACTCGCGTAGAGTAGATAGTATTTCAACTAACCCCGAATAGTGATCTTCCCAAGTATCGCTGAAAAGACAGATGTCGTCTAGATACGCGATGACATCTGACCGATAAGATAGAATTCGACGCATCATGCGTACGAATGTAGCTGGTGCGTTCATAAGGCCGAAAGGCATGAAATTCCATTGAAAAAGGCCTCTAGGTGTAGAAAAAGCAGTGAAAGGTTTGGCGTGTTCCGATAGAGGAACTTGCCAATATCCTTTAGACAAATCTAGTTTAGTGAAAAAATGAGATTTAGAGAGCCTAGTAAGTAGCTCTTCTAGTAAAGGCATAGGTTCAGCATCAAACTTCGTGACTTGATTCAATTTGCGATAGTCAACGCAAAGACGTATGTTATTGTCTTTTTTCCGGACAATAACCATCGGCGAAGAATACGCAGAAGTGGATGGTTCAATTATTTTTAAATCTATCATCTCATCCAACTCCTTCTCAACTTGTGCTTGAAAATGTATAGGAATAGGATAAGGTCTGACTCTAATAGGATTATGGTCAGTTAGAATAATGTCATGTTCAATGCCATGAGTTTGTCCAGGAATGTCAGTAAGGACATCCTGAAATGTTTGTAACATAGCCGAAACTTGTCGCTGTTCTCCTAGAGATAAATCGGGAGAAACAGTAACGTTTTTCCATGATTCACTAGAATAAAGTGGAATCATCGGAAGCGGAAGATTAACATCCGAAAAACTTGTTTCCTCATCCTGTATTACGGACAGTGATGAGTAATGACCATGTTGGACAGGTGAATCGTCCGTTGCCTGGAAAATAGGCTGTAAATAATCCGGACGTTCATGGAATTCCGTAAGCATATTGATGTGGAAGGTTTTATGCTTCCCATCAATATCGACAATGTAGTCAACATCGGAAATTTTCGAGATTATATCGTACGGACCTTTCCAAGAAATAAGAAGTCTGTTTTCCCTACAAGGTAGCAAAACAAACGCTTTGTCACCAGGACAAAGTTGTCGTAAGGTTCTTTTCTTATTGGCAAATTGTCTTGCTTTCTGCTTAGCAAATTCTGAAGAAGAAATTGCCAATTTGCATGCTTCGATAACACTAGTCAACAACCAAAATGTACCAGAAATGAAAATAGCTGATCTAAACTAATCTTGGTGTGCTGAAAACGAAAATGACATTAAAAAATGTTGATTGGCTCTAGTTTTCAAGATATATGCTACTAGTTTATTTAATTACGGTCAATTTATATATATGACGCAACTGTTGTGGTCGATTGCATAATTTTTTCTAATGACCAATAAAAATGTAAGTAGAAGTTGATGATGCAATCCTACCTATGATTACATCACCTTTGTGTATAAATATCTTATCTCTGATAAAATGTTGCCATTAGTTAGTGCATTTGTCCTTATCAAAAGTATCGTAGTTAGAAATGCCTAGGACATGTGTGAACAGTGCTAATAATTTCTGTTATATACGTGGTGAGGTGACATTTGTATCACAAAAACAAAATATAACTAAAGTGATTAAGAAGGCGTACAGTTTGTATTTTAGCTGCAGAATAGGAGATCAAGATAAGAGCTGGTGCCACACATACGCTGCAATACATGTGCAGCACATCTTAAACTGTGGTTGACTGGCAAAAGGCAAGCTAGGCCTTTTGCAGTCCAAATGATTTGGAGAGAGCCCACTGATCATCTCAACAACTGTTACTTTTGCATGGTCCCTCCAATTGGGAAAGGCATATCAAAGAAGAAAAAATGGACTCTGGAATATCCAAACATCCCCTCTGCAATACGTCCGGTACCACATGGCGATGACCTACCAGTTCCCAAAGTGCCAGAATCATTTTCAGCTGCTTCCACTGATGAAGAAGAGGACATTGGTGGTCCTGAACCATCAACCTCAAGCGACCCAGATTTTGAGCAAACTACATCCACTAAACCACACTTAATAACCCAAAGTGAACTGAATGATCTTGTAAGAGATCTGAATTTACAGAAGAACTAGGCGGAGCTTTTGGGTTCCAGACTGCAACAGTGGAATCTCCTGGCAGAAGATTTTACAATTTCTGTGTATAGGAACCGCCAGAGGCCGCTAATTACATTCTTTTTCAAAGAGGGTGACCTTTCTGCGTGCCACAACATTTCTGGTTTAATGGCAGCCCTCAAAATCAATTACATACCGGAAGAGTGGAGGCTTTTCATTGATTCATCCAAGACGAGTCTTAAAGCTGTTTTGTTGAATAATGGTAATGTGTTACCGTCAATTCCAGTTGGTCACGCAGTTCATATGAAAGAAACTTATGAAAACATTAAGCAGCTTTTGAAGTGTATAAACTACGATCATCATCATTGGTCACTTTGCGATGACTTAAAAGTGGTCACTCTTTTGCTTGGACTACAGGGTGGATACACCAAGTACTGTTGCTTTCTCTGTGAGTGGGATAGCCATGCACGAAGTGACCATTACATCAGAAGACATTGGCCAATCAGGCAGTCATTGCAGCCTGGCAGTAAGAACGTTGAGAACCCAGCACTTGTCGACACCAGCAAGATTTTGTTGCCACCCTTGCACATTAAGCTGGGTCTCATGAAAAACTTTGTCAAGGCAATAGAGAAAACAGATGAGGCTTTCAAATACCTCATCAGAAAATTTCCAAGACTGAGTGAAGCTAAAATAAGAGAGGGAGTATTTGTTGGTCCGCAAATTCGAAAACTTCTTCATGATGACGAGTTTCTTTGCGTGTTGCATGGCAAGGAAAAAGCAGCATGGCTAGCATTTAAGTCAGTGGTGGACAATTTTCTTGGAAACAACAGATCTGATAATTACAATGAAATTGTAGAAAATCTCCTTCTGAAGTATAAGAGTCTTGGCTGCAACATGTCTTTGAAAATTCATTTTCTGGATTCTCATCTGGATTTCTTTATGTCAAACTGTGGAGCGGTCAGTGATGAGCATGGTGAACGATTTCACCAGGACATTGCTGCTATGGAGACAAGGTATCAAGGCAATTGGAGACCTTCAATGCTTGCTGATTACTGTTGGACTGTGACAAGAGACACCTCATCGATTGACTACAAGAAGCAAGGAAAGAGAGCTCGAATAGCGACTGAATAATGACGGAATGGGTTCAAATGTGCCTTTTTACAACATGATATGTGAACTTTAAATAATGTTTTTATTTTTTCTGTCATTTTAAGTTGAAATATCAATTAATTGAGTATGTAACCACAATTTTTATAATGCTAAAGTAGAAAGACTAGCTGTTCACCCCAGAGAATTAAACAAGCATACATTATTTGTATTACTGTAATGTAAATTCATCATTTAAAAAAAAAACCAGAGCCAATTGGTGAATTTCATTATGATATTTGAAATCAGCATGTCAAAATCAATAAGAAATGGTATATTTAATTTCTGGTACAAATAACTTTTGAAAATTTGTTGACTAGTGTAATCTTTTCCCTCAGCGCGATGACATATTTATAAGAAGATTTCGTGTCATCGGTAATATTATCAGCGGTTATGAGATCATGAAGCAAAGACATAGGGCCGCGCGGTCGCGCGCCAAAGACAAGTTCAAAGGGAGAAAATCCTGTATGTTCATTGGGGACCTCTCTATAAGCGAAGAGGGCCGCGGGTAAAACCCTATCCCAATCTTGAGGATGATCCTCAGTTATCTTCCCTAGTAAGTTCTTGAGTGTTCTATTTAGCCGTTCGACCATCCCATTGGACATAGGATGATAGATACTACTCAAAGATCTCTCTATCTGCAGAGTCGACATCACTTGAGACATGGTATCCGATATTAGTTGGGTGCCATGGTCTGATAATATTTCTCCGGGGAATCCCAGACGAGAAAATATAAGCCAAAGAGCATCTGCAATGTCAGCAGTAGTAATGCTCTTCAGAGGGATAGCCTCTGGCCAACGTGTGCACATGTCCACACACGTTAAGATAAACTGATGTCCTCTAGCAGATTTGATCTTAAATGGACCAATGATGTCTATCGCCATTTTCTGAAATGGTCGAATAGGAATGTCTGCAGCCTGAATAGGTGCAGCATGGCGTGGACCTTTGGATTTGACTTCTTGACATACTATACAAAATTGACAATAAATCCGTATGTCTTTGTTCACAAAAGGCCAAAAGAAAGCCGCAAGAACTCTTGACTTTGTACGGGAAAAACCCATATGTCCAGCACACTGAGAATCGTGTGCGTGTTGTAAGATTTTAACTCTCAAATTCTTGGGCACAAGAATCTGAGAATGACTTGACTTGTCGGAGTCTTGCACCATACGAACAAGTATGCCATTCTTCATTGTAATCCAAGATTTAAGCTTTGTATCTTTATTCGGATCACCTTTCGTTGCAAGAGTGAAGAATGTCTTTAGAGTCGGACCCTCTTCTTGCTGTTTTATAAACGAGTCACGAGAAATTACCAAGGGATCATCTTGGTTATGCACTTCATTATCTTCTGTAGGTGAAGATTGAGGCACATTAAGAGCTTGAGCTCTAGTGACTACAGCATTAGCGGTTTGCATATTCTGTTTTTCCCAAACGGAAATTTGTTGTGGAGTGCATTCTTTGACTCCGTGAATACGACCGATGATAAGATCGGCAATCTGATTCGGCAGAAGACATGCGTGTACATCTCCTGTAAAGAAAGGAGTAGCAATGCTAATAATAGCAGTAGAGTATTTCTCTAAGGTGCCGCCAAATGTTACACATTTGACTACTTTTCCAGTGGCACGAGAAGGATCTACAAGCGACTGTCTAACACCAATTGTGGTGCATCCAGAATAAAAAAGAACTGAGACTGGATTGTCATTTACTAAACCTCTATGTAAGACAAGAGAACCTCTTCCATCATGCGCGACTGACGCAGGAAGAGCGGGAAGAGGATGGCCACAACTTAAAGTGGACATCGTAGTTGGTTCAAATAATGTTTTGCATTGGGGGCACTGAGATGCTCTCCGAAAATCAAAAGCGGCACATGCCATATTATTAGCATCATCATTATCTTTAGTCTGTTTATAGGCTGCATGTGACTCCTGCTGTGCAGAGTTTGCATGATAATGAGATTTATGTTTTTTGTATTGGGATCTACCTCGATTATTATTGCCTCTGTAATCATTATTATTCCCTCTATTGTAACCCATATTTGGGTTTGAGTCATAATTCTCATGGTTACCATTATCATATTCATTATAATGAGTATCTCTATAATTATGGTCTTGTTGTCTCCATGATGGATGACTTGGATAATTTATATACTGACTTCCTCTGCGGAAATTTCTATAATTATGACCACCTCTGTATTGAGGGCTGTCAGCTTGTCTCCAGTTCTTCGCAGAAGAACCCTGAAATGATTGATTTCCTTGATTTTGATAACTATTATGGTTACCTTTTTTTCCAAACTTGTTTTGTTGTCCCTGAAATTTGTGTGAATAATTAGGGTTGTATGGTGTTGCTGATGCAACTGGCATACCTTCTTTAATCTTAGTGTTGCTAAGAGTTATGTCAGGGTGTGCAGTGACGTATTGGTCACAATATTCTTGCATTTCTTTTAGTGTCTTGGGTTTACGCTCATGTAGGAATTCCAAGAAGGGTTTATTAACACATGACATAATCTTGTCCCTGAGCAACAAGTCCATAAGGGCTTCATATGTCTTTTCTGTTTTGGACAACTCAATCCAACGATTAAATGTAAGACGTGTCCTTGCAATGAATTCTGAGAATTCTACCCCTGATTCAGGTACCATTTTCTTAAACAAAATACGGTAACCTTCCTCAGTTAACTGATATTTTTTCAATAAAGCCGCTCTAATAACATCATAATTATCCTTGTCAGACTCTTCAACCAAACTTAAACTAGTCAGTGAATCACCTTTCAAATTTTCTGACAATTGATTAGCATACTGATTTATCCACATTATGAGCTCGACAGGAGCGTTCAAAACGATCCAGCCAGAATGTAATATCGTCACTGGAAGGATTGAACGCTGGTACCTTGACCTTATAAGTAAAGGGTTTACCACTGTTACCATTTGACTGATTAACATTACTCATATTTGTCAATTTCAATTTTTCTAATTCAAATGTTAACAGTTCTTTTTTATGTTCCTGTTCTCTCATTCCTTTTCTCTCCTCAGCTTCTCTGTCTAATCTTCTCTGCTCAGCATCAGCTTCTTTGTCTAATCTCTTTTATTCAGCTTCTCTGTCTAATCTCTTTTGTTCAGCTTCAGCTTCTCTGTCTAATCTCTTTTGTTCAGCTTCTCTTTCTAATCTTTTTTGTTCAGCCTCAAATTTTTTCTCTTCCATTTGAAGCTTTCTCTCCTCAGCAGCAGCTTTTTTCTCCTCAGCAGCAGCTTTTCTCTCCTCAGCTTGCATCTGCAATCTTAAATTCTCAGCATCTATCTTCTTTGGTTCAACTTCTGCTTTCCATTTATTCTCCTCTTTTTGCTTCTTCTCTTCTGATTTTAATACCATTGCAAATTGAGCAGTTGCAAACTCCTCTAATTCCTTACCAGACTTATCAAGGGATTTCCCTTGTGCAATAAAGTATTCCAATGTAGACATGATGCCTAATAATGATAACAATCAGTTGACACAAAAATGTAATCTATTTCCAAATAAACAGGAGCAAGTTCTCAATGAACTTGACTAATTAGCTCACAATCCCAATCTCTGTGGGAGACAAGCCTTACAAAGGTCTTGTATACTTCCTTGTACAATATTAATAGTAATAAAGTACTGGTCTATACTATAACATACGTGTACTCAACTATCTCATATCATATGGCAACCAACAACATACATAAAATACAAATAGAAAGACAATCAAGGAAAACAATACGAAAAAATTTGCAGAAATCAAATCAATGAAAAATCTTAACCAAAAATAATGTCACAAAGTATGTGATGATAACTGCAAGGAAATAAACAAGACAAATAACGCCACAGTGTATAAACATAAATTGTGTATAAAACTAAATTATAGAACAGAGTAGATCTACAAATACAAACAGATCAAACAAAACTAAGGAACACAAAATTATTAACAAAAACAACGAAGAAACGAACACCTCATCACAACTAAAAAAAATAGCAACAGATGTTGCCAGCAAATTTTCAATTACGAAAATTGCTCCCTATAGAACACTAATATAGGACCAATATGACTCGGTATATCCTATACTAGTCACCTCACCAACCACCCACTATATAGACACACAAATAATATGAAAACATGTAAATATTAAACATAAATACATATATGTCATATAAATGCATATAATATACAGCAATGTGTTGTAGAAGTGTCTGCAGAGAAGGCTCAGTATTACATTAATATGGTTCAGTTTTCCATCAAATTAAACTGCCACTTTATTAAATAATAGCTCTCTGTTTTAAATTATTACACAGTTCTGCAATATGAGCACACAAGAAGATCCACCGTTGACGTGTAGACTTCTAAGTTCAATAGTACTACTGCTAACACAGTTAAATGTCCACTTGTAAACAACTTGCCGTGCTACGCTGTCTGTTCTATGTAATTATGCCTGTACGGAGACAAATGTCAACAAGCGGTGACCCAGATACAGTAATCGCTTCATAGGTCACGTGAGGAACTGTCAAACAAGTGTAGACTAACACTGCTGGTGTGTCGTATCAGGCGTCAGGGAAACGAACTGGTCTCAGTAGCTGTTAACTTCTGGCAATGTCCACTGTGCAGGTTAAGGCCAGAAATCTGGCCTACCATTGATAAACGCCTTTTTTTTCTTGTAGTAATAGTGATAAAGGCTGTTATTCTTGGATGCTGTATACTGTGTTTGATCAGTGTACGTTGTAAAGATGTACTGGGACTGAATAGTTAACTCAAACAACCGAGCACAGTGTCAGGTGTACAGGTCATCTTGCTCCAAACGTCTTGAGGACTCAACAAGGATGTAATGTGTATCATGAGTGGTAGAGTGACTGTTAATACGCGAATGCGTGAACTGTTCTGTAAAGTTGACTGGAAGTACAAATACTCACTCATACGTATAAGAAGTTAAGGATACAGACTACTGTGAACGTTTCAACAGTTTAATGAGACGCACACACTTGACAGAACGGGTACAGTTGCAGGAACATAGGTCGACATCAATAGCATATTGTTGACCCACGGTGTACAATCATAAATTGGCATTCATGTTAAGGAAAATCACAATGGAACATCAGTTTACAAACGTTCAGAGTTCCATATCTGTAGTGGATTTGATGGTATTGTATGATGGTGATGTTACTAAGTGTGATGCATGAGGTCAGCTGTGAAGGCTCCTGAGATAAAATGTAGCTGTGAATTGTCAGAAGGCCCTTCTTGCTACCACTACGACCTCACACCTATCTTTTTTTACTAATGAATGTGGCTACGTTAAATGTCTAGGGTAATGATATGTAATGTGTTGTGGTAGTTTACATACACACACACAGATATTTACTAAGTCTAATAATATTAATAAAATGTTATAATACACTGAACTAACTCAAGTGTGTAAAAATTGGATAGTAATTTTCTTACATTTATTTGTTCTGAACCAAGGTTTTATTTTGGCCAGAACATATGAAAGGTTTAGCAATTATGAAAGAAATGCATGAATATTACATAATAATTGCAAGGTGTGTACATATATATGTTACTAGACTAGTTAATATTATTACTGTTTATAGTTGTAATCTATTTGGGAGAACATTTAATGGATGTGCTGTTGGGGTGGCCTCATCACTCCCTGTCTATGGCGACTACACATTGTCCAGTTATTTGATGGAAATTTATGGGTGTGTTAGCAAATAAGTTGAGTTTGTGAATTCTCAGCAGACCAGACGCTCACGTAGCTTGAAGGTGTAGCTCTGGTGCTGAGATCTGGTGGCCCCACCTCTCCGTGCTTGGGGGCAATATCAGAAGTTTGGTGGCCCCACCTCTCCGTGCTTGGGGGCTATAGTAGGCTGCTCTGACAAAATGTTACTGCACGGGTCCACTCTGGTAATATTCAACAACTCATTTGACACCGCATTGGTGCCAACTGAAACTCACAGTTCTGCAATCAAAGTATTATTCATGTGTCAGAATTCCATCCTCTAACCATTTCTGGACACAACACTACACAACAACAACACCACATAGACGGGTCAGATCTTTCTGACCAAACAACACATCTTACCAAGTTGGTTTCACATAGGATAAGTTCTCCCAGACTACAGATTCTGAAATATGTTCATTAGCTTCCTGCCATAGAATAGGATAGGTGATATGTTTCACTGATCTCAACACTTGATCTGTCCTTCATAATCCTTGCTGGAGTTTATGTATTTTATTTGTCTCTAGACCCTGAACTGGGGCGGGGGGGGGGGGGTCTAGAGCGAATCCTTACTTGTTGTAAGGGACAGGTTATGCTATTGCAGTATCAAATCACTCGAAACCTTAAACAAATATTAAAATGTACAAAGAAATAATTTCAGTCTTACCAGAATTATGAATATAGAATACAGTTAAATGCTAGCAAAACTCAGCTGAGCTGCTGGCCTTATGATGGCGTCCCTCTAAATATTTCAATAGCTTCTGGGAATTACACCACTTAATAATTCACTGTGTCTACTAGGACAACTTATAATGAATGGCACAAAATGCGCGTCTGAGCGCCGATAATATATTCATCTATGGCCAATCACTGCCTTTTCTTTTTCAAATTCAAATATCCTATCAAAAAGTCATTTCAGTCATACCTCAGTCAAGTATGCCTTATTGTCTGTTGGTCCGTCCGTCTCTACTTGCGTTTCACAAAAAAACACACTTGTTTTTTGAACCAACTCTGCCTTCCCCTACACAATTTTGCCTTTAAAGTTATTTTTAGCCACAATTCACCATCCCACCCCGTCTCTTCATTCCAACTAGATTTTAGCACTTGCGTCTTCAAGGCCACAATTTTTTGAAAATTAGTGACATGTTTTATTTCAATGCAGACGCTCGCTGATATGAACAACACAGTCTTTTGTCAATATCTTTCTTATTATCTGTCCGTCTGTATAAATGAAAGCATATTATTTCACTGCTCAAGATGGGCCATCCGGCCAGCTAGGTTTTATATTCCTAACATTATTATTAAGAAAAGTTACTTTTCAAATATTTTCTAGAATCTTCTCATCACTGCATTCAAATAAACGGGCTAAGTTATCGCAAAAGCGTCCAAGAAATGACTGTGGCGTATAATATCCAAGGTCCCTTTTGTCGATTTCTTTACTTTATGTCAACTTGGGGAACGTGACTTTTTCCTCCTTTCCCCACCAATTTGCGTCCTTTTTGCCTCGCTAGTTTCAAGCACGCGTTCAGTCAGATTTTTCCTTTTGATCTCCTTTCTCATCCCGTTCCGTTTTGCCTTCAAGTCTAACAATTTAATTTCCATGGCGGGTGATGACCCGCGGCGTGGGCGATCATGTATTCTAGCAGCTTACGCATTAGTTTTTTTATCCCTACGTTGTATCATTGGAGATATTTTAACGTTGTATCACGGTTAATTTTGTGACAATATCTCATATAAATATTCATCAGGCCTTACTGACTGATCATGTCAGTTAATATATAATGTTTAACAAATCTTCATCAGGCCTTACTGACTAGTCATGTCAGTTAATCAATAATGTTTACGGTGACTCCTGGACAGAACCTCCTTTAGCATAAGTGTAGCTTGCACCCAAGCGGAGATTTCTTTAAGGGGAGGTTAAACCCCCAAAATGAAAAACACAGAATTATAAGTTAATATCTATATCTGGTCATTTATACTAGCAAAATGACTGAAAAAAATACAAAACATTGAGGTATATACTAAAAACTTGCAATCTATGGCGGAAAAACAGCGAAAAAAGGCAAATTTTAGCTTTTTTGGGTATTTTGTTGCCCAAGATATCTCAAATGTGAGTACAACTTGAGTTATGAAATTTGGCTGTTTCATTTGTTAATATATGATAATGATTGTATACTAAAATAATTTTGATTGGTTTGATATCTGAGTTTTTTTGGATTTTAACATACTAATCGAAAAAAAGTTGAAATTTTTAAGGGGGGTATCTTAGCTATTTCTCAACAGTTTTGTAGTTTGTTAACATATATCCTTTATTGTAGTTTATTTTAATGGGCGCTATGTGTACAGCATGTGGCCCAAAATTTACTGCTGTATCACTAATAGTTTTTAAAAAATCATGGGCAACGTGCCCACATTTGTGTGAAAAATGATGTTTTGAGAAAATTAAGAAAAAAGGGAGGAATTACACTTTTACACAAAATTTACTCACCTCAGTATCCCCCTGCTATGTAGGAATCATCTCTGGTATTTTCCTTTATTGATTCCATGTTCTGTGTCATACTTTGCAGCTTACTTTTCATTATATTCTTCATTTCAGCAGACTGTATGCGCTTTTCGTCAGTTTCCGAAAAAATACATCCTTTCTCTGGTAGACATGTACTATGTGAGGGGAAGCAATTGCTCTACCCTCAGCAGACTCAGTACATGTAGGAGAGGCTTTGCTCTCAATATTCACAAGATTAGGATACCCTTATCAAATATTAACTGACAATGGTTCACAATTCAGAGGGAAACTGATGGAGGAAGTTTTTAGGATTTTTCAAAATATTCTCATCCGCACATTTTATCATCCACAATCGATTGGACAAGTGGAAAGATATAACGGGACTCTACTTACAAATTTTTGTAAGCTCGCACAGGAGAAACCAGAAGCATGTGATTCGTTCTTACCTGCAGCTTTATTTGCGTATAAGGAGGTACCCTACCACTCTACTGGAATACCTCCAGCCACGTTATTATTTCGATGACCCATCAAAGGACCCCATGGTTAATAAAAATTAGCCAGTCAAAATTATTTTTACACATGAAACTATGTTTGAAAAACTTGAATTCTGTTTGCTTCAGGGAAATGAATATGGTACCGAAAATTAAAATCCATGCATTAGAAGCAATACATCACAAATATACCAATTTGTATATTTTACATATATAATTAGGTAAAAATACACTTACCTGACATACTTTAAAAATTTATATAAAATCATCCACAAAGGTTTTAGTGAAAATAAACATACAGAAATGTGGGCAAATGAATGTACTTTCCAGTGCAATATGTATCTAAAATTTGATATTTTCAATGAAATTCTTCATTTTTGGGGGTTAAACCTCCCCTTAAATAGCATTCAGCAAATATCTTCTGAGCGAATGTTAAATCACCCATAATAAATTTTCCTTTCATAAGTATGATCTCTTTATCATCACCTGATAATAAGGGCGTCCCTGTTCTCTGGTAAATGATCAACAATAGATAACATTCCAAAATGGCTTCTAGTCTTGTAAACATCGCTCACCGTAACGATGTACGACAAAGCTCCAATAAAGATTCACTTCATGAATATCAAAGTTTCCACAAGCATCAGCATAATCTGTCCTCATAATCGCTGTATAGAAACATAATCAGTGCTGCTAGATAATATGTCGTTCTGACATACTGACATAGGTAGATTCATGTAAACGTCTGCCCATCTTAAGCCTAGGAATGAACGAAGTCAGCAAAAGTACGTTTACCTTAGCATAAGAATACACTAGCAAGCACAAAAACTCTCTTCTCCTCGCGTTATGGAATGAACACTAGGGAACTCATGGATTTAACCATCACAGAAGAAAATATCTTCGTTCCCATCATCAAAAGAGATCACAAACTCTGGGCGGGGCTAAGACATGACTTCCCGCCATAGGCTTCTACATCACCCAAGAACTCCCTAACCTATCTTCATCCGCCGAAAAGCACCTGACCCCAAAAGTATAGTACAAGAAAAATAGTTCCACTAAAACATACTAAGATATCAAGATATAAGACATACTCGTCCTACATAGACAAGAACTACACATAGATTCGGGCCATAGACATACTGAAGCAAGAACAATCTATTCCTAACCAAACACAGAATAGATTAAAGTAAGTCTAAATTTCTCCGCCGAGTTCGACTTTTAAGAACGATACAAAGAGCGATAACTCACAGAATGAATACCCATCGCCTAATCTGAGTTCTGTCCCTTAAGACCGAAAACGTGCATTCAAAGATAAATATATTTTTATCAGACAAATAAATACATTTTACATTTGTATGCGTAATCCGTGCGCCACCAAAGAATATGTGCGCAACACCCCTTCTCTGAACAGAGTAAGGGTGTATGGACAATCAAGGTGAGGTCAGACTATGCAAGTTCCCAGAGTAAAGAATGTTGATGTAATTTTCTGGGTCCCTAACTGTCACCTCTAGAGATCTCACCTAACTAAAGAATCTGTGAAGGTGTGTATATGGCAAGTGTCTAGGGTAATACAATTATTATGATGCTGTATGAAAAATGACAAAACAGAACTGTAACTTAATAAACCTAATGAAGTAAGACTGTTTGTAAATTTATATATATATATATATATATATATATATATATATATATATATATATATATATATATATATATATATATATATATATATATATATATATATATATATATATATATATTTTCTTCCTGTACCTCAATGTTTTGGACAGGAAGTATCAAACTCAATGTAAGTTTTTTTCTTTTTTATTTACAGTATAGAAATAAATATGTAACAAAAATTGTTCATGACTTGTATCACTAAAAAAAAGTCACTTTCTTGAGCACCTCACAGTCTTTCTGTTATACTAGAACTTGTATTAACTATTGTTGGAAGATCTGTTTTCTACATCATCCCCAGGTCAGGAATTCTATGTTGTGGGTTCTGAATTTATTTATTTGAATGAACGTTCAAGTGCCCGTCTAATGGGACTTATCTTAATCCTGTTTGAGACTAGTTGCGCCCAACTTTATATATCACACAGATATTGCTGTCTTCTGGCAGAAGCGACGGCCTGTAGCTCAGCGTGTATTGTGAGCGTCCATTGCCACAATTTCTGTCTTCTCCAGGATAGTTGCACACTTTTTAAGTGGTGATATGACCCTCAAGTAAGAATATCACACAATATGCACAAGCTTGACTAGCATTTAATGGGTATTCAAAAATGCTTAGTGTCCAGACGGTGAAAGCTTGGTCACAACTGCTCTCCCGCTGTTCTCAAGTTGGCAAATGTATTTTTCAAATGGCGGACTATGCCGGCAAAAATGTTAATTTTATTGCCCCTATGCTCACCACATTTAACCAATCAAAAACGCGTTAAGAAATTTTAACTTTTCCCCCAAGCTACCAAATTTAGCAGTTTATAAATGTGTTCGCTCGTCTGTCTCAACTTTATTTATACAATATCTTTGTTATTAATGGGTCGATTTTTAATATTGAAAGTGATTATTAAACAGACAACTGTCCTCTATCTTCCTATATAGTTTCTTTTAATTAATCTTCACCGTTTTCATCTATGTAATGGGGCAAAGTCTACAGACAGGGGGTATGATGTGCTGGTGTTGTGGGTAGTGGGTTTCCCCCCTTGCTTCACCCTAGGCCTAGTGAATCCTGTTCATGAAAGGAGCGACCATTGCGGTGTTAGTCTCTTGGCCTAGCAAACCTCTCATACCCCAAGATCGTTGTGCGTGGTGAAGAGCCACACTCTCCTCGAGGTAGTCCTGGTAACTGAGGGTGCGAATCCTCAGGCTAAACACAACGGATCTAGAGGAGCAAACCTCGATAATAAAACCGGTGCACTACACCGTACACGCCCTCTGTGGGTGGGAAGGAGCCAGATGGATACTGAACAAGTCTTGGGAGTGGGAACGAGTGTGGACTGCTCCCTGAAGATCGGAATCCATCGTACAGGCACAGAGACTCAGGACGTGACGATCCTATTGCCTTCAACTCTTGGTCACATGCCTAGAGCCTCGGAGAACTCGGCGTAACCAGCAGGCAATTTGGTGGCGGGGAAAGAGCACTGTGAGCCCTACCTTGGCTACGTATCACAAGGAGACGCAGAAACACCCCCTTTATCTCCCCCAGAGCTGGCACAGTACACTTCTGGCTTCTACCCGGGGCGTTAGGAAATCCACAGGCACCCCAGCATCACAATGCCAAGAAGATGACAAAGTTGGAATTTACTAACTCAAACCTGGCAGAGCAAGTCCTCCATCAGATGCGGCCGATGCACCCAATGAAGGCAAGACTACATGATCTGGCATTGGGACGTCTAAAGCGTAGCAGCTTTGTGCATCGGGGGAAAAGACTTATAAGACAGCATCAAGAAGACCTATCCATGAAGACAACACCACTGAAGCCCACCCTATACCCTGTACCATGGGAGCAGGCCAGCAGTGCCCTCCAAATTAATACATCAGTCAGTGGTCTCACAAGTGGATGTGAGTATAATGATCTGCAAAAACGAACTGCTACATTGAGTATGATCCAAGAAAGCTATCCCGATCAATCATGGATACATGCCTATACAGATGGATCAGCAACTAATGCTGTTAGGAATGGAGGTGCCGGTATCTTTATCTCATATCCTGACAACCACTATGAGACTAGGCACATTCCCACTGGTAAATTCTGTTCCAACTATACAGCTGAGGTTCAAGCTCTAGAGCAAGCTGCAAATATGATTTATAACAACAACTCTGACTGCCACCAGGTAGTCATCCTCACAGATGCACTGTCTGTCCTGCAAGCTCTCAAGGGTGGTAAACTCCCGCATCTGAGAAATGAACTAAACAAGGTAGCTGCCAAAAAGAGAACCATACTTCAGTGGGTACCATCTCATTGTGGTGTACCCGGAAATGAAAAGGCAGATAAACTTGCAAAAAAGGGAGGAGAATGTGAACAAGAAGATAATGAAGTCACATACTTTGAGAAAAAGAGAGCTATCCAGACTATCAGAAGAGAACAGAACCAACCCAAAGACGACTATCACACTCTCGACCGGCAGGGACAGATAACTATTTTTCGACTCAGGACAGGGCATAACAAACTGAATAAACACATGCACAAGCTACGATTGTCTGCTTCACCACTGTGCATATGTGGATTAAACGAACAAACTGCTGAGCATGTTCTACAGGACTGTCCTCTGTATGACCAGTTAAGAAAGATATACTGGCCCAATGACTCAACACTAAACTCAAAGCTATATGGAGTTAAAGAGGAACTTCAAACAACAGTCGAATTCATCATGAGAACTCGTCTGACGGTGTAATCATCAAAGATGCGATCGCAAGAAGAAGAAGAAGAAGAATCTATGTAATTTTTTTGTAATTACAGGCGTCTTTTCCTGAACTGTAAATATTACAAAAATAAATTTTTCTATGTCAAGATAATATTATTACGGGGAAATCTTTATGCCAATATATTAAGCAATATTAACCCTATATTTCAAGATATCTCTCTCCTTTTAATTCTCTTTAGTTATCGAGAAATAAATTATTTAAGTTTTATTTCAAAGCACAGATTAGGCATATTTTCTCCTACAGCTACGATTTTATCGTCACTATAAAACGAGGTAACGATACGATTGGTTGTTAATTTTACGGCATTCGTTAATAAATATTGGGAAGGGTAGTGCGTGTGTGTTTGGGTTAGTGCCCTTTTTAACTGTTTACTCGAAATTTTCAAATTCGTTAGTCAAATAGTGGCGGCGGATTTGACCGTGTCCTTGAGACAATTTAAATGCTGTAGTTATAAATAGATTTTAGGAGTACGCTAGTTAATTTTCAAGGGGGGTGGGGGGGGGGGAGAGAATTTGAGCGGAGTGTCACACAGTTTTATTTTACTACATATCTCCCCGGTTAAAAAAAGCCTGCACCACTAGTGCAGCTTTATTATCTGTGTTACAATCTCGATCAAATTGACTCAACTAGGCTTTAGTTTTGATCCTGGGTTCCTGCATCCAATACAACATTTGGTTGGTCTAGCAGTTAAATTTGCCTCTCTGAGTCTGTCAAATAACATGTTTAGAGAGTCAACATATTCCTCAAAGGTTTCCGTAGCGATGAGGATGTCATCCATGAAATTAGTAATACATGGATTTTTCAGGGGATCCAACAGTTTTCTCATAATTCTAGAAAACACACTTGGAGCATTTTTCAATCCAAACGGCAACATGTTGAATTCGTAGTGCCCTTCCGAGGTGCTAAAGGCTAGATAAGGTCGAATCTCAGGCTTCACTGGGATCTGGTAATATCCCTTACTGAGATCTACTTTTGAGAAATATTTTGCCTTATTCAACCTGGCAAACAGTTGGTTAGTATCCGGTAGTGGATCCCCTTGACTTTCTGTGACAGCATTCAGTTTCCTGTAATCTATGCACAGCCTATGCTCTACAGATGGTTTGCTCAACAATACCACACTGGAACTATAAGGAGATTCACTATAAGAAATAATCCCTTCTTGTAACAAATACTCTATCTTTCCTTTTAATGCTTGTTCTTTTGCGAATGGGATAGTATAGGCGCTCATACAGATGGGTGTTGGGTCTAGCAGTTTCATATCATACTCCAGCAAATTTGTATGCCCCGGTTTGTCCGTTAACACGTCTGTATGATTTTCCAGAACCTTCAGAATCTTCTCCCTCTGCCCTTGTGTCAGATGATTACTGATTTTTACCTGTGCAGAAGTTTTGCATGGTTTCAGGGGATATTCGTAAGAGGTGAGAGGTTCGTTCTTCATTTCAGTGGCTATGGCCAATGTCATTAAATGTGTCCCTTCCTCGACTCTTCTATCATAGTATTTCTTAAGGAGGTTCACATGATAGACTTTTTCCTTCCCCTTCTTGTCTATCTTGTAATTAGTTCTAGATACCTATTCTAGAACTGTATATGGACCTTGCCATCCTATCTGAAGTTTGTTGTTGCTGCCGGGTAACAGAAGAAGCACCTTCTCTCCCACAGCAAGCTCCCTATCCTTCGCTTTCCTATTATAATATGCAGCATGTTTCTTCCTGGCTTGTCTGAGGTTATCATTTGCAAGTTTCCAGCCAGTTTTTAATCGAGTGGTCTGCTCGTTCACATACTGATATGATGAGGTTACAGTCTCTTCTGCCTTCTCATCTGTCCATGTCCTCAATAAGGCTTCCAATGGACCTTTTATGGGCTGGCCAAATAACAACGTTGCCGGCGCCATTCCTGTTGAATTATTGGGGACTTCCCGATAAGCAAATAAGGCCGCGGGTAAGTATTGATCCCATGTGTCAGGTTTTTCATGTGCCAACTTTCGCAGGATGGAAATAAGTGTCCCGTTGAACCTTTCCACCTGCCCGTTCCCTTGGGCGTGATACGGACTACAGTGAAAGTGCCTGGCTTGAAAGATCCTGAAAACTTCCCCAGTTAGTTTCCCCTTGAACTGAGATCCATTATCAGTCAATATCTGGTGGGGAAATCCTAACCGGGTGAATATTGTAAGTAACGCCTCTGCCACATGTTTGGAATCGATTGATGACATGGCTACTGCCTCTCCCCACATAGAACAAGTGTCCACTAATGTAAGGATGTAACTGTTTCTCCTCTTGGTTCGTGTGAGAGGTCCAACAATATCCACCACAACTCTCTCAAAAGGGGTTCCCATGATTGGCATCTCCCCTAGAGTTGCAGGTGCAGTCCAATGTTTTGGAGCTACCCTTTGACATTCTGGGCAGGATTTTACATATCGTTTAATATCTTCGGTTATCCCTCGCCAGAAGTAATGACAAGCTATACGTTGTCCTGTGGCGCTAATCCCCATATGACCACTGAAGGGGATAGCATGTCCTAACTCTAACACCTTTTCCCTACATGAAGTTGGAAGTACCAGCTGTCCATGACCATTGGATCCAGTTCCAGCCTTCCTATACATTAACTTGTTCTTCATATAAAATTCTCCTTTGTTTGGAAGGGTATGACTTTTTGGGAGTTTTCTGAAACACGGCTTTAGTGACCTATCCTCAGCCTGTGCCTTTCTCATCTCCTTTGGATGAGTATTTATGGGGTTATCTTCCTCCTTCCTTGACTGTGACCTGGTCTGTACTGCCGCCATAATCACTGGTCTTTTGGGATTTCCCAAAAACGCATATTTACATCCCAATATCAGAGGGTAGATTGGTTCGTTTATCACTGCTGCTCTAATCACTCCTTCCACATAGCGAGTTTTTACTGTTATTCTTGCAATGGGAAGTGTCATGGTTGCTACTTCCTTAGTTGCCCCTTGCATATCCACTGTTTCTGTGGTATATTGATCTGGGTGCACGAGGTGAGAACTCACGACTGAGTCAAAATCCAATCCAGTATCATAAAGGCACTTAATAGTAGCCCCATCGCATACTACTTCTTCACATACAGGGGGATGATAAGGTTCCTGCTGTCCAGTAGGTGGTTCATTCTTTCCCTTATTTCCTGTTTTAAGGCATGCAGCGTAATATGGAGGGTTATTTTTCTTCCCACAGTCTTTAGTATTATGGTTGTTTAACTTACAAAATTTACACCATTTTCCTTCTGGTCTGTAGGGTTTTCTGTCATTTACTTGAGGGTTTCTGTCTCTAGGATCATATCTTGGCCTATCATAGTTGGGTTTAAATCTATTACCTTGATCTCTATTTTCAAATTTATTCTGGTTTTGGGGAGCTTTATTATTTTCTGTTTGTTTCCTTTTTGCTCCAGCTACTTCCGACTGGGCTGCCTGATATCTCTCAGCAACATTGAGAACCTCCCCCAACCTCTCTGCACCTTGCTCCATGAGACATTTTCTCAGGTCTGGAGCCATGGACTCTCTCAGTTGCTCTATCATAATCATTTCCTTCAAATCTTGGGTTTTCCCCAGAGCAGTCCATTTCTCCAAATAGGTTTCCAGTCTGGCAGAGAATTTGTGGTAAGTCTCCCCAGACAGTAGCTTAGCAGTTCTAAATTTCTTCCTGTAAAATTCCCCATTCTTCTCATACCTAATTAATAGAGCCTGTTTTACAATATCATAATCTTCCTGATCTTCTCTACTCAACTTTGAGAACACTTCATAAGATTTTCCCCTAAGACCTTGGGATAATTTTAAACTCCACTTCTCCTTCTCTAACCCATAATTTATAGCTAGTCTTTCAAATCTGTTTAAAAATGACTCAATGTCATCCTCTTTCTCCACAAAAGGATCTAAATGGAAGTTCATGGCGAAATTAGAGGCCCCCTGAATGGTAGTAGTATCAGAGGTAGATGGGCTGGTACCATTTTCTGGAACATGTCCTTGAAGTTCCAGTTCTTTTAGTCTTAATTCATGCTCCCTTTGCAATCTTTTGTCTTCTTTTTCAGCCTCCATAAGCAATCTCTTTTCTTCTTTTTCAGCCTCCATAAGCAATCTCTTTTCTTCTGCCTCCCTTTGCAATCTCATTTCCTCTTACTGTAACCTTTTAACTTCAGCCTCCCTATCAGCCTCTAATTTCTTAGCCTCTCTATCAGCCTCTAATTGTAATCTCTTCTCTTCAGCTAATCTCCTATCTTCCCTATCAATGAATTTATCACATTCAGTAGTTACATACTGAATCAGAGCTTGCCCCTCCATACCAAGTTCTTTCGCCGTCTGCACAGTAGCAGATCTGAATTTGACCAAGTCTGCCATCTTTTCTTCTTTTCACAAATAATTTATCTAAAATATAATTTAACAAATGTTACTTATATAATTAACTATAGACAATGACCGTTCATTCAATTTCCACAACAGATTTATTATTTCTTATGCCAAGAGTCCCAGGCTATGGTGGTACAATAATCCCGGACAGGACCCCAATCTGTGGTAAGAGGTTTTAGAGTATAGAATATAGGTTCCCTTGGACAATTAGATGTGTCAGATGACACTAGAATAGTGCTAGATAAGAGACTGGTCTTATGAGCAATACCACCTTCTCTGAACAGAGTAAGGGTGTATGGACAATCAAGGTGAGGTCAGACTATGCAAGTTCCCAAAGTAAAGAATGTTGATGTAATTTTCTGGGTCCCTAACTGTCACCTCTAGAGATCTCACCTGACTAAAGAATCTGTGAAGGTGTGTATATGGCAAGTGTCTAGGGTAATGCAATTATTATGATGTTGTATGAAAAATGACAAACCAGAACTGTAACTTAATAAACCTAATGAAGTAAGACTGTTTGTAAATTTATATATATATATATATATATATATATATATATATATATATATATATATATATATATATATATATATATATATATATATATATATATATATATTATATATATATATATATATATATATTTATATATATATATATATATATATATATATATTTTCTTCCTGTACCTCAATGTTTTGGAAGGAAGTATCAAACTCAATGTAAGTTTTTTTCTTTTTTATTTACAGTATAGAAATAACTATGTAACAAAAATTGTTCATGACTTGTATCACTAAAAAAAAAGTCACTTTCTTGAGCACCTCACAGTCTTTCTGTTATACTAGAACTTGTATTAACTATTGTTGGAAGATCTGTTTTCTTCATCATCCCCAGGTCAGGAATTCTATGTTGTGGGTTCTGAATTTATTTATTTGAATGAACGTTCAAGTGCCCGTCTAATGGGACTTATCTTAATCCTGTTTGAGACTAGTTGCGCCCAACTTTATATATCACACAGATATTGCTGTCTTCTGGCAGAAGCGACGGCCTGTATCTCAGCGTGTATTGTGAGCGTCCATTGCCACAATTTCTGTCTTCTCCAGGATAGTTGCACACTTTTTAAGTGGTGATATGACCCTCAAGTAAGAATATCACACAATATGCCCAAGCTTGACTAGCATTTAATGGGTATTCAAAAATGCTTAGTGTCCAGACGGTGAAAGCTTGGTCACAACTGCTCTCCCGCTGTTCTCAAGTTGGCAAATGTATTTTTCAAATGGCGGACTATGCCGGCAAAAATGTTAATTTTATTGCCCCTATGCTCACCACATTTAACCAATCAAAAACGCGTTAAGAAATTTTAACTTTTCCCCCAAGCTACCAAATTTAGCAGTTTATAAATGTGTTCGCTCGTCTGTCTCAACTTTATTTATACAATATCTTTGTTATTAATGGGTCGATTTTTAATATTGAAAGTGATTATTAAACAGACAACTGTCCTCTATCTTCCTATATAGGTTTCTTTTAATTATTCTTCACCGTTTTCATCTATGTAATTTTTTTGTAATTACAGGCGTCTTTTCCTGAACTGTAAATATTACAAAAATAAATTTTTCTATGTCAAGATAATATTTTTATGGGGAAATCTTTATGTCAATATATTAATCAATATTAACCCTATATTTCAAGATATCTCTCTCCTTTTAATTTTCTTTAGTTATCGAGAAATAAATTATTTAAGTTTTATTTCAAAGCACAGATTAGGCATATTTTCTCCTACAGCTACGATTTTATCGTCACTATAAAACGAGGTAACGATACGATTGGTTGTTAATTTTACGGCATTCGTTAATAAATACTGGGAAGGGTAGTGCGTGTGTGTTTGGGTTAGTGCCCTTTTTAACTGTTTACTCGAAATTTTCAAATTCGTTAGTCATATAGTGGCGGCGGATTTGACCGTGTCCTTGAGACAATTTAAATGCTGTAGTTATAAATAGATTTTAGGAGTACGCTAGTTAATTTTCAAGGGGGGAATTTGAGCGGAGTGTCACACAGTTTTATTTTACTACAGACATGGCCAACCCAGCCCCAGCGTCTGCCAGCTATGATGGTGTGCATGTCCTCTTGCTTGCTCCGAGTAAGCAGATCTTGGTTGGTGATGGTATTCGGCCAAAAGATTCGGAGAATTTTTCTTAGGCATGTTGTGTGAAAAGAGGACAATTTCGACATTTCCTTCTCTGTAACTCTCCAGCATTCCGCACCATAGAGAAGCACACAGCTCTGATGTAATCTTAATTTTGTGCTTGTGCTGCATTGAGAGGACTTCCAGATGCTGTTTAGGCTAAAAAAAAAGGGCTGTTCTTGCCTTATTCATTCTGATGGTGATGTCTTTGCCTGCCCCGCCGTCTGGTGGTTACTATGCATCCTAGGTATGTGAAGGTGTCTGTCTGTACCAGTTGCTGATTCCTTACTGAATACTTACACACAAACCCATATATATATATATATATATATATATATATATATATATATATATATATATATATATATATATATATATATATATATATATATATATATATATATAAAGAAATATATAAATCAATTTAAACCAGTAAGAAGTTATCACAAGTATCAATTACCCGATATTTAAGCCGCGATAATAATAATAAAAAAAAGGTCATCCATGAAAGAGTTGTCTACCATTGCAGATGAAAGAAGACTGTGATGCGTGTGACCTCCCCTTTCCAAGAAACAAACAAACAATAAAAAACAAACAAAAAAACTAATTAAAGTCTCTCATAACTGCCCTGTTGTTAACAAGGTGAAAAGGAGTGAGAAAGCCTGTGGGTGTCCGAGATAACATAAAATCCACCAATTATCTGCCATCATCCACACAAGCACCCCATCAGACTATCCCTTATCCTCACACTATCATCGATCCTTATATATTAATTTTATTTCTTATTAAATACTGTTTTACTACATTAGCAATTCTCTAGGTTTATATATTCTCAACACATATTCCACAGTTATGGATGAATTGCATACCTGTAAATAATTTAATATTGGTTTTCTCTGTGTACTTCCTACATTTTAGTAGGAAATGCTGTTTTTTTTTTTTTCTAGACACTCTGCACAGTAAGATTCATCTATTCTAAAATAGCACATTCCTAGTTGCAGTCTAAGAAGTTAGACATTGCTGTTTTGTTAAGACACCATTTATGAAAAAATGCGATCCTCATTCGTATTCTTTGTGTGTGACGTCACATCTCTTTTAAACCCCCCTCTCATTTCATCAAACTTCGTCACAAATCGGTAGACCCCCTCACTGCGTAAAGTCATATGTGGACGACCACTTAAAAAAATTACAGATTGGGGAGAAACTGAGGTAAGTAAACCTAAGAATCTTTTTCTAGACGGGCGAGAGCAGTGTAAATTCCTTTTTAAAAAGTAAATCGGTAATTTCCTATCTTTCGTACCTTTTTGGTCCGCAGTGAATATATGTAGTTAGGTGTTGTTTCGTAGCGCTTAGGGTTAGAATTAGGGTTTGTGTTAGGGTTAGTGTTAACCATAATACTAATCGTAACCTTAATCCTAACTCCTAACTGCTACGAAACAACACCTAACTACATATATTCACTGCGGACCAAAAAGGTACGAAAGATAGGAAATTACCTTACTTTTTTATGTAAGTAGTTTTATTAGTGTACAATTAGCCCTGACGTACATAAAATAAGTTTTTGTTCTGTTTTTTTTTCAAATTTTAGTGAGGAAAATCTGGTACGGATGAAGAGCTTTTAATAAATCGAACAATTAAAAATAAAAACATATTAATATACCTTAAAATAAATATAGCAACTTATTTTACCTTCCTTGTTTATTTCAACTAGCTTTAACCCATTAAGTGTTAACTCTATAAAATAAAGTGAGAAATGGTGGAACGTGCGTTGAATAAGGGGAATATTTAAACAAACCTCCCCCTTCCCAACCCATATATCGCTCTTTACTTTCAGAGTAAAGAAACAGCTATGTTTTTGCGCTTTTACAATCAAAGAGACTAAAGAGCTCACCAAACGGTAATATTTATTATGGCTTTAAAAGGACATAGGTTTATACTTTATCAAAATGCTTGCGATGTTTTCTTGACATATTGTCTTAGAATGTAATACTGACTGTAGCATATTAGCATACTATAATTGATAGCCAGAACCACGAAACTCTTGAAACGAGAAGTAAACATTCGACAGTGGATTGATTAGCCTATCGATTCAAAAATGAAGTGAAAATGGACGTAAACATGAAACTGAAAAACAGTGAGCTGCATCTGAAGTAACTTGTAGCCGTTGTTATTTATTTGTTTAGTGGGCATATGCCAATGACATTTATCATAATGAGATGGTCAGCTTGATTACTACAGTGTCATTAATATGTTATAATAAATTGAAAGGCTATCGAGGGAGACAACGTGTTATACTTAAATTTTCGTCAAAATTACTATAAATAGGTCGTCCAACGTAGCTTTGAACATGCGAGCCATTTGTCTTCTGCAGTTGAAACTCACAATGCACCATTATCATTGCCAGTTTTGCCTAAAGGTAAAGGTAACGGATCCCGTTACACGCCCTATTGAGGCATATTGGGAATATGGTGTTAGGCCCAGTTTTGCCTAGCCAAAGTCTATTTTTCTTGCGATACACGGTTACGATTACTTGGTTTAACTCTAACCCTGTTTCTGGCTTTTTAGAAAATAATGTGCGACAGATTATTGACACAAAAAGGGTGGAGACTTCCATGCAATGCATGAGAAAAAATAAAGATAGTTGCTGACAAAGAAGCGCAAGCATGCACATGTTTTTCTGTCACCATCTACTTCTCTCTTAACCTTGGGAATTCTAGAACAAGGACTGCTTTAAAATGTTTCTTCAATGTGTATCCTATCTTATTACCATTTGTTCCACTGGTACTTGTCAGAATGTTGATCATAAGTTCTTGTTCATGCATATATCAATCAATCAATACCCTTTAGCTCCCCAAGGAGCATAGGCCTTCAACAAACACATGCCAAGTCTTCCTGTTCTGTGCCATCCGCTCAAGTTCTTTCCATGTCATCATTTTCACCTCTGTTTCCAGTTCTCTTCATGTGTTTTTTGGTCTACCTCTGCCTCTCTTTCCCTGTGGATTCCAGAACAAGGACTGTCTTGTAATGCTATCAACAGGTTTCCTTTCCAGAGGACCTTCTTCTGTCTTGGGCAGCTGAGTTGATTTATATTCTTTATTTGACTTGTCCATGTTTGTTGAAGTTTTTGTGGTAAAAAGTTTTTTACGGGATGGGGTAACCAGCCCCATACCCAACCCTCCTTAGTCGCTTTTTATGACATGCCTGGTAGGGTACAGTGTTACTTTTCTTTGCTCCCCTTTCGGGCCCCGGTAACACATGGGTGAATCATGCATATATGATCAATGTGATTGTCTGTGCTATGGTCTGGTGATATCCATGTTGATTTATGTATACTTTTAATGTAGCTGATATAAAGCACAGAAGTGAATGAGCGTTTCTCCATTTTTGGTCAGTACTCAAATTTTCTCATGATATTTTCATGGCTGCCATTGTCTGTTCCTATCTTTGCATTTAGGTTACCCATGTGTAATATCTTTTCATCTAATTTTATCCATGATATTTTGAAGCCTGGTTTAAAGTCCTTCTTTGTCATAAGTTGGTGTATGCATACATGCCACACCTCGAAGATGAAAAACATGTAGACAAAATCCAAAAACTCTACACAAAGACCAGCAATACCTGAATAGAGACTGAAAAAATGGATCAAAGGAGTTAATTTGTGTAAAAATATTTTCAATTACAGTGGGCTGCCTTATAATTGAGGCATAGGGACTTTGCTTTTTTAAAGCAGGTCTTCACTTATTTTAAAACCCAAACAATAAATGTCTGAATTTATTTTACACTGTAAAAATGATGTGATTGTGTCATCATTTTGTCTATTTCTGCACTTAATTATCACTAACAGACTGGGAAATCCTGTGTTCAATAGGACCTTATAAATGAATTCCGAGACACAGTAATAAGGGGTATGGGTTAGAAACCCTAAACTGAACCCAAACCTTAATCTTAACCCTAATGACATTCGTGCGTACAAGGATGACATCGAAGAAGATGTTCCACTGTTCTCACAACTAATTTTACTACTTTTTTATTATTCCAAAGAGAAAAATGGAACTTAACTCTTTTATCCTGTTATATGAAATGGAATGGAGAGGTTTCTAAGGCAGTTTCGAATTATTTCAATAAAAATTTGATGTAATTTTTAAAATGATAAAATCACATTATCGTATTAATTTTTTTTTAAAACAAAAAGATTATAATTTGCAATGAACATATAAACTGGCGCTAGCGTAATTTATTCTCTACCAAACTTCAAAAATGAAAATAGCCATTTTAGCCTAATTGGTAGTTTTAAATACCCATCTAACTTTAGTGTCAATCGTCAGTACGACAAACATTGATAGTAATTAATTATTTAATAAAAATAACTCATGGATGATCGTAATAATGATATATTCACCAAAGAAAGATCAAAATGTTTTTAAGAAAGAAAATGAAAACTTAGAAGAGAAGTAACGCCAACAATTGTTTCCAGGGGCTCTGATCGGGTTAAGGTATAAATTTGCCTTGCTTTCGTGATTTTTTTCCCCAATTTCATAATTCTTTTTATATTCTTAAAATGTACATTTCTTATGCAGATTCTAAAAGTTTTAGTGAAATCAAATAATATGTAGTGGTATCCACTTTAGTTGTGGTTGCTTATAAGAAGCAGGAAATAATAAATTATGCTCAATGCGAGGTAATCGTTAAAATAATCAATAACGTACTGGCTGCTGTCAGCTTTAGCGAAAAATGATGAATGAATGACACACCACGCTGACTCTCGCAAATCCTGCATCAATCGAAAAATAGGCAGCTTGATTTCAGTGGTTGATTTTTTATTCACGAGAGATGTTACTCATGACGCAAATATCAGCTAAGTAGTGGTGCAAGACAGTCGATTTATATATATATTTAATCATTAGGCGAAAAAAACCTGTATAGAAATGATGTACGGGGCATACACATCTGAAAATGCAAACAGCTTGTACAGATTACGGGTAAACCGTAGCGTGTGGCATGTATGTGTATAAATTGGATGATGTGGTTGTCTTTATTGCGTTTTGGCAATTTTTTAATGTTTCTGGGTCCCGGTGTTTCCCATTCTATGAGTGCCTTCTGCACTTTCTTTGACAGAATTAGAGCCACATCTTCGCTAAGGGGAGCACTTTCTTCCTTATGTCCTGAGAGCAGCACCATTTCATGTGTTCAGTTTTTTCTTTTGTATTCCCTTACACATTGTTTTGCACACCCAGGATGTCAGTTGTATAGTTTATCATTCTGCTATCACCTGTGCAGTTTTTAATTGTTCAGTAACAATTTATGAACATTCCAGGTGTCCAGTCTGGAGATTTTCCTAGAAGAGAAAAAGTGAATCAAGAGCCCGGACTCCTTTCAGCTTGTTCAAGCTGTGTCCTAAACCTTACCAGGGCCTTTTTACATCATGGAGGACTTAGTTGAATTATGTAAATTATTTGGTTTACTTGACGTGTCCATGTTTTTGAAGTTATTTTGGCTTAATTTGCTGCAGGATGTGGTTGCCTGCCCCATGTCCAGCCGTTTTTAGTTGCCTCCAATGACATGCATGGTAGTCTATAGTGTTGCTGTACTTTGCTCCCCTTGTAAGCCCTGTTAACACATGGGCATTGATGTACAGTACTCACAAATTTTGTTTTCCCATTGATTCAAGATTGACAGAACATGAACTTGCTCCTTATCAATTACTTTTCTAGAAAACCTTAATAATAATAATAATAATAATAAATTCTTTAAGCGCCAAACACGGCGCATAAGGCAGAAACCAGTGCTCTCCAGGTTGTTCGTTGTGACGCCACTCCTCTTAGCTCTTGCACATTATTTAGGCCCAACGTTCTTCCTTCTCTTATTATTGTTCTTCTGAGTGTTTCTTTTGGTCTTCCTTTTTTCCTCTTACCCTCAGGAACCCAAGTGAGCACCTGTAGTGGTATTCTGTTGTTTTGCATTCGTAGGACATGACCGATATATGACCATCGTCTTTTCCTAATATAGTCGGAGACATATTTCTGCGTAGAGTCTTCTCTTATTTGTCGATTAGTCTTGAATTCTTTCCAACTGATGTTCATGAGTTTTCTAAGACATTTGTTCTCGAATGTATTCAGCTTGTTCTCCAATGATTTTGTTATTTTCCAACTCTCACAGCCGTGTCGAGCCTGGTTCTGTTTCGGTAACAATAGCTTGTTTTACGATAGTGAATTGTTAACTCACTGATCAACCCTCCGATCCAACCGACATTGCTTTAGTTATATTTGAACCTGCAGAAATCTTTGTGAGGAAGATTATTACCATCACTGAATGTAAGAATTTGTATCAACAAGACACGAATATGACATCGTCATTGTTGTTATCATCATACAGCCTTTCCATTTCCTACGGGACAGGTGAATGCGATATAGATAACATGATTGCTATATCTTGCTATAGATTACATGATTTCTATATCCTGCTATAAAGAACACTGTGCTGATACGAACATAAAATACATTAAGAAATTTGAAAAGGTAATTAAACTAAACTCTTCAGTTTATTATTTGTTTCAGAGCTGTAAAAGTACAGAACAGATGGCATAAAGATATAGTTCTACAGTAATCTGTGAGGAGGAGCATAACATATCTTAAGGTGAAGCTGAAAATTATAAGCATGGAGAATTATAACGTGGAAAGTGTTGATAATACCACAGCAGGTACTAGTTACCAGGATGGTGATGACTGTCATCCACAGCAGAACATATTGACTGAAACCAAACCTGTAAGTAGTCTGCATGCAGGTATAGACTCTGCTAGTGGTTCCCTTTTCACTCCCAAGAAAAAATCTTCACAAGAAGCTCAAGAATTATCATCAAAGATTCTTGGGAAAAGTCCTATGTCAAGAACACCATTCAAACATCAGAAGCAGACGCCCACAAAAACCTTGAAGAAATTGCCTAAAAAACTGTTCAGAACCCCATCAAAGAGTAAGAAAAGTAAGAATGTGAAGCAGTCTGTTGATGATGTAACAGATGAGCCAGACATTAAAAGGTATAGTATGATATGCTTTTTGTCACCCAGTTTAAAAAAAAAACCAAATAAATATATTTTTTTTCTTCTTGACAATTCATTTTACATAATTGATAAATTTGAAATATTTCTGTTGTATTTATATTTGTAAGAAGGACTTTCCTGCCTGAAATGTAACTTTACTAGTGATTGTTTCCTCTTGTTTTTTTTTTCATATTTGTGTACACTTTAATCTGCCAGCCTATGTCTAAAAATACTTTCCTACAAGGGGGCAAACAGAAAATTTAAGGCACACTTGTCTTGCTAGTGGTCATATCAGTGGATATTAGAAACATTTTATAGAGTTAGCTGCCCCACACAATTAACTCACCTTGCCATCCATGGCAATCACCTGTTTTGGTCCACATCTGACTATTCAGTATTCATAACCAACCTCCATCAATTCTAGAGGCCATTCCACCATCCAATGCATAGTAGATGCTTCTGGAAGATGAACAAATGTTTAAACAGCAAGAAGTAATGGTTATATCAGGAAGGGAAATAATCCTGGAGTGCAAAGTATTTGTGGAAAGGAAAGCATTTAAGCAAGTCGTGAAAGTTTAACTACCTTGGATTTGTCTTATCATGTGACAGAAGGTACCTGGCTGTAATCAAGACAAGACTTGCAAAGACAAAGTTGGTTTTTCCTGGTATGAAGAAGCATTCTTACCAACAGAAATTATCACTGGTGGGGATGATAAGAGTTTTACAATGCAATGAAGTGTCTTACTTTCATAAATGGGTGCTTGCATAGAATAGAACAATTGAAATAGTATGACAGGGTCACCAATGTGGAACTGATGACAGGAACCAGACAAATAGCAGTGGGATAAGAGGTGAGAAGAAGACACTGGTGATGTATTGGACATACATTGAGGCAACTAGTTGATAGCATTATAAGGCAGTCCTTGTTGAATCCTGAGAGTAAGAAATAGAGGTAGACCAAAGAACACATGGTGAAAGAACTGGAGTCAGAGATGGAAATGGTGAGAAGTACATGCAAAGACTTTGATCTGATGGCATTAGGCAGGCGGAGTTTGCATGTGTTTGTTGAGGGCTTGTGTTCCTGGGGGAACAAAAGGGTATTGGTTGATTGATGAGTTGGCTATATTTTTATGCATATCAGTCTAGGACAATAAACAAACAAATGGAAAAGAGACTATATACAGAATACGTGAAGTTCTTAAGCAGGGGGAAAACAATTTATTGAACCTTGTAACAACCTGTAGATTTAGTTCAAAAGGAAGAGAAAGGTAGAGAGAGAAATATCTTGATTGAATGAGCACATGGAATGGAAGAATATTAAATTCAAGACACCAGAGGGATGGAAATTTTTAATCACCGTGATGATAATTAAGCAGGATTTTAGATCGTATCTTTATTTTAAAAGGCAACTAATTATTGCAATTTTTTTTAAAATCTGTTCCATTTCAGCAAAAAGCTACAGAACAAGGGTGAAAGTAGTGAGACTGGTTTACCGGATGAAATAATAGGGGAATTTGACGATGTCAGTGAATCCTTAGAACAGAAAGCTGTGAAGGTCAAAATGAATACCAGGAATGTGAAATCTATGATTCATGTAAGTACAGCAGTACACATAAACATTTTTATTGATCCTTAGTCTGGAGTGTTGGTGCATTTAACGTAAAGACATATTGTTTGGTCAACAATATTAATAGGTATTTAACTTATAACAGATTGTTTTTAATTGATAAAAAAAATTGCATGAAGTCTTAACACTCTTAACTACCGCAAGCCGCTGTCAGCAGCTCACAAAATAATCACATTTGGACCGCAAGCCGCTCAGAGCGCCAATCTAATTTTAGTAATAAAACGAATGAAAAATGTACTGAAACACTCTCTGATCTGGTTCGAGATTTTAAGTTGCCACCGGAAAACAAATTCCCAAAGCATGGTTGTTGTAGAACACTGGAAAATTGATATTATCATATATTTCAGCGTTTTGGGTTAGTTACCAAATCGTGTAAAACTGTTTACCGTCGCAACTAGTGATAGGACTACAAAAAATGCGTGTAAATCTCGTCTAACGGCTGAATAGGATAGAAACGTGTTTCAACAATTGACTGATAGATCTAGCGACGAGGACAAGAGTAAAAATGGTGTGCACATTGATTGAAATTGTGATTTTGATAAAGATGGGGCGCAAGCAGTTATAATTGTGAAAATATTGCAAGTCCTCGGCCATGACTTCAGTGGAGTTCATTGTTTCTCTCCACTATTTTTTTTTATGTGTGTGCGTGATCACACTTTAAAGCCCAATTTTACATATTCAGATCTCCTAATCTCTTATGAAGGGTAACACATGGTAGTAGCTTGCTTCATTTTTGTCATTGTATGTACTTTTAATGTATAAAAATTGTCACAGTCTCATAACACCATTTTTTTTGCTACTCATAGTAGTAACACATCCCACTGTGTGGCAAAATAATGGGCTCTGAAATTTCAGTTACTGCCTGAGTTTCATACATCCATAGCACTAATTCATAAATGCGTCAGACAAGCACACTGCTATAGTGCTGCCTATATACCATGTGAATTTGAATTCATGAGATTGTGCATAAAATTTAAATTCCTAGCCCAATCCTATTCAAGATTACTGATCGAAACTGAAAGAAATTCTTTATTCTGAGATACTGTGTGTGTAAAACTAACAACAACACAAGTGGCAAGGAAATGAGATTTTACATTTTAAACCTTTTAGGACCAGTTGAGGCTGGATAGAATGGAGCAGGACACATGATTCTACACACTGGAGAAAACATTGTCTATTCAGGACATGAAGATGAAGACCATGCACACATGGAGAACGTTTGCTTTGTGATGTCACCTGAGACAAGAAAGACATTAACTATCACTCAGATTTCATGCAAAAGGAAGAGGAATCATTGTAATTCAGCGCTGCATTTATACAAACAGTGCAGACAAAATTAACTACAGCTGTGATAAATTTCAGGGAGCATTAGACAAGGTACCAGTGTCAGACATTAAGATTATCCTGGAGAGTATGGATGTAATAATCAGAACAGGCAACAACAACTATTTTGATGTTGTTGCTTAACTAGAGCTGCTGAGCTTCTCGCTCTTTAGCAGCCAATACCAAGTTGAAGACTCCTTGATATTATCTACACTGTAGATCTAGGCTTTTCCTGTGGCTTTTCTACCATTCTGAAACTTGCTGAGTTGAAGTCATGAGCTCTAGTTTCTCTAGCTTGGCTTGCATTTAAAGGATCATCACATCTGGTCCCAAGCTAGGAGTAAGAAGCATGTGGAATACTGTGCATTCCCCGCCATCCAAGGGGGCTCTCCAAATATGCAGAGCTAAAATACTGTGCTATGGTTCCGGGCTCTCCCAAGGAATTGTCACTTCCTACACAGAGCCACTTCTCAGCTCCCCCTGCCTATCACTGGGTCCATAGTGAGATCCTCCTGCATGCAGGCACCCAGGTAAAAGCTAGAGTTATGTCTGAGGCTCAAGTGACTCCTCTAAACTTAGTGTGCAATGCTGGATTCTCAACAAGTTTCACCACAGGGGGAATCCCTGAAAGTGTGTAGATGATTTAAAGAGTCACTGAGGGTGTAATTAGCCTCACTGACAGAGGTTCACTTCCACATATGTATATTATAGAATATCAACTATAACAAGATGCAAACTCCAGGGAACATTTAAGAACATGTGAAGAGGTTCTTGGCAGAAGGTCATCTTCATGGCATTGTGATGCTGGGGTGCCTGTGGATTTCCTACCGCCCCGGGTAGAAGCCAGAAGTGTACTGTGCCAGCTCTGGGGGAGATAAAGGGGGTGTTTCTGCCTCTCTCTGAGATACGTAGCCAAGGTAAGGCTCACAGTGCTCATTCCCTGCCACCAATTGCCTGCTGGTTACGCCGAGTTCTCCGAGGCTCTAGGCATGTGACCAAGAGTTGAAGGCAATAGGATCGTCACGTCCTGAGTCTCTGTGCCTGTACGATGGGTTACGATCTTCAGGAAGTAGTTCATACTCGTTCCCACTCCTAAGACTTGTTCAGTATCCATCTGGCTCCTTCCCACCCACAGAGGGCGTGTACGGTGTAGTGCACCGGATTTATTATCGAGGTTTACTCCTCTAGATCCGTTGTGTTTTGCCTGAGGATTCGCACCCTCAGTTACCAGGACTACCTCGGGGAGGGTGTGGCTTTTCACCACGCACAACGATCTTGGGGTATGAGAGGTTTTGCTAGGCCAAAAGACTGACACCGCAATGGTCGCTCCTTTCATGAAAGAATTCACTAGGCCTAGGGTGAAGCAAGGGGGGAAACCCACTACCCACAACACCAACACATCATACCCCCTGTCTGTAAGACTTTGCCCCCTTGGCAGAAGGTATAAGCAGCATAAATGGCTCACAGAGGACATGAAGCATCTTAAACAAAAGAAGCAGTTTAAAATAAAAAGTCAACAATTGTGAAGAATGTGATGAAAAAAAGCAGGAGTGCACAAATTATACAGAGCTGAAAAAGAAAGTGGAAATAGAATACCAGACAAAATATAAGAAAATACATCTAAAACCTGACATAGGGAGAAAAGAAGAACTTCAAAAAAGTTGAAACTTTAAGACATTTTACATTTCTAAACCCTGTCAAAGAAACAACAAAACAACAGTATGCTATTTAAAGACAAGAGGACAAAACTTGTGTATTTCTTTTTCTTAATTTTTCCCTTATAAGTTCAGTTGAGCGTAATGAATACATTGTGCCACAGTTTACAACTGGGCTGCTATATCAGCGCCTTTTGGCCTAGTACATCCAATTTCAACACATATTTTTATTTGAAGTTGCTTTTATTACCCTCTGCATCCTACCAACAAGACAACAGGTGCATTATAATCAGAATAATTTCATCTCCTGGATGAGTTGCCACTCAGGACACACGAGTCCCATCTACCCAGAGCATCCTGTTTGCAAGACCTACCCTTGACACTTTTCCTCTTAGTTAAAACAACGTTGACAAAAAACAATAATCCACATGGATGGAACATTTTAGGGAAATTCTAAACAGATACCAGCCAGTGCAACACATCAGAATATAACCTCTTGGTCTGAGACTGGACAGTGATACAGATAACAGAAAGAAAACAGGAATATGAGGGGTCTCGTCGACAAAGCTAAGGAAAACTGCCAGAAATGGAAATCAGTGACAAGTAACAGCTGCAGTCCTGGAATAGACAAAGAATGAATGAAGTGACCTGTAGCCTGGCACTTTGTTTTCCTCTCTATGTATGTAAGTTTGTGAAATGTTTATTTGTATATAATCATTAACTGTTGTGAAATACATCATTTCAGCATGTCCTAAAAAATGAACATGTTCTTAACATGTTCAAAGATGTCTTAGAATCAGAGCAGCAAGCTATCTCTGGTCAGTCCAGCCCAAGGAAAAAAGATGTTGCTTCTGGTATGTTGGACTGTGTGCCAAAAATGACACGGGCAAAAGTCAAAGAATTCCTGGAGAAAATCAGTGTGAGTAATGCAGGATGTTTGCTAGTTCATCCTTGTATGTTGTAACTGTTTACTAAATGGCAGCTTGACCTTTGCTGAAAGAATTTTAAATTTTACTTTATTTGTTCATGTTGTTTTATTTTTTTATATTTGAATGCAATTTTTAAAAAAGCTGATAACTTTTACATGTTATAAACGTTTGCTTAGGTAATCAGTATTCTAATTCTGCACAGGCTGAGATGGCTGAGACATGCCAAACAAGTTAAATCTGTCAGAGATGCATTACAAGCATATATAGGTACATGAAAGGCACAAGACTATAAAGTACCATAGATGACAGCAGTTTGATAGCACAGAAATGGGCCTGAAACTACTCGGAAAATAAATTTGAAAAGGCTTTCAATAAAAATTCTTTTTGTTGTGAAGGACTAAGAACATCATTGGCTTGGAGCGCTGAAGAAACATTATATTTATATTTATGGTATGTGCTTTATATGGTTTGAATTTGCTATGCTAAACTAAAATTATTGTATGTTTTATTTACATGTTTACCACTGGAATGTTATCAGATGCCTTCACCAGCAAAGGCTACCAAAGATGGTCCTAGCATTTTGGATGTTGAGTTTAATGAGGAAGAAGATGATGATGAGTACAACCCAGAAAAGGATGAAGAGGTTAGTATTTATTTCTTTCTTTACCCCCCCCCCCCCGGCCCCCCACAATTATTATACAGTGTTGGAATGTTGTGATAAATTAAAATAAAATTTAGTTTTCTAAAACTGGTTTATGAAATGCAACCTGTATTTCAAGTCATAATTTAGTGCCGGAATATTAGCTTTGCACTGGTGGAGAAAGAGCATACTATATTTCCTCCTGTACAACACACACACAAAATTTTTCTCAATAATGTTGAGTGCACTGCTTACACAAGATGGTAATCATTAGCACATATGCTGTGGGGAAAGATGCAAGAGAGGAGTAAAACAGTGTTATTTCAATATAAAAGCATGGAATAGGGATGCCACATAAAAAATACTAAGCTGTGTGCAAGAAACCAGGCCACGTGAATTAGAGGTCGCCTGAGGAGGAAACTTTTACTCCCTAATTGCATTGCTGAAGCATAAACTATTCTGAATTTGTATCTAGAAAATAGTAGTATCATGTTGTTGACTGAAACCATATTTTGCTTCACAATTTGTGCACATTTTAAAAATATATTTAGAATAGATTTTGAGATATGTAGATTATAGTTCAAATGTTAGACAATTGCATTTTTTTGCTTCTGAATGATCATAATTTTCCTTTTTGCTTCCTATGGAGCATGGAGTTACTAATGCAACTGGTCTCCTAGCAAGACGCCTGCATCAAAGCATTCATGTGCTTTTAGAGCTGTGGATTCTGTAGCAATCTATTTTATATGATGTGGTTGTGAGCACTATGCACCTGTTACGATGTACTTGAGGGAGTTGTAGTCCTACTCTGTTATTGTCTCCTCTGAGGCTCCTAGGAATTATAATGGGCTTTGCTTCTGAATGCTAAAGCTATAGTTCTTTTGCTAATGAGTGTTTGCCAAGGATGGGAGTGTAAAAAAATACCCAGTGCTTGTTTCCTTACATTGAGAATATAAATAGATTGTCATTTATTATTGCTGTAGTAGAAGAATGTGTCCTTCCACCAATCATTAAGCTTTTAATTGTATTATTCTTTGTAGATATTAATAATCAAATGTTGATATTTTTGAACCTGTCACAAATGTTTGAAAAGCCTAAGAAAAGCTGCTTATGGTTACAGTAAAAGACAGAATGAGTAATAAAGAAATCAGGATGTTCGTGGGAATGACACCATACATGAAACAAATAGAGCAACAGAAAATACACTGGTTAAAACACATTCTTGCAATACAGCCTAGTCAGCTACCATTAAAAAAAAAAGTGTTTAATATAAGTTAAGGCAAAGAGATACGCAAGAGGTAATTATATATTCAGGTGTGAGTCACAATTCACTGTACAAATGCCATCTTTGTTGCAAATAGGGCCAGGTTTGGGTTAATATTTGTTTATGTTTGTTCAGTTTCATCTGCATTTGTTTTAGTGTGGTAAATTAAGAGTGCTATTAATTGTTTATTTAAAGAGAATATGGTTAAGTATGTGGAATAAGGTTTTAGGGTAAAAAAAAAAAAAATCTACTACTGCTAACCTTAACTTTAAACCTGGTCCTATTGGTGACATATGTAGTATGTACTGTCAGTTGTGAGTCAGTCATATTCATTATAACAATATCTTAACATAGATTTACACTACCCAAGGCAACCTACTTCACACAAGAAGTGAACTGCATTTCTCCTGACTCTTGTCAGTGCAAGGGACAGGATACACTGGAAAAAAATTCTTTTCCATAAAACAGCTAAGAAAACTTGAATTTATTACTTTCTGTTATTAGTATTTTCTGTCCACAGCTAATCAAATTAATTATTTTCCACATTTTGTTAGTGCCCCGAAAGTGATGATGAAAGCATCACATCTTCAAAACTTAGTGAATTTGGTTCACCTTACAGAGACATCACATCTACCCCTGTTATAACACCTTCAAGAGAAAGCATGTTTTTTTCTTTTGGTCTTCCTTTTTTCCTCTTACCCTCAGGAACCCAAGTGAGCGCCTGTAGTGGTATTCTGTTTGTTTTGCATTCGTAGGACATGACCGATATATGACCATCGTCTTTTCCTTATATAGTCGGAGACATATTTCTGCCTAGAGTCTTCTCTTATTTGTCGATTAGTCTTGAATTCTTTCCAACTGATGTTCATGAGTTTTCTAAGACATTTGTTCTCGAATGTATTCAGCTTGTTCTCCAATGATTTTGTTTATTTTCCAACTCTCACAGCCGTATGTTAACACTGAGATAACATTTGAATTAAACAGACGAAGCTTGGTATGTATATTCAATGATCGTAATTTCCAAATGTTTAGATAATCTATTGAAGGCGCTAGCTGCCAAAGCAATTCTAGTATGGATTTCTCTTGTTGTGTCACCATCCTGAGTCATTTTACTGCCTAAATAATTGAAACTTTCAACTTTCTGTAGTTTTTCCCCGTTCAAGATGATCAAAGGTCTCGTTAGAAAAGTTCATAGCTTTAGTTTTAGAGGCATTTATTTGGAGACCAATTTTAACCGAGAGATGACACAAATTATTTATTGCTTCTTGGGATTGTCTTGGTGTTGAACTTAAGAATGCTACATCATCTGCGAAATCCAGGTCCCCAGGAATTTTCCATTTGTCCATTTTATACCTAATTGTTCATTGTGGGTATAGTTTCTCATAACCCAATCAATAGCTATTCCAAAAAAGTAGTGGTGACATAATACAGCCTTGTTTCACCCCTGTTTCTACTGTAAACCATTCTGTATTCCCTTTATTTGTTCTAACACAACATCTTGCATTGTCATATAGCGCTTTGATTATATTCACATATTTTGTTGGAAAACCATAGATTGTAAGTATCTTCCACAATGATGGGCGGTGTAGACTATCAAAGGCTTTTTGAAAATCGACGAAGGTGATAATAAGTGGCGATTGCCTTTCCACTGATTCTTCTATAATTGTTCTTAGTGTGAATATTTGATCAATACATGATCGTTTCGGCCTGAAACCCGCTTGTTCTTCTCTGATCTTTTCGTCAGCATGCAATTTAAGTCTTTCTAACATCATGCAACATAATAATTTTCTTTACAATAATACTGTCTTTCCATTGTTGTGGTGGTTGTTCTTCTCTCCATACTTCATTTATAATAGCTAAAATTCTCAAGAGGTTGTTGTCATTAACTGCTTTAATCATTTCCCCTGAAATTTCGTCAACTCCAGCAGCTTTAAAATTTTTTAATCTTTTAACGGCTTGTTTGATCTCGTCCAGCGTGAATTCATCGCAAGTTATTGGCAAAGTGGTTGTGGATGTTTCATTATTAAAATCAGGTGTTACTGTTGGTGGTGGTCTGTTTAGCACCTCCATGAAGTGCTCAGCCCATCTCTTCATTTGTTCTTTTTCTGTTGGTATTGAATTCCCTAATCTACCTTTAACAGGTGTTTCATAGCAGTATATCTAATATATATATCATCATCATGTGACATTATTCTTTTCCAGAACGTTGTCTCCATTACAGCTGCTCTGAACGCATCACGATTCTGGGCAAGTCGACCTGCATCAGCCAAAGACAAGTTCAGACTCTCTGTGATGTCCTGGGTCCACCGTCGTCTAGGTCGACCCCTTCCCCTTATATATATATATATATATATATATTTTTATATTTATATATATAATATATATATATATATATATATAATATATATATATATATATATATATATATATATATATATATATATATATATATATATATATATATATCTTCAACCTCTTTTGAATGATCATGTTTAATGGAGCCGCGCTAGCGTAGTGGTTACAACACCGCTCTGGCGACCGGGTGATTCAGGATCAAACCCGGGCGACGGCATTTGAGGATTTTTCGTCGACCGGGAATGGGACTGGATTAACTCGAGACCTGGCGAGTACATTTGAAGAAGTGTCGTCGACCAGGGATTGGCGGCTCCTGAGCCGACCCAGCTCTAATGGGTACCTGCGAAATCGGCGAGTATCTGCCTGAATGGCGAGGGACACCTGTCTCTGTACAAGAAAAGGGATACTCACGTAAAATCAATGTCAGGTTAGACATTAACAATAACCTGAGATTTCGCCTAGAGTATTAGCGGGCGTACGAAAAAAAAAAAAAAAAAAAAAAAAAAACATGTTTAATATTTTTCCTGGCACTGATCTTAACACCATATTCCCAATATGCCTCAGTGGGTGTGTAACGGGATCCTTTACCTTACTGATTTTAACATTATTCCTCTGTAGTTTGTGCATTCCTGTAAATCTCCCTTCTTTGTCTACGACCAGATGTCCTTCTAGTTTCCAGTCTCACCTAGGTTGTACTAAGTAAACTATGGTCTCTGTAAAGAGTATCTAGTAATTTCTTTAAAGGTATCTGTGTATGTTTTGATGGCCACAGCCTGAAAGCCATCACATCCAGCAGCTTTCCCATCTCTAAGAAGTGTTATAGCTTTTTATTTTACTTCTTCTTGACTTTCACAGTTAACTTGTAACTCACTTGTTGCTGGTTGGTTGTGAGCTCCATCCCATGTAAACTAGTCTGTTTGGAAACTCTTAAAAATGTTCCATCCATCTCTTCATCTACACTTTCATGGTGCTAAGGTAATGTATCCATTCTTGTTCTGGAAATGTCTCTTTGTTTGTCTAATGTTTAGTTTCCTTGTTGACTTCAACGGCATAAATGTATATTGTTGTACAGATTTTTCATATTGCCTTCCCCTACCCCTCATGATATTCATCAGATTATTTCTGTTTGTCTCACCTCATACTTCTCAATTTTGTACTAGCTTCTATGTGAACTTCATGACCTTTGGCTCAGAAAATTCTTGTTTTTCCTTTTTTAAATCAGCTTTCTTATTTTCCATTCTTCTTTTTCATAGTTAAATTCAAGCTCTTTGATGGCACCCACCTTTTTCCTAGAACTTCTCTGCATGCCTTTTTTTTATATATTTTTACCTATTGACAGGTATAGTAAAATTGAACTGTTAATAGCATTTTTTGGGTTTTTTTATACAAGAAAACACATAATACAAAAGAAAAAAATAATAAATTAGTGAAGTTTCTAGCAAGAATTCAAAGGAACTTAACCTCAGAAAGTGTGCAGAAAAGATCAGAAAGTACGCTGTAATTGAATAAATGATCCAGTTAAATGTATCCATCTAACAAAAAAACATTATATAATTCATAGAATGACTTGTTTCTTAATTTACCAACACAGAATACTATCGGTCGAGTAACTACCACAGATACTTCAGCTGACTCGGACATGGTTTCCACAGGTGCCAGGAATGTTGATAACATGCTCCCTACTGTATCAGAACTTTCAGGCGAAGAGGTTACAGATGGGGTAAGTGGTCAGTTAACATCTTTTGATGGAGTATTCAGACAGTCACCTTCCTTGTACAAGGTGATTAAACTTATGTTGCCTTTTTCTTTGAGGGGGTAGTCAAAATAATTCCTTTCTTTTATTTATTGTTTTTAAGAGATCATTCTTTTTCATTGTTATTGAGATTATTTCATCTTTATTGTTATTATTGAAAATTGTGTGGGGCTGGCAACCTCATTATATAAAACAAATAACTACAGAAACCATGACTACAAGAGTTGATGCAGGCTTCCTGTACAGGAAACAGCTGCAGTGGTGGCTACATGTTCCAAAAGGAATGACAAGGAACATGATAATGATTATTGACATTGTGTTACTAGTTTAACAATTGGCTTTATTGCTGTTAACTCTTTGTCCCAAGCAAAAAGCAGGGTTTGGCCCAAACAAAAACGGCCACCACAGTGCTTTTTTTATTGTTGTTGTTTGGAAAAAATTTTTTTTTAATGTTCGTATGCATAAATACGAGTTATTTAAAATCAAAGTACTTCCTGTTGGTAATGACGTTTTGGGTTGTTAACATTGGAACAGAGCTCTAGACAGGAGCAAAAAATCCGAAGCCACTTAAATGGCTCCTGGGCCAAATAGGTCTAAACCCTGAGCCATTATAGTGGCTCTTGGGGCTTAAAGAGTTAATAAATACAGTTCCATATGAACATTTATTTGTTTGCTTTACTTGCCTCATAAATAGCTTTGCCCTTAGTAAAACAGTATAGGTAGTCCCATAGCAGATACTTCCTAGGGGAGTGAAGCGTTAGAGACTTCACTATACCATGTCCAGCATAAATTAATAACTAATATTAAGAATGTGTTGTGAACTTCTGAAAAATTGTACGGTGGGAAATTTTGTGTAGATGGTCTTGTGGCAGACTGAACTTGCATCTTCCTGTAAAATTGCTTACCGTGATCTTGTGAAGTTTTCTTTTTAAGGTTTATTGTTTAATAATGGTGATCATTGATTGTTAAGAAATTTAGAATATCACAAAGTTAAGTTTCACCCTACACACCAAAAAAAAAACAATGAAATGAAGGCTTATGAAAGATTTAGGGAACATAATGTAGCAGAAAAAAAACAGCATGAACCAGGTTAATTTCACAAAGCAGGATTGGATGGGGAAAATTGGTCTTCTTCTTGTACTCTGTAAAGTTAATAGAAATAAAGATTTTAATGAAAAAAATGTTTTGAATAATTTGGACTTGTAGTTAGGAGAAACTAAATATTAATAAAGGGATCACACATGTCTTGAATAATCTTAATTTCTACCATATTCATACGTTGCATAGAGCTTGTAATGTCATGTAAAACAGATAGCTGCAGAACCACATGCGTGCTTTGAAAAAGGCTGCTTACAAAAAGGCCAGCTCACGTATAATATTAACAGAAATAATTAGTAAACTAACTTATATATTTTTATTTCACACTGCTTTTTAAAAAAAAAACGATAACCTAATTCTGCCTCATATTTGTCAATATCTTTGTTTTTAACACTTGTCAGGTTGATACAATAGCTCTTCGCACAAGATCAAAGCTTCCATTGACAAGTACATCAATCATGGAAATTGAGAGTGCCTTTGTTGCCCCAGACATCACAACAGATATGTATGATACTAATTGTGATGATGCAGACTGGGCCCAGTTTCTTTCATCATTGTACAAAACAACAGGTATAAATAACATATGTAAAATGTCATGCCGCAGCATTAGCTTTATGGAATGTGGATAGCATTCTTCAATCCTTTTTTGAACTGGCTAGCCATGATTTACCTGGTGTAATTGCAGGGGGTCTGTGAGCTGACAAAAAAGATTAGAAATATTGGAAACCTCAACGTGTAAAACAATTTGCTACAGAAACAACCACTGATTGAGCCAGTGAATGCTTTGATGCAGGCTTCCTGCTAAGAGACCAGTTGCAGTTGTGTTTCAAGCCCCATTGGAAGCAAAACAGGAAAATGATGATGCTGACTCCAGAAGCGCCCCGTATGTAGTCTGTCAAAGTGATAACACTGTCTCACAAGAAAGAGACATGCTAAGCAATTCACCCTACAGAACATTTTATAATTACTCAGCATGCCTAAGGTTGTGTGTAAAGGAGTAGGTAAAGGATCCCGTTACATACCCATTGATAATATGGTGTTAGACCCATATTCTTTTGACCATACAGCACACCAGGAGTAATGTGGTCAGCATCACGCCGGCCGCCTGTAACCTTCCCACAGGTTGTGTGTGCTCACAGTATTTTTGTCGTGGCGGTTGCATGTATCTATATCTGATATTCACAGACTCAGGTTTCACTATTATTATTATCATGAACATTGTTTCCAGTGTGATTTCGTAATAAAACTGTCAGTAAATAAATGAGTATAGGTAAATAGCAAGCATGAAATCAATCAATCAGCACCCTTTAGCTCCCCAAAGAGCATAGACCATCAAAAAGGCCATGCCAAGTCCTCCTGTCATGTGACAACAGCTCAAGTTCTTTGCATGTCTTCCTCATAATTTTTATTTCTGTCTCCGGCTCTCTTCTCCATGTGTTTTGTTGGTCTACTTCTGCTGCTCTTACCCTGGGGAATCCAGAACAAGGACTGCCTTGTAATGCTATCAGCATTGTCTTATTCATTGCCAGCATCTACTTCTCATCTTATTCCCCTGGTTCTTGTCAAGCCATAATGAATGCCTGCTGTTTACTTATATTCATTTATTCACTTACTACTCACAGGCCTTGTGTTTCCCTCTGTATTTATTTCTGTATTCAGACTGTCAACGTTTCTTATTTTAGATGATACCATCACAGATGATGATGCTGATGCTAATGACCCAGAGTTTAACTACATAGCTGAGGCTGAGAGAGAGCAGCTAGATGAAGAAGACTTCAGGTTTGATAAGCCAACAAAGATAACAAGCAAGTATTTATCTAACAACTTTACCATTTGGAACTGCTGATACATAATTAACCTTCCCAGTTTTTCATTTGAAGCCATCTTCTTCCTTTCTTCATCCCATAATATATGTGGTCATTGAGCACTACATTCTGTTGAGCTGTGTATTGTTTCCACATGTTTCAGTCGTCTGCCTGTATATTATCTCTGCAAAGATCTTTGCTGTCCATTTCTGAATATTATCTGCCTAGTTTGTCTGTTTCTGAATCTCTTTGGTCTGCCTTTTTTCCTTGTTCTGGAAAAGCAGCCAAGACACACAAAAAAACTGCTGTGCTATTGACCCCAGAAGGATGGTGAAAGAGAGGCAGACCAAAGACAACCTGGCAGAGAACTGTGGAGGCTGAGATGCATAGCATGAACCACGGTTGGGGCACTGCATAAAGGATGGCCACTGACTGATCAAAGTGGGGACAATTTGTTGCTACCCTTCAAAATGCCACTACGCGTGATGGCCACTGACTGATTCTAAGGATCCAAAAAGAAGAACCAACTATATTTCATTCAAGTCAGCCATGTAGGATGTAAGAATGGCCTCCAGCAAGGAAGATGATGATTCGGAATGGAGAAAGCAGAAAGTATTCTGGATCACATACTCACCCTGTTTAACTCAGCAGATGTCTATAATTGGCACCTGGGATGTTAGGACACCATATGAACGTGGCAGAACAGCACAGGTAGCAATAGAAATTTAAAAACTGTAAAATTAGCATAACAAGTTGGATGGAGCATTAAATGGAAAACTGAACACAGGACAAAAAGAATATCAAGGATAATAGAAGTAAAAACACTGGTCGTGATCTGCAACCTTAACTCTTAGTATACGAGCGGTCTTCTAGAGAGGCCGATGATCGATCCCCGTCAATAGCGAAAATTTATAGCTGAATGCATGTTTCAAACCACTGATCAATTTAGTTATGTGCATGACGTAGGGGTTTCATTTCTTCACATTTTGATATATAACACTTATGTTATCTTTATAAATAAATTATTTATTGCAAAATCTGTAATGGTAGTCATGAAAGGCCGCTCGTATACTAAGAGTTAAACATAAAGATAAGGAATAATAACAAGAGCTGTTAAGAGATGACAGAAGACAAGGGCTGTGAAAAATGAATGAAAATGGAGAAATAATTGCAATTTTGTGCAAAACATTTAATGATTATAAGGAGAAGCATAAATTTACACAAAGGATATGAAAAGCAACATAAATATCACCAGGCCATTTGGAAAGAAAATTAGATTGACCATGTCTGTATGGAAAAGAAATTGGGATCATTATGATCAAGCAAAGCTGAACCTCAGAAAAAATACAACACATGTGTATAAGCAATAAATCTATATAGAATATCCAAAAGTTTGAAGTGAATAGTATTTGCTGTGATGGGCTAATCACCTGTTTGTCAAACATTTTGATTACATGTTTTGCCCAGGAGCTTTGTGCTCTTTGGGTCACCTCAACACCCTGTTTACGGGGTAGAGGAGGTTCCGATTACGAGATGAGATGAGTATTTGCTGTGGCTGTAACATGCAGCCCTGAGTTACAGTATTAGCAAACACGTATGTTTCCTTTAGATGACTTATCAAAGGCAAAGGTTTCATAAAGGCTGATATTTTGAACATATGTAAAGCTGAATGCACAGATAATGGAGGAGATATCTGGTGTGCATTGTGACTCACTTTAGAAGTTTGACTTTTAAAAATTTAGGTAGATAATGAGTTTGTAAACTTAATCTTAATTTGTGCTCTTTTGACACACTTTGAAAGCTTACACCTCAAGGTTATACTTTTTCTTACATGCATTATAAATTTACACCTAATACTATTATGCTCTTTCTAAACACAGTATAAATTTACGAGTCATGTGTATTCTGTTATGCAAATTAAGAACTTTAATTCAAGTTTATATTCTTCTATACCTCTTATAAAACTACAGCTTAGGTTTAAGTAATTCTTACACACATTGTAACTTATAACTTATGTCTGTGCTTTTATTACACTTTTAAAACATGCATCTTATCTTTGTGTCCCTCCCAAACTCAGAGAAAGAGTTGGCTGCAATGATAAGTGATCTGAGTGATCTGTTTGAGGATGAAGTACTGCCATACCAGGCTGTAGCCAGTGCTTCCGAGGTGACTGGCAATTGGGTAACACAGTCTGGTGGTCAAGATGTGCTGTTTTCTTCAGCACCATTTACAGACCTTAAGGCCCCGCAAACTATGCCATCCTCATCTTCAGCCCAATTTACTAAATTTAAGGCACCGCGGACACCACCGTCTCGGGCACATGTTAAGTGCAGGAGTTTTGAACCTAGCCAAACATTAGAGCAGCAATTGGTACAGCCTTATGTAACAACAGGTTCAAGCAATAACAGGTAAATTAGAAAGTTTATTTTTTTGTTTTGTTTTATCTGATCGGATTTGTGTCTTTCCTTTTGCGAACATAACATACCCAAGATGGTCATTGTTACACAATTTCTGAACAACGAGTGCTTCATTGTTTGCTTCGACTGTTCTCAGGTTTCATGTTGCCTTCTATGCCCATCATTACTTGATGACTTATTTTTCCAACCCCTCACAGAGCTATCCAGAATTTCTGTGGCAAATGATATTTCCTGTCATATGGATGGCAATACCATTTACATTTATTATTTTTTAATGAAATTACTTACTTACTTAGTCATCCCTCTTCTACCGTGAGGAATTGAGGTTTGGAGGAGGGAGCACCATACTATTCTATCGGCTGTCTTACTTCTGGCCTGGTTCTAATCTAGTCCTCAGTCCTTCAGCGATTGCCTAATGTTGTCCTCCTAGTGGACTCTGGAGGTCTGAATCCCTGGCTCTTAGTTTCCCATACTTGTCATGGTAGCCAATGTTTTTCCATTCTGCAGACATGGCCAATCCATCATTGTTCGGACTGTTCTACTTTTGAGGCCTTGCCTTATCTCATTGCAGACCATATCTCTTCTTGTTACTTCAGCCACCTTCCTCAGATACCTCATTTCGGAGGTTTGGATCTGGCTTTTGTGGGTTGTAGTCATTGCCCATGACTCGTATCCATATGTCAAGACTGGAATATAGGTGGAGCAGTATACAGTCATCTTCGTCTTCTCGCTAACTTCCATCGTGCTGAGGAATCCTCGATTTATGGCCTGCAAAAGTCTCCCAGCTGCTACTCTTTGGGTAGCTAACTCTTTAATAAAATTATATAGGAAGAATTCAGATAATTGGTTATTAATAGTTCTTGTTTTTTTTTTCTTCAAACCTACAATTTTTTATTTAATCTTCCAAAGACACTAAGACTTCACAGTATGAAGATAGATGTAGGTTTTTATTCTGTGATAACTGATATGAGAGCACAGGGATTTCCAACCTTTTTTTTTCCTCACACATAGCAGCATATACAACCTTGCAAGTGCTTCTAAATACAAACAAATCATCGATATGTACAACATAGTACAAACAAGTCATCTGCACATTCAACAGTTTACTGAATAATTGCATATGCTTTTTTAAAAAAAAAACTTTAATGCTGTTTTATGATTAGTTATTTATCATTGTAATGAAATAATTAAAAAGCAGTTAACACAGTCACCCCCTGAGGAAGAATCCTTTAATTTGACACAGTATAAGTTATGTTTTTTTTTAGCTGGAATGAACTCAACCTTTCAGAACATGTTTGTTATCTGTGACAATCTAATAGGGATTTTTGACTAATGGAATTAGTCATTTCAACATGTTGAAAATTCCAAAACAAAATCAGAATCTTCAACTCAAATGTCAAGTCAGTCTTACTGTATGACTCTTAAACATGAACAACAACAAAGAAGCTCCAGACTTTCATATGTCAAGAGTGCTTGCGTTGAACAGAAAGATTGAAATAGCATGGCAAGATCGCTAATGTGGAACTGATGACAGACAAGTGCCAGTGGAACAAGAGAGGAGAAGAAGATGCTGGCAATGGATATGACACACACTGAAGAAACCTGTCAGTAGTATTACAAGACAGTGCTTGTTCTGGAATCCCCAGGGTAAGAGAGATAAAGGTAGACTGAAGAACACATGGAGAAGAGAATTGGAGACAGACATGAAATGAATGAGAATGACATGTAAAGACCGTGAGCTGATGGCACAAGACAGGAATACTTGGCATAAATTTGTTTAAGCCCTGTGCTCCTGGGTGAGCTGAAGGATGATGAATGAATGAATATGTTAACAAATATTGAAAATTAAAATATTTTTTTAAACCTGTTTTAAAACTTTTTTTTTAAAGCTATGATTTTCAAAAACCTTTGCACACTTCTAGAAAACGTTTGTACCACCAGCTGAAAAGATGTAACTTAACAGAAAGCTGTTGTTCCCATGTTTTTTTTAGTATCAGTGATACTACTTTGTAAAAATTTTATGAATAATGATACATTGGTTCGGCAAGAAAACTTCAGTGACTTTGTTCAGTATTTTTACATTACTTATTTTAATGAGAGTGTGGTAGTCAGCCTTCTGAGGTCAATCAGTCAATATCCTTGGTTCCAAAGTATGCACTTTAGGCTTCCATTCACCTCACTTCCTCCTTATAGAAGATAAGTCCTTTACCTTTAAGATCTATCATAGTTTATTTTTTCTGCAGTCAGAATAGACTTTTTTTTAAAAATGACTTGGTCTCCACCATTTTGCTGAAATCATCATAAAAGCTTATATAACCGTCAAATACCCGTTTTTTAATTTTAACATATGCATGATGTCTTTCTATTTACAAATGTGGTACATCTAATAGATTAATGGTTGTTTAGTGGAGTACCAAGGAAAAAAAAATAATGAGAATTACATAGAAGGTTTTTATGGAAAGATGCAGAAGAAAAATTCTTTGAATGTGACGGAGCAAACAATAACTAATAACAGAAAAAATACTGCATCATTGATGAAGTTATAATGATGCTAAGTGCACTATTAAAAATGCATAAAAGCTGAATCTGACGTCATCATGTGATGTACCCTTGTACGAAAAAAGAGTGAGACAGAAATTTAGACAAGCAACAGAAAGACATGGGAATGACCTGGAGTACATTGAGCTAGCTCACACAACACAGGTCTGTAAGGGAAAAGAAATGTAAATAATGTATATTCCTAAAGGAGTTTGATAATCAATCAATACCCTTTAGCTCCCTGAGGAACAAAGGCCTTCAGCAAACACATGCCAAGTCTTCCTGTCCTGTGCCATCCGCTCAAGTTCTTTCCATGTTTTCCTCATCATTTTCACCTATGTATCCAGTTCTCTTCTCCATGTGATTTTTGGTCTACCTCTGCCTCTCTTTCCCTGTGGATTCCAGAACAAGGACTGCCTTATAATGCTAAGTATGATAATAGAAACAGGCAATGTTGTTGCGACGTCATTTGTCCGTAACTGCATACCAAGTGCCTTTTGAGTGGCAGCCTTGTTTAAAACAAATTGCTACAGAAACTATCAATACAAAACAACATGTGAAGAGTTTTAACTTCCAGCAAGGAAGCCTACTGCAGTGGTGGCCCAGTTCTCCTGTAGTTTAGCAGTGTACAAAAATAAGAAGAAACTTACAATAATTTGTTGCTGAATGTTGCATTAAAAGGTGATCATGCTGTATTAACATTATTTGGAAGTCGCGCTGGTGTAATGTTTACCACACTGCGCTGGCGATCAGGTGATCCAGGTTCGAACATTTGAAGGAGTATCATCCACCGGGACTTGGACTGGGTTAATTCGAGCCCTGGCAAAGACATTTGAAGGAATGTCGTCGACCAGAGACTGGAATAACCTGAACGGCCCCTGAGCCGACCCAGCTCTAATGGGTACCTCTGAAATCGGCGAGTATCTGCCTGAATGGCGAGAGGACACCTGTCATTGTACAGGGAAAAAAAGGATACTCACGTAAAATCAGTCTTGGTTAGACATATTAACAGGAGATTTCACCTCGAGTAATAGCAGGCGTATGATAAACAAAAAAAAACATTTTTTATTTAATTATGCAACGTTAAGAGTGCCCTTGGTCACATTATATTAGCTTTTGATTGCATTACGTTAACAGTACTTGCTATGTTTCAGAGAATCAGATCTTGACAGTATTGTCACACAAGAACAGCGGACATTGATTGAAGACAACATGAGAAAGGTAATTCATCTTTTCATCAATTATGATTTGAGATTTGTTTTATTTTCAAAGATCAGAACCTTACACGCCAGGAAAAGGATGGGGATATCTTTCACTGCAAATTTTATTTTTCATTTGTTTTTTTTTTCAGTTTGTTCTATGTATCCCTAGATGAACCCTGCTATACAGGCAGAAAACAAGAAAGACATTTGAAAGCTTGGTTATCTTCTGTCATGCCTTTGTTCCATTTATTGCTCTTGCCCTATTCATTCACTCATTTTATCCTGCAGCTTACTGTTGGCCCATAACCCTTCAAACAGTTCATGCCAAGCTGTCCTGTCCCATGCTGTCTGCTTCATTTCTTCTTTACCCCCTTTTAAGTCGCATCTCCAATTCCCATCTCCGTGAATTTTTTTTCTCCTTCTTTTGCTTTTACATTGGGGTTTCCAGAATGCATTGTAATGCCATCAGTTGGTTTTCTCACGGTGTGTCCAAACTAGTACTTCCTTTCTTGTTCAAATGATATTTTTCTGGGGTTTTTTCTGTCGTTTCCACATTGATGGTGTCATACAATTTTAATCCTTGTCTTCTACATGAGCATCCATGACTGAAAGTCTGAACTTTCTTAGTTGAAGTTGTTCTCCATATTTCTGAGTCATGTAGTAGAACAGCCTTGACATTTGAGCCAAAGATCCATATTTTTGTGATGTACTTGACTACTTTTTATATCCATGTATTTCCCAGTGCAGGGGAAGCTCCTCTAGCCTATTATTATCTTATTTTGATATCACTATCCATTTTCCAACAAGCATATCAGCTCACTATTTTATATAATCATAATGTATTAATGAGTGTCAGGTTGTTCCATCTGGCATATTCCACTGGTCTAACCCCTCATTTATTAAATTAATTCTAATAATTAACGTAATTAAGTCGTCATGTATTTTTTTATAGGCGTGTATTATTTTTTATAGGCTTGTTCTCATTTTTAAAAATCTTGATGGCATGCCAGGTGGCATTTTAAAAATATTTCATCATACTAGACTTTTGGCATTGAAAAATTGAAAATATTCTGATCATTATGATTCCTTAATTAGCTTTTTGCCTCATGTAGTTCCCTAGGGTCTGTGAACAGATGAAGATGGAATACTGCTCCATCCTTCAGACATGTTGTAAGAGACAACTAATATTGTGTTGGCCAAAAGTCTCAACCGGGTATTATTATTTGATAACTTTTGAAATATTCAATAAAAACACAAGCAACAGATTTCCAAATATAATTTAATTCATAAAGTTTTGGAAAGATTAATTGTGGAAAATAATCACGCAAATGTTATCATTCTTTCTGATGGTGTAAGGTAGGTAAAGGATCCCGTTACACGCCCATTGAGGCATATTGGGAATATGGTGTTAGGCCCATGTAGTAACATAAAAATGTCTTGGATATGCTCGTTGAATAAGAACAACAGAGCGTTTGTTTGAACAATAAAATTCAATAATTCTGACTCGTTGTGTAGTGTACTTTTCCATAATGAATTCTTAAGGACTGCTTTACATCTGGAAAGAAAAAATATGAAAATCTGGAAAGAAAAAAATGAATTTTTAAAATCCGGTTGTGACTTTTGGCCCACCCTGTACAAGATAGTGCATGGGGTTGACAACTTGATCATCTAAATGAAATTGCAACAGAAACCATTACTGCAAGATAACCAGCTGCATGGTGGCTCCATGCTCTATAAGGAGCAAACAAAAACATGATTATGAAACTGTAATTACAGCTAGCCCTTCACTAAAGGATTATTAATTGATTTGATCATTCAACAGCACCTACAGTTACTACTACAGAGCTTCATGCTGTGTCAGAATTCCCAGTTACTGGCGCAGGCTTCTACAGAGCCAAAGTCTATGATTGTGAGTACAGTTATAGACAATTCAGTGTGACATAAGGAAATGTGAGACAGTTAAAATGAAAATTTGTACTGTCCATTTTCATCTCTCTTTAATTCTCAATCTCATCCCTGCTCTTGTTTTATGATCATTATCAGGCTACTATACGCAAAATGTATTCCTTCATATTCCCTTCAGCTGCAGCTTCGTGTTCCACTCTTCCCAACTATTCAGTGTATTTCCTGTTATTTCCACTGATACTACTTCTTACAGCTTTGTTTGTTCCTGTATGGACTTCATGAACTCCAACTTTGGATCTTCTGGTTTAGCTTTTAAAACCACTTTTTTTAAAAACTTCAGTCTTGTTGATGATTTTATTCTTATCCCTACTTTGTACTCATTCATTCATCACCCTTCAGCTCCCAAAGGTGTATGGGCCTTCAGCAAACTTACGCCACTGTCTCTCTGTCCCATGCCATCAGCTCAAGGTCTTTCCATTTCTTCTTCATCCTCTTCATGTCTGTCTTCAGTTCTCTTCACAGTGTATTACTTGGTCTTACTCTACCTCTCTTACCCTGGGGATTCCAGAACAAGGACTGCCTGGTAAATCTGAGCATGTGTCCCATCCATCTTCAGCGTCTTCTTCTTATGGCTTGTTCTTCTGGCACTTGCCTGGTTCGTGTCATCAATTCCACATTAGTGATCTTGTCATACCACTACAGTGCTTCAATTGTCGACAAGCATGCATTTATGAGAGCGTCCGTAGTTAGAGCGCAGGCTTGTCACGGCAAAGGTAGTGGGTTGGAAACATGGTGGCGTCACGCTACAGTCTACCCAACTGTTAATGGATACCCGACTATCCTCTTGGGTTAGGAAGGGTAAAGGCAGCCAGGAGGGGAACTGGTTACCCCACCTCTTGAAGCTCAGCCTAGTATTATGAAGTCTCTAACACTTCACTCCCCTACGACAGTATCTGCTATGAGACTGCCTTTTATTTTTATGCCTTTTATGAAAGTCTGAGACTTTCTGATTTTTTTTTTGTTTTTTTTGTTTTCCATGTTCAGAACCTTACCATAGGAGAGACTTGACATTTGAATTGAAGATTCTGATTTTTGTGTTGGACTTGACTTCTTTTGATCTCCATATATGTCCCAATCCAATAAAAGCTCCTGTAGTCTTCTGTATTCTTATGTTTATATCAATGTCTGTTCCTCCAAGTGTCTATATTTCAGCCAAGGTATAATTATGATTCTACATTGTGTTGTGATGTTTCTTCAAGTGCAGTATTGTTATCGTTCGTGCATTTACTCTCATCATCTTTGTTTTCTTCCTGTGTATTTTCCGACCCCCTAGCTGTGACCTGTAATTAAATATTTGCATTTTATCTTGCATCTAATTACGGTTATGTACAGAAGAACCAGTTCGTTGGCAAAATTGTTAACAGTGCATTAACTAGTGCTGATAAAATAATCTTTTAAGTAAAATAGTGTTTCATTAATCCGGCTTTTATAAAGATCTTCCCTTTCATTTGCTGCATCCCAGCACGAGACAGGGCCCAACCTTTGCAGTACTCAAATAAAAGCATTTGTATGTTATTCCCCCATTTTATATGCGCGCGCACGTGCACACACACACACGCACACAGTTGATTCAACTAGCTAAACGTTTTTGTCTTTATCTCATCAGATTGTTGTCACAATGGTGATAACTTGTTATTGATTTTTTTTCAATCTAATTTTGCACAGTATAGTTTATTTAGTCTGTTTTTTGTTTTTTAAGATGTGTATTATGATAGGAAACTCTTTACAGAGCGATACAACAGGAAGCAGTCTGCTCATCAGAAGAAGTCCCCCCATCCGACAAGTGTTTCAGCCCAATTACTCCTTTACACTCTAAGGGGGGCGGGCCCACTTAGGTCATGACTCCCAAGCGTCTCAACTTCCTGTTGTCTTGTATCGAAAATGAACCCATTTCACTTATGGTAGCAACTTTTAAATCCACAACGCCAGCCGTGGAGGCAATTGTGAAAGTAACAAAGAGAAGACAAATTATTCCGTTCGTTCCGTCGCCCTTCACAACTAAGGACACACACTGAGACATTAGCGCGCAGCCGACGAGCTGCGCGCCACAAGCCACTGAAATTCTGTACCTGACACTCCCTATAGTATACATCGCCTGTTGCCCCAGAGTCGCAGCTCTTTCACTAGTACACCAAAAAAACTCAGCGTTGTGGACTTAGAAAAATTTTGGTGTTTTCTGTACCGCAGCGTTTATTGTCACGATGTCCACCGCCCATTGCGGTTGTTCCACAGCCAGCCTGATGCCTTTTCGGCAGTTTCACTAAGCCTCTTCAGTGCCCTTGTTCTAGACTGTCCCTTCAGCCCCAACAGTTTCAATAAATCATACACTGATGCAGCCACAAACCCTCTTGCGCCCACTTCAACCGCCTTACACTGAATCCATCGTGTCTCAGATCCGCGGCCAGATCGCTATACTTGGCCGCTTTGAATGAATGTTGCTCGTCTAATCTGGATTCAAATGGCACGGTCAGTTCAATCAGTATGACCTGAAGCGTTGCTGCAGAATGAAACACTATATCCGGCCGTCTCCGCGATTTTCTGATACACTCTGGATATGCCCCCCGTCCAGGTAGGTCTACCGCCATCTCCCAGTTGTTTGCACAGTCAAGAAGAGATGGTAAACTGCTACCAGGTTTACTCGGTTTGGGGTGTGCTGACTTTCCTGCCCTCAGAAAGTATGTGTTTGCGGTGTCTGGCAGGACTTTGCTATTCGCTTTCATTCTTGCCTGATCTATTGTCGCAGCAAGCTCATTTAGCACTTTGTTATGGCGCCAAGTGTATCGCCCTTGCCCTAATGCCACCTTACACGCTGAGAGCATGTGTTCAAGTGTCTGCCTCCCCTGGCACAGGGGGCACTGCTCATCATCCGACTTTCCCCATTTCACAAGGTTGGTGGCCGACGGCAGCAGGTCATACATTGATCTAACCACGAAGCTGAGCCTATATAAAAAAAGAAGTATATAATTAAGAATAATTTAAACCAGTTAAAGGTAATAACAATTAATCGATATTTCAGCTGAGATCATATTAATGTAAGTCATCCATGAGGGAGTTGTTAACTGTTGTTGATAACAGTTAACTATTGTGGATGAAAGTTAAATATTGTGGATAAAGGTTAATTATTGCAGATAAAAGTTAACGTATGCGGATAAAAGTAAGGACATTATGTATGAAAGAAGCGAATGTGACATCACATTTTTCCAGCATCACACATTGTCACCAAATTTAGACCCCCACCCCCACCCCTCCCCCTGCATAAGGTCATATGTGTACAATCCCATTATGAGATGTACTTTACTCCTCATGACATGAGGCTTGTACTGTTTCTCGCATATTCAATTTCTTCGTTTCTATTCTTTCTGTTTTGTTTTACGCAGTCCCAGGGTGTCAGTTTTTTTTTTAGTTTCATTTCTGCTGCTACCTGCACTGTTATTTCTTGTTCATTTAGTATTCAGACATTCCAATGCCAAATCTGGATGATCTCCTGGGTGAAACGAGATGAGTCGGCAGTAAAGACTCCTGTTGGCATTTATGCACTGTGTCGTGATCTTCACCAATGGATGGCCTCTTTCTAACCTGCATGGCTAAAATGATTTACTTTAATTACTTTCATTCTATGTTTCTGGCTGAAGTTCCTATAACTGAAGCTCTTTTACAGGAAGTAGCTGGCCTCATACCTAACCCTTCTTAGTTGCTTGTAGGTACAGTGTTACTATTCTTTGCTCAACTTTGGAGCCTATGTAATGCTATGGTGAATAGGGTTCATAGAACTAACTCAAACATTTAGCTAGGATTCTTTCTGATTTTCATTATCATTGGTTTAAAAAAAAAAAAAAATTCAGCAAATTCTAATGCTACTTCTTCTTCTGATTTATTGTCAGTGTAAATTAGGAACGTCATGAGTGATATTTTTTTATGTAAATACCAACCTTAGGTCAAGTGTTTTTATTCCAAAAGAGATCACTGACACAACTCCAAAATTGGGCCAGAACAAATATTTAATGTTTTATTTTAATGAAATTTAGCATTTATTGATCAGAATATGAATACTAGCAATAACTTTCACATACCTACTAATTCAGATTAAAAAATTAGCACTTTCAGCAATTCCATACAGCATTTTAAGGCTTCAAAGCTTATAGTTCTATGCTGTTCACATATTCAGTAAAGAATTAGTATTCTGTGCAAGACAGTCAGTCAGTCATAAAATACAGCACACAAAGCTTAGTTGGGAAGAACAGATGTGAGTTCATACCAAAAATTTCAGCTGTTTAGACTCCAGTCAACCAGACCACCCTTCCTGTGGAAAGATGTCAAATCATATCGCAGCCTGAGGGAATATTACAATTTCATTAGAGTCTCCTTTCTTGGCCCCCAGATGAAGATTTAAAAGGATAACAAGAACACGAGGTGTGACTAGGGCAGGCAGAGTAAGATATGCTAAAATTCAAGAACAGATAGAGCCAAACAACATGGACCTTATGATCAAACAGATGGAGGTGGGCCTTTCACATACTTCATATTGAAAGAAGCTGATTGCCAAGGCAAGCCATTAAGTGGATTGCACAATGACATTGAAAGCTGAACAGGGCAAGGTGAAACCATATTTTAAGATGTAACAGATTACTTACCTTGCTTTTATAATTTTCTTTTCATTTTCCTGTTTAGGTAGAGTTAAATTATCTACGTCAAGCCTCCCCTGCTGGGGAGAATTCAGTGTTTGGTGTCTGTAACTTGGATCCAGCCATGGAACTTGTGTCAGACTCAACACTCTTTGAGAATAGTGAAGGAGAGAGATCAAGTGGGTTTGGACGGAACCAAGGGGCAGGTAGGTTCTCATTCATCTGACTTTGTGTGCCATATTCCATGCTTTATGTGGGTGTTCACTATATCAGCCAATGAATCATAATTAATTTCTCTTATGCAGTCACTGTATCTTCTTAAATGACAATGCAGAAACTGAAAAAAATCTGATTTCTGAAACATGGCTGACCCTGAGCATTCAGACTCTGGGGTATGGACCTGTACAAGTTTGCATAATTTTTATGGAACATAGTGCATATAATACATTATGTTGAAGAGAAAATAGTGCAGTTTAAATTTCAAACAAGTTACACTGTTCCTGTTCTGAGTCATTTTATTTAATTTTTGTAAGTTTATTGATTTTGATTTCTTAGAATGACATTGGGCAGATGAAATACCAAATAGGAAATGGATCATGCATGATAAAGTAGTTGACTGTGGCATTTAATTGTTTGTATTTTATAACAGTATAAAACATATATATTATACTTGTTCTTCTTAGACTACTATATGGGTTGATGATCAAAATGTAGAAAAAAGAGTCAGAGTTCCCATTTGCTACATAGAGTTGGTCCTGTCACATGAAAGTGAATAATGGACAGTCACTAAACATCAAGATGATTCCTGAAAGCAATATATGTGTGATTTTATGGAAGAATGTTGAGATTAACATGACAGCTGAAAAGACTACTGAGGATTGAAAGATACCTGTTTGCAATGAATGCTTGTTATACACAATAGAAAAAAGCAGTCTGTTTTTAGTATTGTGACAGTGGGTAAAATTGATGGGAAAATATGTAAAGTATGACAAAGAGTGAGGTTTCTGAACAGTGTAATATCATGGTGTGATTTTAAAAAAATCAACAACAGAGCTGATAAACAGCATCAGGAACTGGAAGTTGAGGAGTGACATGATTACCTGTGCCAGTTTTTAAAAAAATACAGCTAGTTAGACAAAAACTCTGCACTTTAATAATCTTACACTTTGGAGAATTCAGAGTGCATTATAAGAGAGAAAGAGTAATTATTCTACGCTCTTATATTTTCTATGCTAAAACATTTAGCTTAAGTTTTGGTTTGGTTTGGTTTTCAAGGACTATCTTCATTGCACATCGACAACTCCATCAGTGCTCTGGTCTCCTCCCTTAGATCACACAAGGAGGATCTCAGCACAGTGCACGAGCTCCGTAGCTCAGGCGAGAATCCCAATGTGTATTTATATAGAAATTACACATTCTATAAATATCTTTGTGGTGGAAAGGTTTCTAATTTTTGTTAAATTTTACCAGGGCAGCGGCCTGATAGGCCTACTCTTTACAATTTCCAACTGCCGTGGGATTTTTAACGTCTGCAACTTGCACACGGGACCTCCTATTTTTTCGCCCTTATCAGAGAAGGCTAGGCATCCGATCTCACTACCCAGGAGACCAGGGGGGAGTATGACATCATTAGGACCACTGGTTCTGACAAAAATGTTCCATAAAATTTATTCCCTCAACTGGGAATCAAGCCCGGTACTTCTAGAATTTGAGGCGGACACCGTACCTCTTTAGCCACTCCGACCCCTTTAGCTTAAGGATCTTAAGAAAAGTACATACATTTATCTGTTTCTGGTTGACTATTTGGACTGAGAGTCATCTTTTCAGTCACCATGCAGTAAATGGCAGTGGTTATTCCATGTCATTGCCCAGCCTTTCTATCTAGACTCCAGCCAGCATTTCTGTCTAGACACAGCCAGCATTTCTGTTTAGACTCCAGCCAGAATCTATTGTTGTCACTACATTTATTCTGTTATGTTTTAATAAATGTTATCAATATCCACCATGGTTTACTGCATGGTGTTTGTTTTATGAAAAGAAAATATTACAAAATGACAGAATCATAGCTCATTTATGTAGAGTTTTGTGTGATATTTTAACTTTAGGAAATAATTATGTTGGAAATTATGATTACAGCTAAAGATGTGTGGTTCAGTTTTCATCCACCCACTGAAGATATCATGAACATTAATATAATTCTTTTTCATTGCCTTGTATTGGCTCAGGCAATAATTATTTTCGATATATAAGCCTTTATCATACCATGTCCACCTGTTGATATTAGTTAATTCAAATATTATTTCGTTGTAGAAATTTATCATTATATCATTTCTGTTCATGTCAAATGCTATCTCTCCACTGAAAGTTGACAGCAGTGGATCTTTGGTAAGATCAAATATTTTAATTTGTTACATCCAGTACTTTGTCTTTATATTTAGCCTTTGCTTTAGTTGGATCACCTTTTCAGTGAAAGCTCGCCCATCATTTCAGCATCAATCTTTCAGGCACTCATTCATTGAGTGCCATACAGACTGTATGTAAGATCATGTCTCTCCATTTTCTATGGTCTCTAGTGTCGGCACGTGGTCAATTTGTAAAGGTGTTCTATCTCTATCATCCTTTTCTCTTTGAATAGAATTTGTCATTGTTACTAGATTTTCTAATGTATCTATTCTCTAGCTTGCCTAAGGAACTTTTTCTATTTGCATGTTACCATGTCAGTTAAAATGATTTCTTCTGTTTCTATGAGAACCTTCCCATTTGATTCTATGGCTTTCCAAGGTATCTGCTGCATCCTTCTTACGAACCATATCTCTGCTGCATCCTTCTTACGAACCATATCTCTGCTGCCTCCATTTTCCAACTCAGCTGTTTCTTTGTTGTCCAGGTCTCACATGCATAAAGTAAAGCAGGATGTCTATAACATCATAATATATAAATCATCTCATCATCTCAACCCATAACCCGTCATGGGTCGTAGGGGTGCCATGGTGGAAGCATCAGCAGACATGGTCCTCCACTGCTCTCTATTCTCAGCAATGCGTACAAGTGTGGAAAAACCGTGTCCTGCCCATTCTTTGATGTTATCAGCCCAGGATTTCCTTTGCCTTCCTCTTCTCCGTTTACCTTCGACTGTTCCCTGGAGGATCGTTTTCGAAAGGGAGTCATGACGAGTTACATGCCCAAACCAGGCAAGCTTTCGACGTTTCACTATTGACAAAAGTGGTTCTTGGTGGCCTGCATAGGTGTTTATCTTCTCTCTAACATAGACATTTGTTTTGTGCTCTTTATAGCAAATGCGCAAAATTCTTCTATAACATTTATGCTCGAAAGCCTGAATCCTTCGCTCCGTATCTGCAGTGAGTGTCCAGCCCTCACACCCATACAAGAGAATAGATAATACAAGTGATTTGTATAATTTGATCTTCACAGGAAAACTGATGTTACTTTTCCAGATCACATTCAACCTTGTCATGGCAGCTGAGGCCATCTCAAGTCTTGATTTCTTTACTTGATCTTCCATCACTACATATAGTGGACCCGAGATATTTAAAGGTGTTAACTTAAATATATAAATAAAAAATAATAATATGGTATGAAATCAGTTTTACAAGTAAACGGTACACATGAAACAAGGGACGTTTCGGGTTTTACCCTTCGTCAGCCACAGTTACGAACAGGTGACAAGGACAAGAACTACATATAGGTGCTACAAAAATCAACGATGATGAGGAAATCGCCAAATGAGCGATACAAGCAGATGAAATGACGGTGATGAGCGAAACGATAACGGTAATAACGCAAGAAAATCGTAAAACCAGAAAGACATGTCGAAACAGGAAAGTAAATAATCGACAAAGCGAAGACAGAAATGAACAACACTATGAAAACAAGTAAAAATCACTTAGCTGGATCCCAGAAAGAAACATTCAAGATGGCTGAAAAAATGAGGCGTCTTGCGGAAGTGACGTATGAGCTAGTCACGGCTGAGAAAAGATAATTGAGGAAACGAAACGAACCAAAGCAAAAACAAGGATAGAAAGGAAAATAATGACAGAAGAAATAAAGTATGAAACAGAGACAGAAGCCACCAGAATTATGCAAAATGATGCTGGACATTCAATCCAGCAGGAGATAAAACGCCCATTTGAAAAATGAGACGATTCTCCAACGAGAAGTGAGTTCGGTCATCGCCGGCACATGACAGGAGGGCAGTGACATGAATGTCAGAGTTACCTGAATGGTCAGGGCTATTGAAGTGAAGGGCCACCGGTAAATGTTTGTCATGATAGATGTCATTCAAGTGCTCACGAAACCCGTCTGCCAGTTTCACCAATATAGGTCATGTCACACCTCTTGCAGATGATGGCATAAATCAGGTTTCTGGATTCGCACGTGAAAGACTCCCCAATGGTAAATTTACCATTAGGAAAGAAGACTGACTGCGTTTGGAGTACAAAAGGACAGGTCTTACATATGCGGTGTTGGCACGGTTTAGTACCAAAGTAAGAAGGACTAGTTTGTCTCAAGCGACTATGCACAAGAATATCCCTAAAATTCTTATCCCTGCGATACATCATAATACTCTTTTCCTTTCTGCCAGTGATATATTTTTTAAAGCCAAGAACGGTTTTCATGCAGTAGAAAACTGATTTGCAGTTTTTACCAGTTCTCTTCTCTGTGTCAGATATGTGTGTTCTAGCTACTGTCTTTATTTGATCAGCATAATAATACAGTTAAACTATTGTATGTTTTTGTGATTAACTGTTATTCTAATGCAAATGACCTAGCTAATTAATCATTATTTTTCTGTCATATTGCCTCTAAGTTATGAAAACTGAGTTCATTATTTTGACTAACTTTCTTTACAGAGTTTCGTTGTGTGTTATCTCAAACCCAGAAGTTAGCTATCTACAACAGCCCTGCATTTGTGTATCCTCACTTACTCCCAATTCTAATAAAGCTCAAGGAAAATGATAGGAAGTACAGTAAATTTTTCCGTAGTGAGGACAAGTAAGTAACAAAACCATTATTTAACATGATGCACAAATTGTTGGACCGTGTGTACGAGGAAACATTAATAGCTTGATTTTTATTGATTCAAAAATTGCTGTCCAGTAATTTCATGCCTATTTTGTAAGTCCTAGAGTGGTCTCTTTTCACTGTCTGTACCACATTTATAATTCCCACTTAACACTGTTGAAATTTCCTAAAGGTCTTGTTAAGACCAATGATTCTCTTATGCTGCTTTGAATCCTATAAGCCGTCACTTGCACTCAAAATGTTTTTAGGACAAGGTTTGTTTCTTGAAAATAGAGGTTTTGTTCTGTGATTTAAGTTGCCTTTTCTCTAAGCGAGCTACCATAGCTGTTCCTTGTGTTTTCGAGCAGTCTTTGTAAAAAGTATGGAAGAGTGGTTGTCCCGTTTAGCTTTAAAATTTCCGTAAATGAGAAGAAGCACGTAATAGTCACAAATGCTGAAAAGATGAAAGCCATACAAGAAGTTGACAGCAAATCTCTAATGAAGTGTGTGGATATAGTGTGTATACACAACCTTCTTCCCTGCACACTCAGTATGATAGTGTCGAAAAGGGAGAAATTTGAAAGCGTTTTCAAAGTAGGAATAAGTGGCAGTATTTGCAGTTATAAATACGCAGAGAGAAGACATGGAAAGACCTCAAATGGTTGGCACAGGTTAGGAAGGCTTGTTTTGAACTTGTTGAAGGCCTGTGCTCTTCAGGGGTTTGAAGATAGTGAATGAATTAATTAATAAGAGCTGCAATGTCGATTAGAAGATCATTGCTCAGTTATAAAAAATGGACTGAGTTATTTACAGTTTGGGCCAGAACAGCAAACAAAGCACTGATTAAATGTTCTTAAAATGTATGTTAAATAAATATATGTAATTAAACTGTCATGGGAAATCATAATAGTCTTATTTCCCGCTTAAAAAATTATCTAATGAGAGTCCATCGTGTTAAGAACATTTTTTAAACAATATTTTTGAAGAAATACACTGCAATGTGAAGAATAAATTGATTTGGACACATTGTTTACCTTGTGTTAACGTGGTCACACTGTTTGTCCACTGGGATCCTCCATGTTGTAATCATCTCTTGCATTGTTTTGTACTGTACTTATTTTTTTGTGTCATTGCACACTAAAGTATTTTTTATGTATGTGTTCCTAGGAAATAATTAAGACTTCTAATGAGGGAACATGGTAACAAATCTCACATGACTTGAAATTAAACCAAACAGAAAAAAACAAGACTCAAACGTCAAGAAAAACCTTAGTGAGGGACCAAATAAAAATTTAAAAAAAATAATGCTGAATGAACTGGGCTGGCCTGCACAAAGCAGGGCTCAAGGGGGAGTTTTATCCGTACCAAATGCTGAAAGAACGAACTTTATTTTCAAAGGGTTAAGAATTGGGTACGTAGGCCCGTCTGACATTCTGTCCTTCCTCTCTCTCTCTCATCATGTATACTGTATCCTTTCATCCCCCCATTTACTGCAAACCTTATTTAGGCATTTATCATTAAAAAGTAGTTTAACATCATACATTTGCAATATTCATCATAATCAAAGTATGTTTTTAAAATAAACTATAAAAAAAAAAATCAAATAAAAAATTAAATGAGAAAAACAAACAAACAAACAAAACCAGAACAAACAAACAATAAGATTGACAAAAATCGAATTCCTCGGACAGTAACTTAGACAGTGATTTGAGGCATAATCAGATGGTGTGTTATAAGAATTCGTGAAGCATTCGAACAGTCTGCTACTGAATGACTAGGGACTGTGCGTGTTTTCCAGTTTATGCGAGAGATTTTACCAAACGTGAGCAGCTTTGAGTCCCATAGCAGAAACTGCCGTAGGGAGTGAATTTTTTAAGCCTTCACAATACAAGGTCCATCTTCATGAGGTGGGGTAACCAGTTCCTCTCCTTCTGTCTTTGCCTTCCCTAACTCAAGAGCAGAATCAGACTAGGTAGATAGTCAGACAGACTAGGTAGATAGTTAGACAGACTAGGTAGATAGTTAAACAGACATATACGAAAGAAATTAATTTTCCAAGGGTTGAAAATCTGGCACACAGTTCCCTCTTTCATTCTTCCTTCTTCTTGCTCATCTTTTGTTACTGTTGCTCAAACATTCTCCAGTGTAGTAAAGTATTAATTTAAGGGCAATGAAACATTACAAAGTAGTATAATATCATTCATTAACAGTACCTGATCACAAAATTTTAAAAAGAAGTATATTGTAATGAAAAACTAGATCATCAGAGCCTCCATACAGTATATTAGATACTAATTCGAAACATAATCAGCACTCATAAAGTATTTGAACAGTATACGATTGTATGAGTAAGGACTGTGCTTGTTTTTTAGGTCATTGGGAAGATTCTTCCAAAGAAAAGTTGGGAAAACAATAGAATAAAATCTGGCAAACATGGATTTAGCAAGAGGCATGTGAAATCTGTAGAAAGTACTTGAGCAGCAGATCTGTTTTCTATATCCTTTCAAATAAAAGTTTTTGTGGGTCCACACAGGCAGAAGAGTGGTATATGGCTTGTATATTGTGTGTGTCTTTTTGTGTGTAAAAGCTAGCTGTGGTCATCTAAGAAGTCTAATAATTTATGATTTATTGTGAATTACGTTATCTTTAGAATTACTACTGCATAAAGCACTGAGGTCTACTTGATATATGTAAGTTATTGTTAATGATTTACATGCTTTATGCAAAAAATTTTGAATTCTATTAAAAGTATTATTTTATAACAGTTGGTTGCAGTAAATGAGAGTAACTATTTTAAAATATGATTTTCTACTTTCACTCCATAACAGTTTGATTGCCCTCGGATTAGATCAATTTAACGACTATAATACTGTAAATCCCATTGAGCTGATACATAAGCTACTAATACGAGGGAAGAGTTTGGACCAAATAGTCTGCCGTGTTCAGTATATGTCCTCAGGAAGAGTTGGCGACAACCCAATCAAGGTAGGCTGTTCGTCATTACAGTAGTCATTTTCATAACAGGGGACAAATGGAGCTTAAAGGCTGAATGACCTCAGGGCTAGTAATTTTGCCAAGCCCCAGAACTCATCTCTGTTTCAGATTTCGGTCACTCAGGCCCTTCCATATTTCTCCTACAAGTACACTACTGTCAGAAAAAAAACTAAAAACTAACTTTTATTTACATTTTGAAAAATGCTGTTTTATTACTTCACATATATCACACTATTTAACAGTTTTGTAACACATCAACGAGGCTCCGAGGTCAGGGCTCATGAGGTGTACATAGAAGCAAACAAAGAAGTAAGAAGAAACATCAAAAGAGACAAGATGAAATATATTGATGATTTGGCAATAGAGGCGGGGGAGGCTGCGGCCAAGGGAAATGTGGATATGTACAACAGCACAAAGAAGCTAACAGGGAGATATAAGCAAGCAAATGGCCACAAAGAAGATAGGAATGGAAGATTGCTTAGTGGTATACGGGAGCAAATGAAGAGATAGACGGAACATTTTGAGAAACTTCTCAGTGGACCATCTCCAACTAATCCCCCAGACATCCAGCCGGCATAAGAGGAGCTACAAATCAGCTGTGAACAACCAAGTTGAGAAGAAATAGAGAAAGCCATGGAGCTTCTGAGAGATGGAAGGGCAGCGGGTCCAGATTGCATTCCAGCAGAGGCCATCAAAACAGATATTGATACCTCTACAGAGATATTATACAAACTACTTGGCGGGGTCTGGGAGAGAGAGGAGGTGCCAGCAGAATGGAGGGAAGGTTATCTGGTCGTTGCCTAGGAGGGGAAATTAGCGGTAGTGCACAAATTGTAGAGGAATGGTGTTGCTACCAGTGCCAGCAAAAGTATTAAACTGAATCATCCTGGAGAGATTGAAGGAGTCCGTGGACAGGCGACTGAGAGATGGGCAGGCGGGTTTTCGACAAAATAGATCCTGTACAGACCAGATAGCCACATTGAGAATAATGGTTGAACAGGGTCTGGAATGGAGTTCACCGCTGTGCATCGGATTCGTGGACTATGAGAGGGCATTTGACAGTGTGGACAGAGAGTCGTTTTGGAGATTGATGATGCGTTGTGGAGTTCCCATGGGGATCATTGACTTAATAAAGAGGACCTGTGAAGACATGGCATGCAGAGTTCTTCATGAAGGACAACTTACAGAGCTGTTTGGGATTAGAACAGGAGTGAGACAGGGATGCCTCTTGTCTCCATTTCTTTTCTTGCTGGCAATGGATTGGGTTATGGGGGCATTGACGTCAAACAACAGAGATGGAGTCCGGTGGAATCTGGCTGGGCAGCTTGATGGTCTGGGTTTTGCGGATGGCTTGGCTCTTCTGTCCCATGGCATAGTCAGATGCAAGAGAAAACGAAAATTCTCGGTGGGAGGTCACAGCGATTGGGCCTGGAGGTACACAGGGAAGGGACAGGGATTATGAGAATGAGTGCAGGAAATGATGGCAGGGTTGAACTTGGGGAAACACCACTGAAGGATGTGGAGTCGTACGCATATCTTGGAAGTGGTATAGACAGGGTTGGAGGGATGGACGGGGATATCGGAATAGGAATACAAAGGGGGGGAGGGGCTTTCATTGCGTTGGGAAGCGTATGGAGAGCAGGAGAGGTCGAGTCCAACATGAAAATGGGAGTCTTCGGCTCGGGTATGAAGTCAGTCATGTTGTGTGGCTCAGACATGGAGAACAGCAGGGACGCGGCCAAGGGGCTACAGACTTTTATAAATGGGTGCTTGCATAGAGTAGAAGGACTGAAATGGTATGGCAGGGTCACAGATGTGGAATTGATGACAGGAGCCGGACAGGTGCCGGTGGAGCAAGAGTTGAGAAGAGGACTGTTACCGTATATTTACGGCCACCACAAATGTTAAAGTGGGATTTACGTTATGTTATGTAGGAACGTAACAATATCTTTTCTGTGTACTGTTGTAGTCAGTCCGACCTGGGCCAAACAGCTATGTTATGCATGAATAGCTCACCAGGCGTTGAGGCGCTAACAGGGTGTCATGTTGACATCCGAACATCAGACATTTCTTGTATGTGAGGTACTCGAAGTTTGTGTGGTTGACAAGTGATGTGAGTGTGTAGAGACACTTCTTCTTCTTCCTCTTCCTCGTTCGCCCTGAAAAGGACGGTGGTTGCGTTGTGTCTGTTTACAACGTAGCTGTGATATCTGCACCTTTCGGTCGACACATCCGACTTCTGCACGGCATTTTTTAGGACCGGGTTTGCCTTCCCATTGCGATCCGTGCTCGCTCAGCCAGCCTGCACTGCTGCAGACTGTTTCCAGGACCACCACGTGGAGGTGGAGCACGGTCTTGACCAGCTCTGGTTCGCTGGTCCTGATGCAGGCAGTCAAGCTATGAGTCGCTGACTGCGGTCTCTATTGCTGCGTCTTCTGGCCCCGTGTAGAGACACGAATGTGTTTAGGCTCTTTGATAGGTAAACAAGGCACCCACTCACTCACATGCAGTAGTCAGTAATTGTAGAAACTGCTGGAACTTTCAACCATTTATTTACGAGACACAGTGACATCAACAGTTACAGTCAAATGGACGAGAATCAAGGACATCATATATATTGGAAATGACTGGCAAAACATCTGGCATTATAAAGCTTGAACCACTCATCTATAAGGACGTTATCAACAATGGTCTGTCCTTTAACAACTGTTCATATGTGGTAATAAATAGGAACATCAAACATCATCAGTTTTGTATAGCTCGTAGGTATGATGCTAATAACGCTGGCTTGACAACATATTCTTTTTCCTACTGTAGCTCAGGGCCCCTGACTGAACGCGTCAGGTAGTCCTTTAACAAATATAGTTGCTTAATATAGAAGTCTGTGAACTTGTAAATAAAGTCAAGACTTCATCTGGCTTCACCTGCCAGGTACTTCTTCTTCTGCTCAAAGTTAGAGGCCGTAATGACGGGCTTTATAATGGTTGATAAACAACTGTACATTTTTTTCATAGGCATGTATTATCTTCCATGCTGAAACATACCGCCATCCTGTGGTTTTCATATCAATATACGTTCATTGTGCTTCTGTAAAGTACTTCAACGAATAGACCTAATTGGCTACGTCAAGCACACATAATGGACTCTGGATCACAAGAACTGTGAGCGCTACTCACAGGTTCATACTAAATGTTCTGCAAACTTTGCATAATAATTAAGTTATTTTACCTTGCACAGAATTCCGAGAAATACACAAATAACACCTGTCGTCATTCCAGACAAACAGAATAACTCTGGGGAGAATCACTAAGATCACAAGACTTATCTTTCCCCCCAGATAATGCAGAGAAGAAACAACGGACATCTTCGTCCGGCAGAAACCAGCTCATCACTCCCAGACGGAAGTCTTGTCGGTTCGCGCTAAAGCTAGCGCATGCGTAGACAGAACAGATTTGAGAACAGTTAACCCCCGTCTTAAGACTGATCAACCACAAAGAATAAACACAGGGAAGGTAACCCCTAATCAACCTGTGTCAGGGAGTTAACATACAGTTCTGTACCTTCGATTATCAAAAGTATTAAATAGATTTACATCTTCTGGAACCGTCAAAAATGACGGCAACAAGGACGCTGGCGATTGATAGGACACACATTGAGGAAACCTGTTGATGGCATTACAGGCAGTCCTTGTTCTGGAGTCCGCAGGGAGAGATGGGCGGAGGTGGACCAAAAAACACATGGAGAGGAGAGCTGGATGCAGGGGTGAAGGTGGTGAGGAAAACATGGAAAGAAATTGAGCGGATGGCACAGGACAGGAAGACTTGGCATGTGTTTGTTGAAGGCCTATGCTCCTTGGGGAGCTAAAGGGTATTGAACACATCAACATAAATAAAGTATATCCCGTCTTTCCATGCCTCACTGTTGTAGTTTTGTAACAAATAAACAGAAAAGTCCATGATCACTTTTACCCTTCTCGTAAAAGAACTAGGAACGTATCATCGTCATAATGAGCATCATTATCTTTTGGCTGCCTAAGGAGCATAGGCTCTCAACAAGTTCATGCCTAGCCTTCTTGTCTTATGCCATCCATTCTAGGTCTTTTTGTGTCTTCTTATCCCTTTCATGTGTTTTTTCAGTTCCATTCCTCTTGCGTTTTTCGGTCTCCCTCAGTGTCTCCTACCCTAGACATTCCAGAACAAGGTCTACCTTGTACAGCTGTCAACAGGTTTCCTCAATGTGTATCCTATCCAATAGCAGTGGCTTCTTCTCACCTTTTCTTCCACTTGCACCTGATAGTTGTCATCAGCTCCACATTGATCTTGGTGACCTTGTCATACCATTTAAATCTTTCTTGCACAAGCAGCCATTTATTTAAGTCTGTAACTACTTGGTTGTTGTGTAGTTGTTCTTCATGTTTGAGAGCCATATATTAGGACTGCCCTGACATTTAAGTTTGAAGATTCTAATTTTTGTTTTGAAGATCAGAGCCCTAATGGAGCTGTCCGTGTGCAATGAAGATAGCCCTTAAAGCAAAACCAAACCAATTTTCAGTTTGTTGAACAGATATTAGATTCTGCAGTGGTCCATTCTAAGTCTGCTGTGATGTGAGGAGTAATTAAAATTAATCATTTTTAAAGTTTTCAGTCCGTGTGTTACCGGGGCCCGATAAGGGAGCAAAGAATAGTAACCCTATCAGGCATGTCGTAAAAAGTGACTAAGGAGGGTTGGGCATGGGGCTGGTTACCCCATCCCGTAAAAAACTTTTTACCACAAAAACTTCAACAAACATGGACAAGTCAAATAAAGAATATAAATCAACTCAGCCGCCCAAGACAGAAGAAGTCCTCTGGAAAGGAGGCGCATGAAGCAACCTAGACAAAGCTGAAAGGAGTCTGGGTTGCCGAATAACCTTTTTTCGTCTAGGAAAATCTCCAGGATACACACGGAGAAGAGAACTGGAAACAGAGGTGAAAATGATGAGGAAAACATGGAAAGAACTTGAGCGGATGGCACAGGACAGGAAGACTTGGCATGTGTTTGTTGAAGGCCTATGCTCCTTGGTGAGCTAAAGGATATTGAAAGTTTTCAGTAGCACTAGAATATCCTGTTCCATTGTATTAGTCATTTGTCTACTAAACCAAAATTCCGCAAGAGAGAGTCAATTCTGTTCTGAAAAGAAAGAGCAGAGCTGACACTTTACAATACTAGTAACTCTAATGACCAAACACTGCCTGCTAGATCAGGCCAGGCAGAATCAGGTGAGGCACAGCCTGGTCCATGAATCAGATAGTGCAGCCCACTTTAAATAAAATACACATCACAAAAGCCTAGTCTGGCTCACTGCTGTGATGGGGCAATGTATGTAATAAATTAATAACAATACTTTATTGATATTTATGTGTTTACAAAACTGTGTGGCTACAGACACGAATAAACAAATCTGGCATACCAGGAAATCGTATGAAGTTGAAGAAGATGGTAGTCCCATAGCAGAAACAGCCGTAAGAAGTGTCAGAGACTTCACTATACTAGGTCCAGCTTTACGAGGTGGGGGTAACCATTTCCCTTTCTGTCTACCTTTGCCTTCCCTTTCTCACTGCCTTTGCCTTCCCTAATTCAAGAGCAGAGTCAGGTACCCAGTTACAGCTGGGTAGACTGGAACATTACACTACCAGGTTTCGATCTGGAACCAGGTAACTTTTGACATGAGAGGCCAGTGCTCTGACTACTTAGCTAATTGAAAGTCCATTTGAAGTAGAAAGTCATAACATCTATGAGTGTCAAGCACAGTCAAGAGGTTGATATGATAACAGTGTGTGCGATTTTAGCTATTTTATGTAATGGTCACTAAAGATATGAAGGTATCTAACATGTCCTTACATTTATATTCCTAACAATTTAATACCTTGTGTCATGTTCATAATAATGTTCTTCATACAAATGCTTGTATTCCGATACATATTTCAGTGTGTGAAAAGGACAGGAAAACTTCCAGCAGATTTCCCCACACCTACCGTGGATCATTTCTACCCTATGGCCCCAAAAGATCAAATGTCAGACCTTCTGCCATTTTGGTGTTCAGTAAGTGTGATAATGACCATATTTAATATGTTCTGTATCAGGAGTCAGCATTGGCTAGATCCTGGTCTATCATTAGATAGTAGTACATGGAATGATTCTATAGATCTCTAGGTACGTATGGGGAAAAGAACAAGAATTTTAAAGCTAGAGAAATGTTGAACTAGCCATTGTCTGCTGGCATTTAAAAGTGCAGTAACCCTAGGATTAAAGATATAGTCAGTCCTCGCGATTTGCATGTTCCGGATTCGCGCAAGATAGTGTAACCCATTTTTTACCATTCGCAGGCACCTCAGGCTTATTCACTGCCATGCGCAGTAGGCAAACATTTTGAAGCGTCTACCACGTTGAAATCAGAGACTTTCTCCTTGTTCTCGTGGTTTTTGTTGTGTTTACATGTGTCTTTGTCGAGCATCTTTTCATCCATGTTTTTGCAGTTTTGGGGAGCCGTGGTAGCATAATGGTTAGTGCACTGGCTTCCTAGCTCAGTGGTCAATGGTTTGATCCCCAGATGAGGTGGGATTTTTTTAGGCCACAAATGGCTCCTGGGTCGACCCAGCCCCAAATGGGTACCAGAGCAACTCTGGGAAGGTTAAGGCGGCCGGCGTGATGCTGACCACATCACCCCTAGTGTGCCGACGGTCAAGAAAATATGGGCCTAACACCATATTCCCAATATGCCTCAATGGGCGTGTAACGGGATCCCTTTTGCAGTTTTACACTGTTTTTGATTATTTTTGGAATTAATAATGGCATCCAAACTTGGTGCAAGTGTGTTGGCGAGTGTGCCTAAGTGCAAGAAAGCTGCGATGAGCCTCAGTGATAAAGCTCACATTTTAGATAAACTTCTTTCTGGGATGTCTGTATGATATTTTCTTTATAACAAAAGGAAATTTCTGGACGATCTTGCAAGACAGGCAGAAGAAACAGCACTGAGAAATGAACAAAGCACAGGATATAAAATAACTGAAACTATCAGTGGGAAATGAGGTGCAAACAATATTATGTTAGTAAGAGACAAGCAAGGAAATCTCATCACCCCAGCACAGGAGCAGGAAACAAGATAGGCAGAGCACTTTAGAGAAACACTGAATAAGGAACTACCAGAGACGTAGCTGAATGTTCCTGAGGCTGAAAATGATCTAGACGTAAATACAGACATTCCACGAAGAAAAAAAATCATCACAGCTATCAAAGGGTTAAAGAATGGAAAAGCTCCTGGTCATGGCAATTTAAATGTTGAGTTATTCGAGGCAGATCCCGAACTAGCAGCAGAACTTTTACTACCACTATTTGCAAAAGTCTGGAAAACAAACAACACCAACAGAGTGGCATAAAGGAATAATTGTAAAATTGCCCAAGAAGGGTGTCTTTGCAGACTGCAACAACTAGAGAGGAATTACTTTATTTTTGACAGCCATAGACTGGGTGATGCGCCAGACAACAGAGGGCAATCCAAGAGGAATTAGATGGACAACGTTTTCTACACTGGAAGATCTGGAATATGCAGATGACATTGCACTACTCGCACATCCACATCAACACATCCAAGAAAAAACAGATAGTCTGAATAAGTATAGCCAGCAGGTGGGTCTGAACATCATTCTAAAGAAGACAGAGGTCATGACACTCAATGTGGGCAGTCCTGAGCCCATAACAATAAGGAACTGACGCTGGAACAGACTGACACATTTACATACCTAGGATGCATAGTAACACCAGACGACAGAACAAGCAAAGACATCAAGAACAGAATGAATAAAACAGCCTTTGCTAGTCTCGGCAACATCTGGAAGTCTTCCCAGTACAGAACAAACACCAAATTAAGATTATATGAGAGCTGTGTACTTTCTGTTCTTCTCTATGTTGCAGAATGCTGGAGAGTAACAGAGAAGGAAATGCCAAAACTGTCCTTCCACACAGTCTGCCTAAGGAAAATTCTCCGAATCTTTTGGCCGAATAGTATCACTAACCAAGAACTATTTACTCGGAGTAACCAAGAGGACATGCACACTATCATAGCTGGCAGACGCTGGAGTTGTTGTTGTTGTTGTTTAACTAGGGCTGCTGAGCTTCTCTCTCTTTACCAATACCAGGTTGAAGACTCCTTGGTTTTATCTACATTGTAAATCTAGGCTTTTCCTGTGGCTCTTCTGCCATTCTGAAATGTGTTGAGTTGAAGTCAAGAGCTCCAGTTTCTCCAGCTTGGCTTGCATTTAAATGTTCGTCACATCTGATCCCAAGCTAGGAGTAAGAAGTGCGTGGCGTACTGTGCCTTCCCCGCCATCCAAGGGGGCTCTCCAACTATGCAGAGCTAAAGTGCTGTACTCTGGTACTGGGCTCTTCCCAAGGAATTGTCACGTCCTGCACAGAGCCACTTCTCAGCTTCCCCTGCCTATCACTGGATCCACAGTGAGATCCTTCTGCATGCAGTCAACTAAGTCAAAGCCAAAGAATTATGCCTGGGGCTCAAGTGACTTCTCCAGGCTTAGTGTGCAATGCTGGGTTCTCAACAAATTTCACTACAGGAGGAATCCCTGGAAGTGTGTGGATGATTTCAAGAGTCAATGAGGATGTAATTAGCCTCACAGATATAGGTTCACTTCCACGTACATATATTGTAGCATTGAGAGTAGCTGGTGATCATACAAGGATGACTCCAGATATGCCTCCATGCATACGCTGGAGTTGGGTTGGTCTCAGAAAAGACCCCGATGCCATCACAAGAACAGCTATGCTATGGACCCCCGAAGGAAAGCGAAAGAGAGACCGACCAAAATCAGCTTGGCGGATAACTGTGGAGGCCGAGATGCAAAGAATGAACCAGAGCTGGGGCACTGTACAAAGGATGGCCACCTACCGAACAAGGTGGAAGCAGTTTGTTGCTGCCCTACAAGACACCACCAGGCGTGATGGCCACTGACTGCTTTGAAGTCTGCGGCCAAGGATCAAAGAAGAAGAAGTACATGAAATAATGAGTTTATGGTGATTGGTAGCAAAAGTGTATGGTGAACAGGGTCCTGCAGAAACCTAAACCCCTTTTTCCCACAGGATCAGTGGTTCTATATTCATGGATTTCCTTATTCATGAGGTTTTCAAGAAACCCTGTGAATAGCGAGGATTGACTGCACTTTTTTCTGCATTCCCTGGGTGGAAACTCACAATCATGCTAACAAAAACTCACTTTAATCAAGAACTGCATGAGATATGAAGGCAATTTTATCTCTGAAGTGAAGTTAACATTCAGTAAAATATTTAATTTGAATTTTCACGGCTTAAGATAACATATTTATTCAGTTATCTTGTTTATCACTTCTGATGGAGCATGGAGCCATCACTGCATTTGAACTCCTTATTGCAAGGAGTCTGCATCAAAGTTCACCAAATTACAATTATGGCAAAATCCAAATTCTCTGATGCTTGAAAGCAGACATGAGTTTATTAAGAGAACTTTACGGAGCTCATTGTTTCTAAAGTAGATCCCAACAGCTACTGGGCTGCCTACTGCTATTCAGTGTGTTAAACTTCATCCTTTTCAGGCATTACAGATAGACACTTCAAAGACCCTTGAACATATATAATTCCTAAAAATGTGTCAAAAATTAAATACAATATGGAATCTGTTATCCAGAAAGCATGTGATTAGGAGTTCTCTAGATAAGGGATTTTGTTTTCCTTTATTTGGAATCATCATAATTTTCCTCTGTACACCTTACAAAACATGGAACTGCTCCCCATGCAAGAAACTTGCAACTAAACATTCACACACTTTGGCAGTTGTAGTGTCTGAAGCAATTTTTTTCAACAAGATGAAGTTGCCAGTTCATGCAAAACCTCCAATTGCTTGCCTTGTACGACTTGCCTGAGGATGCAGTCCCCGTATTCTTTCTTTGTCTCTTCAGAAACCCCCCGGAACTACACATGGCTTTATTGGGAATATTATGTATAAAATCTTCCAACGCACATGCCTTAACACTAAGATTATTATGTTACTTAATATGTATGTGCTACAATGATATAAGTCTGGAGGTTATCACTGGAAACATCTGGTGAAAATATTGCATATATTTGAAAATATATTCATCAGCTTTCTTGTAAACATGTATTGCAAAGACCAAGTTGAACATCAAAGACAAAATGCTTTATGCATGTAATTGTTAGGAAGTACAAATTCAAGATACCAGTAATGATGGTACCCAAATGGCATAGGATTAGTAACTTTTAAAGTTTTTTCATCTTTGTGCAAAAAGGACCACATTCAGAAATCTATTTTAGGGTGCCAGTTGTTAAGTCTAAAAGAACACATTTGTTCCAAGTGTTGAATGTCCAAAAATTGATGAATGCCACTAAGTCAGTAGTCGCTCCTCCTAAAGTATCAAAATAATGAGTTAAATTTATTATGTGCTAAAAAAAAATTTTTTTTAAATATTCTTCTTCTTCTTCCCCGTTCGTCCTGAAAAGGACGGTGGTTGCGTTGTGTCTGTTTACGCCTAAGCTGTGATATCTGCACCTTTCGGTCGACACATCCGACTTCTGCACGGCATTTTTTTGGACCGGGTTTGCCTTCCCACCGCGATCCCTACTCGCTCAGCCAGACCGCAGTGATGCAATCTGTTTCCAGGACCACCACGTGGAGGTGGAGTAGGGTCTTGACCAGCTCTGGTTCGCTGATCCTGATGCAAGCAGTCAAGCTATGGGTCGCTGACTGCATTCTCTATTGCTGCATCTTTGGGTCCCAATTTTTTTTTTTTTTTTTAAAATAAGAGAAGCATAATGTAGCAAGAAAGAATGTGTAGTTGTGATTGTATGCGTTATGATTATATTTAGCAAGAAAGAATGTGTAGTTGTGATTGTATACGTTATGATTATATGTAGTTACATACTTATGACTGAAATGAAAGATGTAAACAAGATGTGGAAAGACCTTAAGCAGATGGCACTGGACAGGGGTACGGCATGAGCTTGTTGAGGGCCTATGCTCCATAGGGAGCTGAAGGGTAATTAATGAAATGATTGTAATAGCTGAAAGCAAAAGGAATCCAATGAAATTGACTCACATGAACCTGATGAAAACATATTTTGTTCCACAGAGCTTGAAGTATTCAAGAGCTGTAACCTCACAACCTAAGGTAAACCTAAATATTTTTTATGTACAAGATGGTGTCAAAGAACATAATTTTGCTTCTTTCAAGTATTGGTTGTGATGAAGATAATCTGTCTAGACTAGCAGATATCTGGACTATTAATTTCTTGTAATTATAAAGATAACCTGTGGACAATTTTCTGCCACGATTAGCAAACTTCTTATTTGTTTGTTTCTGGTTTTATGAAGGTAAATCTGTGGACAATGTTATGTTAAGATTAGCAAACAACTTATTATTTCAGTTTCCGGTTATTATAAAGGTAATCTGAAAACAACCTTATGTTAAGATTAGCAAACATCTTATTATTTCAGTTTCCGGTTATTATAAAGGTAATCTGGAAACAACCTTATGTTAAATTAGCAAACTTCTTATTCTTTCAGTTTCTCATTATTATAAAGGTAATCTGTGGACAATTTTCTGCCAAGCCTCAAGGAGTGTTTTTTGAGTGTATCTGCTGAATGTTTGGTACTCTGCTCTGGTGGGAGCTATTTTGGTACGTGCAAGCTCTCACATGTCAGTGGGTACATTTCTTCTTCTTCTTTGATCCTTAGTCGCCAATCGTCAAAGCAGTCAGTGGCCATCATGCCTAGTGGCGTCTTGTAGGGCAACAACAAATTGATTCCACTTTGCTCGGTCGGTGGCCATCCTTCGTACAGTGCCCCAACTCTGGTTCATTCTTTGCATCTCAGCCTCCACAGTCCTCTGCCAGGTTGTTTTTGGTCGGCCTCTCTTTCGTTTTCCTTCAGGGGTCCAAAGCATAGCTGTTCTTGTGATGGCATCGGGGTCTCTTCTGAGGACATGGCTAACCCAGCTCCAGCGTCTGCCAACTATGATGGTGTGCAAGTCCTCTTGCTTGCTACGAGTAAGCAGATCTTGGTTGGTGATGGTATTCGGCCAAAAGATTCGGTGAATTTTTTTTTCTTAGGCATGTTGTGTGAAAAGAGGACAATTTCGACATTTCCTTCTCTGTAACTCTCCAGCATTCCGCACCATAGAGAAGCACAGAAAGCACACAGCTCTGATATAATCTTAATTTTGTGCTTGTGCTGTATTGGGAGGACTTCCAGATGTTGTTTAGGCTAAAGAAGGCTGTTCTTGCCTTATTCATTCTGATGTTGATGTCTTTGCCTGCCCCGCCGTCTGGTGTTACTATGCTTCCTAGGTATGTGAAGGTATCTGTCTGTACCAGTTGCTGATTCCTTACTGATATGGGCTCAGGGTTGCTCACATTGAGCATCATGACCTCAGACTTCTTTAAATTGATGTTCAAGCCCACCTGCTGGCTAAAATTATTAAGTCTATCCGTTTTTTCCTGGATGTGTTGATGTGAATGTGCTAGTAGTGCAATGTCATCTGCAGTTGATAAGGGGCATCCCTGTCATACTCCTGTCTTCACCTCGAAGGTTAGGTTGCTCTGCCCAACACTACACGTAAAGTTGGCATAGAGGCTTTTTATGATTGACACTATGCAGCTTGGAATTCCATAAGCCCTCAGTATTTTCCATAAACTGTCCCTATGTATACTGTCAAAAGCCTTTTCAAAATCAACAAAATTAATGTAAAGCTGTCTTTGACATTCTGAGCACTGCTCTATAAATATATATTCTACACATCTTCTGTTCTTTCTAAATCCTGCTTGTTCTTTCCTCAGTTTGAGGTCTACTGCCTTTGAAATTCTCTGTATAATTATCCTGCCTAGTATTTTGCTGGGAACTGAGAGAAGAGTGATTCCTCTCCAATTATTGCAGTCTGCAAGATCTCCCTTCTTGGGCAATTTGACAATTATTCCTTTGTTCCACTCTGATGGTGTTGTCCCTGTTTTCCAGACTTTTGCAAATAGTGGTTCTAATAGTTCTGCTGCTAGCTCAGGGTCTATCTTAAATAGCTCTGCATTTAAGTTATCATGGCCAGGAGCTTTTCCGTTCTTTAACCCTTTGATTGCTGTGATGATTTCTTCTTTTCGTGGAATATCTGTATTTACATCTAGATCGTTTTCAGCATCAGGAACATTCAATTGTGTCTCTGGTGGTTCCTTGTTCAGAGTTTCTCTGAAGTGCTCTACCCATCTTGTTTCCTGTCCCTCTGCTGTCGTGATGAGATTTCCTTGCTTATCTCTTACTAATGTAATATTGTTTGCACCTCATTTTCCGCTGATGAATTTAGTTATTTTGTATACTGTGCTTTGTTCATTTCTCAGTGCTGCCTCTTCTGCCTGTCTTGCAAGATCGTCTAGGAAATTCCTTTTGTTGGCTCGGGTTTGGCGTTTAACTTCCTTGTCCAGCTGACTGTACTGTTCGCTACATAGTTGCTTTAACCTGGGGGACTTCGCTTCTGTTTTCTTTCTTTTCATTTCCTTTCTCAGTGTTATGGTGTTTAATGTTTCTGGTGTTATCCAGTCTTGCTTCTTCCTTTCCTGGAATCCCAAGCATGATTTGCTGCTTTCCTTATATATTGTTGAAATGGTGTTGAATTTCTGGTCTATATCATCAGTCAGTGTCTTTTCCTGACTTTTGGCAAATTGATATCATTTCTTTATGTCAGCCGCAAAAGCTTTTCTGGTAAGGGAGTCCTTCAATTTGCTGATGTCAAACCTTTTCTGTGTAGTTACAGTTGGTCCAGCCCTTCTTAGTTTCACTTTCAGTTTTACTACTACTAAATGGTGATCACTTCCCACATCTCTTCTTACCTTCACATCTTGTAATGCATGTCTCCATCTGCCGTTAATCATGATGTGATCTATCTGGTTTCTGTCCCGACCATTTGGTGATTCCCATGTTAATTTGTGAATTTCTTTATGTGGGAAAAGTGTTCCTCCAATGATCAGGTTGTTAATACTACAGAAACTTATTAATTTATCCCCATTTTCGTTTGCTATTCCGCTGCCGCATTTCCCCATTTTTCTTTCATTATATGTATTGTGTGTACCAACTTTCGCATTGAGGTCTCCCATTACTATAATAAGATCATATCTAGGTGTGTCTTCCATTTCTTTCTGCAGTTGTTGATAGAATTCATCCTTGACCTCTTCATCGCTGTCATTCGTTGGTGCATAGCATTGTATTATTGTAGTCCATAATGTCCTTTCTATTCCTTTCTGTAGAATAATCTACATCTTCCATCCTCTCTTCCAGAGTAAAGTACTGTTTCTCCTGTTTACGAGCCTCAGACTCCGGATGTCCGTCACGTAGCAAAGTTTGTTTATTCGTTGTTGTTTCCGTAACTTCAATTTTTTTTACATAGACAGGGGTGTCAGCCCTATGCTAAAACCCCCAACCTGGAGGACCAGGGTGTCTGCTTTGGTCTGACCCCTGCCCGCGCAAATCTGTCCAGCTTGGTAGAACCTTCCAGGAGTAAAACTTCCGCTGGCATAGCTCTGGGGGTAATCAGGGTACACAAGCCACCATACCTCGACAAAGTATTGACATCGGTGATGGCAGAGTGGGTACATTTGCTGTTGCCAATTTGCAACAATTTGTGTTGTGAGCTAGTCTCCCGCCTCCCCCACCCCCCCCCAAGTAGTAGAATCGTATGGTAGAAAATTGTGTTCAATGAGGCGTGTATAAGGAATTCACAGGTTTTTGTGAACGTTGGCAGCAAGGAACGAATGGCCATTGATGTATGTTGAAAGGGCAGTTGACGGTGATTAGTGAGTGGGAAGAGGAGTGTTGTTAAGAGGGCTGGTGATTTTGTGAAGTTCTTGGTTCATGAAGAAGATCGTTGAAGCAGTGTGCTGGTTAACCAATGTAGATGTGAAGTATTATCAATCAATACCCTTTAGCTCCCTGAGGAGAATAGGCCTTCAACAAACACATGCCAAGTATTCATGTCCTGTGCCATCCACTCAAGTTCTTTCCACGTTTTCCTCATTATTTTCACCTCTGTATCCAGTTCTTTTCTCCATGTGTTTTTTGGTCTACCTCTGGGGCAAAGTCTACAGACAGGGGGTATGATGTGCTGGTGTTGTGGGTAGTGGGTTTCCCCCCTTGCTTCACCCTAGGCCTAGTGAATTCTTGTTCATGAAAGGAGCGACCATTGCGGTGTTAGTCTCTTGGCCTAGCAAAACCTCTCATACCCCAAGATCGTTGTGCGTGGTGAAGAGCCACACCCTCCTCGAGGTAGTCCTGGTAACTGAGGGTGCGAATCCTCAGGCTAAACACAACGGATCTAGAGGAGCAAACCTCGATAATAAAACCGGTGCACTACACCGTACACGCCCTCTGTGGGTGGGAAGGAGCCAGATGGATACTGAACAAGTCTTGGAAGCGGGAACGAGCGTGGACTGCTCCCTGAAGATCGGAACCCATCGTACAGGCACAGAGACTCAGGACTTGACGATCCTATTGCCTTCAACTCTTGGTCACATGCCTAGAGCCTCGGAGAACTCGGCGTAACCAGCAGGCAATTTGGTGGCGGGGAAAGAGCACTGTGAGCCCTGCCATGGCTACGTATCACAAGGAGACGCAGAAACACCCCCTTTATCTCCCCCAGAGCTGGCACAGTACACTTCTGGCTTCTACCCGGGGCGGTAGGAAATCCACATCAAACCTGGCAGAGCAAGTCCTCCATCAGATGCGGCCGATGCTGGGCCCACTGGCGCGTGGACACGTCCCGATCCCCATCGAGACTTGCCCGGGGAGCCCACCCCGGCTCAAAAAAGCAGAGAAGGCCACTCTCCAAACCTCCGATGTCTTGCGGGCAGTGTTAGGATGTGCAAGAACATGGACAGGAAGACTCCACATTTTCCCCACTGAAGACACGCCCACGGCGACCGTTGCCTCAATTGGCTGTGTGTGGTGTACCCGGAAACGGGGCCTCCCAGTACTGAGGCACAGTTAAGTCCCCGATGCCACTTATCGGTGCAGAGTTGAGAGAGATGGCTGAGCATCACAATCCCCCCTGTGTTGCAGCATGATGAGAACCCAGCATTGCACACTGAGCTTGGGGGGATCACTTGGGCACCAGACTTAATACTGGCTCTTGACTGGATGGCCGCATGCAGGAGATTTCTACAATGGAGGGTTGGCAGGTGGTGGGTATCTGGAAGTGGCTCTGTGCAGGACGTGAGGATTCCTTGGGAGAGCCCAGAACCAGAGCACAGCATTGTGCAAGCTCTGCATAGTTGGAGAGCCCCTGGATGACGGGGAATGCACAGTGTGCTACCCCACCTATCCCCAACTGCTAACTTAGAACCAGAAGTGGGGTCCTCTGTATGCGTGCCAGGCCAGGATAAAATGCCTGGGAAAGAGACTGGAGCTCAGAACTCCCTAACTCAAAGTTGCAGGATGGCAGAAAAGCCATGGGAAAGACAGGGCTATTTTGAAGATAACGCAACCATATTTTCACCATACGAGCTCGGACGCCGCCTCGGTAAACAAGGTCCGCGCAGAGCAGTGACACCCCCAGGCTGCTTGCGAATAGTCTACTACTGGGAACATAAACAGATTTAGGGATGAGCCCACTCTCCCATTGAACAGGTGCTAAAGTCATAGATACTGGGCCAGAAGGCGCACCGGAAACCACAGTATCACGCAACTCGCTTTTTTTTTTCTATGGAGAGTACACCGTCAAATAAATCTCGTACTGGTGCTCGCCCTGTTGAGCTCCACCAGGCAGGTGCAGTGCCGGGCTCTGAGCCTCGACAGAGCCCACCCTCAGCTACTGGAGGACCCTCTAGACCGTCTTGTGGAGTCAGCAGACGGCGGAGGAGAACTACTGACCAAAACAAAACAGAAAAAGAGAAACCCAGAGTGCCACTTGTCATGATGCACTGGAATGCAGAGGGAGTGAACAGCAAGCAGGCTGGATACAGCAAAAAGACAGAGCTGGAAAACATCTTGTATGAGAAGCAAGTCAGTGTTTGCTGTATCCAAGAGACTCACTTAAAAGCAGATCAAACCTTTAAAATAAGGGGATATCAATGCTTCAGATCTGACAGAAAAGATAGACGAAAAGGAGGAGTACTTACTCTTGTAAGGAATAACATTCCTGCACACGAAAGGAAAACCTTCATGGATGGAGCAGAATATCAGCTGTTGCAGATAAAGGTAGACAAGATGGAAATAGAACTCCTGAACTATTACTGTCCGAACAACAACCCCCTGAGTCTCAGCTCTATACAGGTACCAGCCACCAACTTTATAGCAGTTGGAGACTTTAATAGCCACTCCCAGAGCTGGGGCTATAACCATCTGGATCACAGAGGTGAAGAGGTTGAAACTTGGCAAGATGATCACTCCCTAATCCTAGTCAATAATGCCACAGATACTCCTACCTTCTACTCCAGAGGATGGCACACAACTTCAGCACCAGATCTTGCCTTCTCCACACCAGATATAGCTGGATCTATTAATAGAGAAGTAGGAGACCAACTAGGGGGAAGCGACCATCGCCCAATCTTTCTTACTGTCCAGAGTGCAACTCTCAGTACAGGCCCAGCCATTACAAGATGGAACTACAAAAAAGCCAACTGGGGTTTATTCAGGCATCAGGTGAACACGCTGCTGTCTACCCTCAAGGTACAGAACAGAGACATTAATGAAGTGGTTAAAGACTTCAACAGATGCATACTACAAGCTGCAAAAGAAACCATTCCCAAAGGATGCCGGAGTAACTACATACCATACTGGTCCAGCACACTCCAAGAACGTCAGGAAGCTATGGACAGGGCTAGAAAGGACGCAGAGTCTCAGCCTTCACTTGAAACTCACAACAAATGGAAAAAGGCTGTAGCAGAGTTTGAGAGAACAAAGCTAGAAGAAAAACGGAAAAGCTGGAGAACTAAAACGGCATCGCTGAACCTTGAGAAAGACGGCAGGAAACTTTGGAGATTAGTCAAGTCTCTAAATGAAGAGCGTTCCTCACCTAGGCAGACTATCACATTGGATGAAGGTGGCAAACTTTTCAGAGGAAAACAAGCTGCAGACTTGTTTGCTAGAAGATACAGTTCAGAAAGCAACTTACCCATTAACATAGATCATCAGAGAGAGATAAGAAAAGAAATACTGGCAACCATGGGACAAACAGATACTCCTGCCCCAATGAGGGAACCCATCACACAAGGAGAACTACAGAAGGCTATTTCCAAGCTTAAGTTTCAAAAGTCACCCGGCCCAGACAAAATCAGCAACGAAATGCTAGTAAATCTGAGCTCAGCAGCAAAGACAAAACTGCTTGAGATATTCAACCACAGCTGGTTGAAAGGAACGGTACCCAAGTATGGAGAGAAGCCATCACAATACCCATACTAAAGAAAGGGAAATGTAAGACCGAGGCTGCAAGTTACCGGCCAATCAGTCTCACAAGCTGTGTTGGGAAGACTATGGAGCGAATAGTCAACCACAGATTGAAATGGTATTTAGAGTCTGAGCAGATCCTGGTGCCGGAACAAGCTGGATTTAGAGAATGCTACAGTATAGAAGACCAAGTTACTTACTTGTCTCAAGCAATAGAAGATGCCTTCCAGGAGAAGAAAAAGGTCCTAACGATCTGGGTCGACTTCAAGCAGGCCTTTGACAAGGTGTGGAAAGATGGCCTCATTGCAAAACTTAGGAGAAGTGGAATCCAAGGCAACATGATGAAATGGATCCAGTCATACTTGCATAACAGGAGAACTAGAGTCACTCTTGACGGTCTGCAGAGCAGAAAAGTGTTGCTCCATCAGGGGGTACCTCAAGGAGGAGTAATTTCCCCAACACTCTTCCTTGTTTACATCAATGACCTGGTGAAAGATCTCCCTGCAGGAGTTAAAGCTGCCTTATATGCAGATGACCTAGTACTCTGGTGCGCTGATGAAAACGTCACCACAGCAAATTATAGAATGCAGCGGGCAGCAGACATGCTAGTGTCATGGGCAGAGAAATGGCTTATCACAATAAACACAGACAAAACCTCCACAACACTGTTCTCCCTCGCCCCCAAGGACAAATCAGCTAACATACACCTAGGGACAACCGTGATCAAGGAAGAAAGCTACCCCACCTATCTTGGGGTGACATTTGACCAAAGGCTTACATGGAATAAGCATATTGAAAATGCAGAAGGAAAGGCCCGAAGACGACTAGGCATACTCAGAAAATTAGCAGGTACCAACTGGGGAGCAAATGAACGAAATCTAAAGAAGATTTATAATGGAGTAATAAGACCACGCCCAATGGGCTGATCACCCGTTGGCTTGTCACACCGATTACGGAAACAACGGCAGATGGATCTATTTGTTGTTGCCCTAAAGATGCCGCTAGGCGTGATGGGAAACTACAACAGAGAAAATCAATCTGCTGTTGCCCTTAAGACGCCACAAGGCGTGATGGCCTCTGACTGTTTGGTCGGTCTTTGGCTAAGGACGGAAGAAGAAGAAGAATAAGACCACACTTAGAGTTTAGCTCAGCAGCATGGTCATCAGCTGCTAACTCACATCTGCAGTCTTTGGACAAGGTGCAAAATCAAGCTCTCAGGCTCATTACAGGAGCCATGAAAACTACACCAATAACAGAGATGCAGAAGGTTGCTGGATTACAGACATTGTCCCATAGAAGAGACACAAAAACCATGATCCAGATGGAAAAGTACAACAGTATGCAAATGCACCCAATGAAGGCAAGACTAGATGATCTGGCATTGGGACGTCTAAAGCGTAGCAGCTTTGTGCATCGGGGGAAAAGACTTATAAGACAGCATCAAGAAGACCTATCCATGAAGACAACACCACTGAAGCCCACCCTATACCCTGTACCATGGGAGCAGGCCAGCAGTGCCCTCCAAATTAATACATCAGTCAGTGGTCTCACAAGTGGATGTGAGTATAATGATCTGCAAAAACGAACTGCTACATTGAGTATGATCCAAGAAAGCTATTCCGATCAATCATGGATACATGCCTATACAGATGGATCAGCAACTAATGCTGTTAGGAATGGAGGTGCCGGTATCTTTATCTCATATCCTGACAACCACTATGAGACTAGGCACATTCCCACTGGTAAATTCTGTTCCAACTATACAGCTGAGGTTCAAGCTCTAGAGCAAGCTGCAAATATGATTTATAACACCAACTCTGACTGCCACCAGGTAGTCATCCTCACAGATGCACTGTCTGTCCTGCAAGCTCTCAAGGGTGGTAAACTCCCACATCTGAGAAATGAACTAAACAAGGTAGCTGCCAAAAAGAGAACCATACTTCAGTGGGTACCATCTCATTGTGGTGTACCCGGAAATGAAAAGGCAGATAAACTTGCAAAAAAGGGAGGAGAATGTGAACAAGAAGATAATGAAGTCACATACTTTGAGAAAAAGAGAGCTATCCAGACTATCAGAAGAGAACAGAACCAACCCAAAGACGACTATCACACTCTCGACCGGCAGGGACAGATAACTATTTTTCGACTCAGGACAGGGCATAACAAACTGAATAAACACATGCACAAGCTACGATTGTCTGCTTCACCACTGTGCACATGTGGATTAAACGAACAAACTGCTGAGCATGTTCTGCAGGACTGTCCTCTGTATGACCAGTTAAGAAAGATATACTGGCCCAATGACTCAACACTAAACTCAAAGCTATATGGAGTTAAAGAGGAACTTCAAACAACAGTCGAATTCATCATGAGAACTCGTCTGACGGTGTAATCATCAAAGATGCGATCGCAAGAAGAAGAAGAAGAAGGTCTACCTCTGCCCCTCTTTCACTGTGGATTCCAGAACAAGGACTGCCTTGTAATGCCATCAACAGGTCTCCTCAATGTGTGTCCTATCCATCGCCAGCGTCTTCTTCTCAACTCTTGTTCCACTGGCACTTGTCTGGTTCTTGTCATCAATTCCACATTTGTGACTTTGTCATACCATTTCAGTCCTTTTACTCTATGCAAGCACCTGTTTATAAAAGTCCGTAGCTTTTTGGTTGGTGTTTTTTTGTTGCTCTCCATGTCTCAGAGCCATACAGTATGACTGCCTTGACATTTAAGTTGAAGATTCTTATTTTCATGTTGGACTTGAGTGAAATATTATGGATTTTGTTATATTGTTTATGACTGTACATGGCCCTACGTGCATTGTGACTTGTTATATAAACTGATGGAGATTGAATTAACAGCTGGAGTGCATTTATTTGTCATGACAGTGAGTCTGATGAGGGTGTATGGCTGATGCTGTGAGTGCTTACACTTCTAGATCTTCCCACATACACTGTTCATCACTGGTTGTGACTCGTACCCTCACACCAAGATTAGCAGACTTCTTATTCTTTCAGTTTCTGGTTATTATAAAGATAAGCAAATTTCTTATTCTGTCAGTTTCTTGTTATTATATAGGTAATCTCTGCACAGTTTTCTGTCAAGATTAGTGATCTTCTTATTCTTTCAGTTTCTAGTTATTGTGAAGATAATCTGTGGACAACATTCTGATAAGATTAGCAAACTGCTTGTTCTTTCAGCTTTTGCTTATTATAAAGGTAACCATGGACATCTTTCTGTTAGATTAGCAAACTTCTTGTTCTTTCAGGTTCTGGATAAACTATCTGTCAAGATTAGCAAACATCTTATTTTATTCCAGTGCACTTGATGAATTCTTAGATTAATTTTTAAATACATTATGATATATATATATATTAATTACTGTTATTTTCAAAAAGTGAAATTTTGTTTTGAAAGTTGCCTTTTTTTTTTCAATGAATAACATTTCAAAATCTTTTGTCAGAGTGGAATACAAAGGAGATTGTCTGCTAGTTCAAATGAATCTACCACCATGACAGTGCTGGCACAACCTGCACCCATTGGTCAGTTATCACAGCAAGGCAACCAAGAGATGAGGTTAAGTTTTAATATTTTTGCTGGTTTTTGTGTGTGTGTGTGTGTGTGTGCCTATATTCTGTCATGTAGTTATACTTTTTAGAAGTTGAAAAATGTAGATGACAGTAGCTAGATTCATAAATCACTATAAGATATTTTATAATACAGCATATATAGTTATGGAGTTATCTACCCTTTCAAGATGGAGGTGAAATTCTTTTCTCACCTTAGACGTCGAAAGAAAAACATCAGGAATGTGTATATTTCGATGGATATCATCATGTTATGTTAAATATAGAATAAAAGATACATCAGAGTATCTAGTGGTGTAGATATTTTCCAAAAACCGACCTCGAAACCCTCGAATCGGTCGGTTGGATAGGAGGGTTGATCAGAGATTTAACAAGTCACTATCGTAAAACAAGCGATTGTTTTCGAAACAGAACCAGGCTCGACAGTGAACATGACTCATTCTAATATCTTAGGGGCTAAGGAGATTTCCAAAATTGGATACTGGAATGTAAGAACTATGTATCAAAACGGAAAAACGGAAGAAGTAATCAAAGAAATGGACAATTATAAGTTGGACATATTGGGTATCAGCGAGTGTAGATGGACGGGGAAGGGCATAAAATATATTTCAGAAGGAAAAAAGCAAATTATATACTCTGGTAGTAATGATAATCGTCACACAGAGGGAGTAGCCATCTTAATGACACAGAAAGCAGCAGCATCGCTCATCAGCTGGGTACCTATTAATGAAAGGCTAATATTAGCTAGATTTCAAACAAGATTTTTCAAGCTCTCAATTGTACAATGTTATGCACCAACTAACGACGCTCTTGATATCACAAAAGATGACTTTTATGAAGCACTTCTAAGTACCATCAACACAATACCCAAGCATGACATAATAGTAGTCATGGGCGATTTTAATGCCAAAGTAGGTGATAACAACGATGGAGTACAAAGATATCTCGGTACTCATGGTATAGGATATATAAATCAAAATGGAGAAAGACTTCTAGAACTTTGTGAAATATCAAACATTGTTGTAGCAGACACCGTCTTTCCACATAAGAATATCCACAAAGTTACATGGAACTCACCTGATGGCAGAACTAAGAACCAAATAGATCACTTCTGCATAAGCGCAAAATTTCGCTCATCAGTTCAAGACGTCAGAGCATATAGAGGTGCAGAGATCGGAAGCGATCATAATCTCTGCATAGCTAAACTGAGAATCAAACTAAAGAAGATATACCAACCGAACAAAAATAGAAGAATTGATGTACATAGACTGCAATCAAATGATAAAAAAGAAGAATATAATGTCAAAATGAACAACTATTTCGATGCTGTAGGCAAAATTGACAACGATATCACCACCATGACAATCGATACTAAATGGGAACAACTGAGAACAGCAATGACAGAAGCGGCTGTAGCGACCACCGGATACCTAACACATAAAAAGAAAAAGTGGATGAGAGAAGATACTTGGGATAAAATACAAGAAAGGAAAACAGCAAAACTTAAACTACTAGCGGCAAGTACACATAATACAGTTGAATCTTGCAAACTAACTTATAACTTGTTAAATAAAGAAGTGAAGACAAAAGCTTGAAGAGATAAAAGACATTTCATCAATGAACTGGCCATAGAAGCTGAAAATGCTGCAAGAACTGGTAATAGTAGGTGCCTTTATCAAATTACAAAACAATTATGCCACCAGCCTACTGATATGGAAACACCTGTTAAAGATAAATGAGGGAATTCAATACCAACAGGAAAAGAACAAATGAAGAGATGGGCTGAGCACTTCATGGAGGTGCTTAACAGACCACCGCCAACAGTAACACCTGATTTTAATAATGAAACACTCACAACCACCTTGCCAATAACTTGCGATGAATTCACGCTAGACGAGATTAAACAAGCCGTTAAAAGATTTAAAAATTTTAAAGCTGCTGGAGTTGACAAAATTGCAGGCGAAATGATTAAAGCAGTTAATGACAACAACCTCTTGAGAATTTTAGATATTATAAATGAAGTATGGAGAGAAGAACAGCCACCACAACAATGGAAAGACAGTATTATTGTAAAGTTACCGAAGAAAGGTGATCTATCAGACTGTAATAACTGGCGTGGTATATCTCTATTATCAGTACCTGGAAAATTATTATGTTGCATGATGTTAGAAAGACTTAAATTGCATGTAGACGAAAAGATCAGAGAAGAACAAGCGGGTTTCAGGCCGAAACGATCATGTATTGATCAAATATTCACACTAAGAACAATTATAGAAGAATCAGTTGAAATGCAATCACCACTTATTATCACCTTCGTCGATTTTCAAAAAGCCTTTGATAGTCTACACCGCCCATCATTGTGGAAGTTACTTACAATCTATGGTTTTCCAACAAAATATGTGAATGTAATCAAAGCGCTATATGACAATGCAAGATGTTGTGTTAGAACAAATAAAGGCAATACAGAATGGTTTACAGTAGACACAGGGGTGAAACAAGGCTGTATAATGTCACCACTACTTTTTGGAATAGCTATTGATTGGGTTATGAAAAACTATACCCTCAACGAACAATTAGGTATAAAATGGACAGATGGAAAGTCCCTGGAAGACCTCGATTTTGCAGATGATTTAGCATTCTTAAGTCCAACACCCAGACAGGCCCAAGAAGCAGTAAATAATCTGTGTCATCTCTCGGTTAAAATAGGTCTCCAAATAAATGCCTCTAAAACTAAAGTTATGAACTTTTCTAACGAGACCTTCGATATCATCCTGAACGGGGAAAAACTACAGAAAGTTGAAAGTTTCAATTATTTAGGCAGTAAAATGACTCAGGATGGTGACACAGCAAGAGAAATTCATACTAGAATTGCTTTGGCAGCTAGCGCCTTCAATAGATTATCTAACATTTGGAAATTACGATCACTGAATATACATACCAAGCTTCGTCTGTTTAATTCGAATGTTATCTCAGTGTTAACATACGGCTGTGAAAGTTGGAAAATCACAAAATCATTTGGAGAACAAGCTGAATACATTCGAGAACAAATGTCTTAGAAAACTCATGAACATCAGTTGGAAAGAATTCAAGACTAATCGACAAATAAGAGAAGACTCTAAGCAGAAATATGTCTCCGACTATATAAGGAAAAGATGATGGTCATATATCGGTCATGTCCTACGAATGCAAAACAACAGAATACCACTACAGGCGCTCACTTGGGTTCCTGAGGGTAAGAGGAAAAAAGGAAGACCAAAAGAAACACTTAGAAGAACAATAACAAGAGAAGGAAGAACGTTGGGCCTAAATAATGTGCAAGAGTTAAGAGGAGTGGCGTCACAACGAACAACCTGGAGAGCAATGGTTTCTGCCTTATGCGCCGTGTTTGGTGCTTAAAGAATTTATTATTACAGTAGAACTCCATTTATCCGAACCCCATGGGACCAAGCATCGTTCGGATAACACTGGCTAACAAAAAAAAAAATTTTTTTCTTTCTCTAACATTTCTATGTTTTTCTGGTCAATTTTAATGCGCTGTTTTTAAATCTGCAAACCGTTTTTCTCTATCAGGTCAGGATATCTAGAAATACGCAATTGAAGTTTTTTAACAACGCATACAGTATTACATCATTCGTACAAGAAGTATAACAGTTATGTAGGCTTGAATTTCTTTGCAGTCGACTTTCGTCGGTGAATGGCATGTGGTACATCGTGATGAAGCATCCAACAATAATCAGCAAGCATGGTCACACTCCACCGTCCTTGATAACTTGACTCCATTACGGCGATATCTTGATGGAATCGTTCTCCATGTTCATCGCTGACTTCGCCAAGGTTGTCAGGGAAAAAGTCAAGATGCGAATCGAGCAAATAGATTTTGAGGGACATGTTACAGCCCATAATTCAGTATGCATCTATGCACTGCTTAACAATATGCACATAGTCGACAGATTTGTGATTTCCCAGAAAGTTATCGACGATCGATTTGAATGCCATCCATGCGTGACGTTCACTACTATGTAACAAGTTCTCGAATTGTTTGTCTGCAATAACTTTCCTAATCTGAGGTCCTACAAGGATACCTTCCTTTATCTTTGTATCGCTAACTTGCGGAAACTTTTCTCGAAGATAAGTGAAAGCTTTGCTCGTTTTATCTAACGCTTTTACGAAATTCTTCATGAGCCCAACTTTATATGTAACGGTGGTAAAATGATGCTGTCTTTGTTAACTAATGGCTCATGTATTACATTTTTATGCCCGAGCTGCATACGATCCTTGATAGGCCACACCTTTCTTGCATAATGTTCCTGTCTGTTGCGGCTGTTCCATTCACATAGGAAGCAACAAAATTTAGTATACCCAGTCTGCATGCCCGTGAGAATTGCAATGACCTTTAGGTCTCCACAAATCCGCCATTGGTAGTCATTGTACTTTATTTTTGCCAAAAGTATAGCCATATTGTCATAAGTTTCTTTCATATGAACAGAGTAGGCGACTGGAATTGATGAAAATAAATTTCCGTTATGCAATAACACGGCTTTTAGACTAGTCTTGGAAGAGTCGATGAAAAGTTGCCATTCGTTGACTATGTGCTCATGACCGAGGTGCACCATTAGACCGTTTAAATCTTTGCAATAGCAAATGTCATCAACCATCTCAAAGTATTGAACAAGTTCTCTGTGTCTATGACGAAATTTAGATATTGGAGTATTGGGCACTAAAAGATTCCATTCTTTGAGTCGCGAACCGAGTAATTCCACTTGTCCTTTGGTAAGAGCGAGATCACGTATTAGATCTGAAAGTTCTGAATGGTTAATTTAGTGAACACCATCATTCACCGGTATATAATCCGAGTCAGAATTAGTTTCTAAAGCAGGTAAACTATCACTTTCTGATGGTTCATTCACGTCCAACGGATATTGTTCTGGTGGAACTGGGATTGGACACGTGATTGGATCATGAGGTACTGGTTTCGAAACCGATTCAATATTTGGATAAACCACAGACTTTCTAGTTTTAAAAGTGAAACCATGGATATTTGTCAAGCAGAAGTAACAACCAGTAGCGTGATTTGTCGGTTCACGCCATATTACTGGCACTCCAAAAGGCATCGACTTATGCTTCGGCGATTTTCGTAACCAACCTGCCAATGTATTTGCACAAGACAAACAAACTGCATTTGGCTTCCAAGATTTATTTGCATCATCAACTTTCGAATTGAAATAAAGTTCATATGCTTTCTTTAGTAATGGTGTAAAGTTTTTCTGGTGAACACGATCGGTAAAATATGCGCACACGTAACAGAACAGATCAGCCGAATTTTTACAACTTCTAAAAGCCATATTTCGCTCAGAATTATTTCAAAATACAGTAACTATTTGAAAAATAGCTTAACATATGTCATGCATCTTTTAGCAGTATAAAAAGTAGAATTATTTTGCATTTTATTAATTTTTAATAAGTTATATAGTAAAAATGAAACGGAGCAAATAACGGGTTTCCCAAAAATATATTTATTCACAAATATCTTAAGAACCCGATGTGATAGAGATTAACGGATTTCAAATTTGAAATCAGCGCAAGAAACTGACCTAAGAACACTTATTCTTATATAAGAAAGAAAAATGTTGTTTGTCAGTGTAATCAAATGTTCGGATAATTGGATTACATAATGTATCGAGTACATGTACACATATTTCTAAAAATAATTAACCATCACAAGGAAAATACACTATAAAACATATTTACTTGTACTGTAATAATAATACCCACCCACACTGTATTAGATCACTGTATCACCAAAATCTTTTATTACACTGCAGTGCATGTACTACTTGTATTAATTATTTTTGTTAAGAAAGAGAAATGTTTTCAAAATAACATTACAAACGATTCAAAACCAGGCGCAACTTACGTATATATGTACTTGCACAGATGTAGCCCACTATTTAAAATAATGAGAAATCCTCTTTTGCACCAAACTGGATAGTCTCCTTTTGGCTGCTAAGTCTCGCATTCTCTTCAACAGCAGAAGCTGTGTAGGACAGCTGTCATCTTCTTGCTCGTACCAAGCCATCGCTGTTTCTAGTGCTATAAATGCCTCTTCAGGACTTGGTTGACGTTTTGGTTTTTCTTCATAATCTACAAGTACATCATGTACTTCTGAGGAGTCTTCATCATCGGTCACTACATGTATTTGGTTTTCTTCTTGCACAAAAGACAAAATTTCTTCGTCATTCAAAAACTGAAAACCAGAATCATTATCATCTTCTAGCCACATGTGTGCATCATCTTTGTCACAGTCCGAAAATCCGGGCATTGCTTGAAACAGTTCCACAACTTCATTTATACAATCATCATTTGTGTCCACTGCAGTAGTTTCATTTCCTCCTTTTTTTCCCAAGCAATCTACTCCAAGCCTTGTTGAGATTATCTTGTGACAGGGTGGTCCAAACATCAGCTAACATATAGCAGCAGTCTTTGAGATTAAGCTTTTTGGAAAACGCCACCACACTTTCTTCATCTTCAGCCAACAATAAACAACGCATGACTTCCTTCTTGTACATCTTTTTAAGCTTTTCTATAACACCCTGATCCATTGGTTGAATCAGTGCTGTTACATTGGGAGGCAGAAAAATTACTTTAAAATTTGCATCAACTGCATTCAATGTATCCGTCTCTGGATGAGATGGTGCATTGTCCAGTAGAAGAATTACTTTTCCAGTTTTCTTTTCTTGTTCTCTCAACCTCTTCACATTTGGGATGAACTGATTTGTATACCAATCAAGAAATATTTCACTATTCATCCAAGCACTCTTCTGTGCTTTGTAACACAATGGGAGACATGTCACATTCTTTAAACAACGTGGTTTTTTTGGCTTTGCCGATCATTAGCACCGGTAAACGATGACTTCCACTGGCATTCGCGGCTACCAAAATTGTTACTCTCTCTTTGCACTTTTTAAACCCAGGGGCAGCTGCTTCGCGCTGAGATGCAAGTGATTTTTGAGGCAATGATTTCCAGTATAAGCCAGTCTCATCGGCATTATACACATCATCGAGTGAATAACCTTCTTCTTCCAAAAAAGCCAAGAATGTTTCTTTAAAATTTTTAGCGGCAGTTGCATCGCTAGATAAAGATTCCCCTTGAATCTCCAATTCTCGAATGCCATGACGAGATTTCAAGTTTCTTAACCATCCCTGGCTAGCCTTAAAGTCAGGAGGACCGTCAAGTTGATTGTTGAACTGAAGTGCCTTTTCACACAACAGAGAACCAGAGATAGGTTCCCCTTTGCTTCTTCTTTGCACAAACCATATATACAAAGCCTCTTCCAATTTCACATCTTTCGCATTTCTCATGGTTTTACGTTTCTTCGACCCATTTTCACTATCAAATTTCGATGCAAAACTCATAATTTTATCCTTGTTACTTTTGATGTCAGAGACGGTAGCTTTCCCAACATTGAAAATCCTCGCAAGTGAAGACACAGTTTCACCTTGTCCTAGTCTCTTGATAATTTCTGTTTCCGTTTCAATTGACAAAACATTGCGGTTCCTTTTATATGCTTTAGGCCTACTGGAAGATGCCATATCGCACAGAGAAATACTTGTACACCAAAATTATTCTGCTGTAGTAGCAGACACAATTATTTTAAGTTGAACTGTCTGTTTAGCCAGTGTTCTACCTAGAACGCACACGTACACTGGATTGGTAAACCAGATATTAACTGACTTTATGATCTAACTGACTTCCTGTACGTAAGCGACCGACCATTAGCCATCCCATTCTCTACAAATTGTTCGCACACATTTGAAGTTTGCCGCATCAAAAGATTCAGAATTTTAGTCTAACGTGACTGTGGCATCTGATTTTTTTTTTTTTTCTGGAAAAAGTGTTCGGATAATTGGATGTTCGGATAATTGGGGTTCGGATAAATGGAGTTCTACTGTATTATTATATATAGTTATGATGCAACATGGCTTTTATATTTTTTAACTTGTGTCCGTTTTGAATTTTCATTGGACTTTGTGATTCTTCTGACTGCTAGCCATTTCTGTTGTTTTAATGCTTGTTATTTGCTAAGAAAGAAGTCATTGTCAGCATATTGGTGTTTTGTTTTTGGGAGTTTGTAGAACTCCTTCTCATGTGTGTTGTGTTTATGTGATATTTCACAATAGAAACCCAAACTACCTTCTTATGTGTGTTGTGTTTATGTGATATTTCACAATAGAAACCCAAACTACCTTCTCATGTGTGTTGTGTTTGTGTGATATTTCACAATAGAAACCCAAACTACCTTCTCATGTGTGTTGTGTTTATGTGATATTTCACAATAGAAACCCAAACTACCTCCTCTTGTGCGTGATTGTTATCATCATTTTTCTTTGCACTCCTTGCGGAGCACAGAGCCAACACTGTAGTTGGTCCTGCAGGAAGCCTGCACAAAGAAGTTGCAGCAGTGGTTTCTATGGCAATTTGTCTGATGATTCTAGTTTTTCATTTTAATATATCTTCTTAATTGTAATCAGATACTGTAAATGTATGCTTTTATACTACTTATAATGTTGCATCGCCATTAAACTAACACCTTAAGTATGTTGGAGAATGTCTGAATAACTAGCAATACAAGATGAGTAAGAGGAAGGGCAAAATGCAAGACCCTTTACCTCCCTAAGGAGCATAGGTCATAAAGCTGAATCTCGTATAGTGGAGGCGTCAACAATTCACTCCCTGTGGCAGTATCTGCTTGGGACTCAAAGCTGCTCACCTGTGGGAACATTTTCCGCATGTGCTGACAACACACAAAGTCCCAGGTCATTCAGCAGCAGATTTCCAATATGTCACGAGTTCTTATTATATGCCACCATAATCTGATTACGTTTCAAATTATGTCTAATTTACTGTATGAATGGTTTAGATTTTGTTTGTTTGTTTTTTTTTTGTGTTTTTTTAATTAATTAATTAATTAATTTTTTTCTCCCTTTATTTTTTTTTTTTTTTTACATATTTAAATTTGATTATGACTGGGTTTTACAAATGTATGTTATTATTTTACCTTGATAATGTTGTATGCTTAAATAATGCTCAAAATACATGTGCTATTGAAAGGATACGGTATGTAAGATGACAGAGAGCAGAAGGGCAGAATGTAAGACGGGCCTGCATGCCCAATTCTTAACCCTTTGAAAATAAAGTTCGTTCATTTGTTTGTTTTACATGGTGAGATTGCTAGCCCTAGCCAAAACCTCTTATTAGTAGCCTTGTATGATATGCCTGAGGATGTCGTGGTCCTAGTTGTCACATGGTAATGATGATGATTATTGTTGTATTTATAGTAAAGAATGGAGAGGTTCAATTTGTAAAATATATAGTGCTTGTTTTGTATAAATGGAATGTGTTCAGCTTGAGTGATCACTCGTCAAGTCTAGCAAAGCAACCTAAGTTAACGTAGGTCGAATAAATGATGTGAGCGTAAATCATGTGGGAGTTTTGATGAGATAGTTTTCAGGGGAGATTATGAATGGAGAGTTGTGAGCTGGGTTTTGAGTGAGTAGGGTGTGCATTCTGTTGTTCTGAATGGATATGATATGGAGAAGAATAGATCTACGAATAAGATAACTCGTGGTGAATTGCTTGATAGCTTCAGTGGTTGAGAAGCTGGGATTTATATTATAAGTAATTGCTCTCCACGGAATCGGTTTGATGTTTGCTGTGAAATGCTACTTTAACTACATTTATGTGGTATATAAATGTTCATGACATATTTCATTAAATGTTTCTTTGGGACTGTAACCATGCGTTGCTGGCTGCTTGATGAGCGTGTTGCTGGCTGCTTGATGAGTGTGTTGCTGGCTGTTTGATGAGCGACAGCTAGTCTTTTTTGTCTACTACTCAGGGCTCATGATTGCAATGAGGAAGTAAAATTAAGAAAACTGGATTACCATATCTTTTTCTTGTGCCATTAGACATTTTTGTGTGTGAGAGAGAGATAGAGCCAGAGCCTTGCAGTGGCTTCCATTTTGGTACCCGGTGTGAGAATTACTTTGCTGTCATATTTTGCTTCTTGAGATTGCCATTGACATTGTATTCAAATCATTGCATTTTTTTTTCTTTTATTCTAATCTTTTGCTAATGTTTTCTAAACGTTTCATCAATATCTTCATTCCTTGTCATGTGTACTTGAATCTTAGCCGTGTTTCACAAATGTTGTGCAAATGTTGATTTTTTTTATTTCATCTGTTGCAGTAATCATATCTCAAACTTTTTTTTTTCTTTAATCATCAGCATCCAGATTCCTCGGCAATGTGTTGACCACATGCAACAAACTGTTCCAGTCCAAATCCAACCACCATTCAACATTTCCCAAATTTCCCAGCCTATAACATATCAGAATTCCCAAGCTGTACAAGTACCTAGTGACTTGCCCCAAATCACTGGCATCTACATACAGTTTGCAACACCAGCACCATTATCCAGACCGGTCGCAACCACATTACGTCAAGACTCATCTGTAGTAGCATTGCCACAGTTAACACCAAAAGCACCAGCTTTGCGAAAACTTGGCTCCAGAAACTCTGAGGTACACAACAAAAAAAGCATTAAAAGAAAAGCGTCTTCCTCAGTTGGCACTTCAGCTTCTAAACGGAAGGCAACCAAGACATCTGCTGTGACAGATTGGGATGCCACTCCTGTCAGTAACACAGACACTCAAACAGAAAATTGTGCTTCTCCAGACTTGTTAGCTAAAACCTTGATGTCATGTGGCATTGAGGAATCTCCAGTATGTCCCTCATCACAGTCACATTTCCCATTCAACAATGACCTTTACCAGCTTGGTATGTCATTTTCCTCATCTACTCCAATTGATCAAGACAAGCATCCATCAGTGAGGAATCTCAACTGGGAATTTGATGCCGCTCACAGACAGTCACAGTGTAGCAACCAGACCATTCAGACAGAGGATACAGAAAAAACAGCTGAACTTCAGTCACAAACCTTGCCCACACTTGCTTCAGTATCTCAGTCTAGTATCACAGGAAGTCTTACATCAGCACTTCCTGAACAGAGACTAAATGATATGCCAATCGTACCACAGGTTGAACCTGATGCAAGTGGTCAACCAATGGAAGAACAAGCACCAAACTTCAGAGATATGAAAGAAAATGACAATCTTTGCACAAATTCATCACTGTTGTCGAATTCTGATCCACTGTGCAGTGAACACATAGTACCTATGGACGATGACTGTATTGACACCCATAATGTCAATTCACATTCACAAGCTTCAACTGATGCTACTTTGCTACAGAACTCTGACACGCTAAAAGCAGATGAAGAAAAGCAATCACCATCCACTATAAGTCAGAGAAACATTGAAGAGCATGAAATTAGTAGAGAATATCAATGCTCCAGTGACTCTCCAACACATGGTCATTTACTGATAGACAGTACTTCAGAGCCACACTCATGTACGTCTACCTCAGAAAATGTGCAGACTGTAATTAGTGAATCTGCTTCCACTTTTTCTGACCATAATGGTAGTGTAATATCTGAAACTGTGGTTGACCTGCATACAGTTCAGACTGCTGCTACTGGTTTATCTGAGGAAAATGATAAATCTCATGTAAATGATACAACTGGGACAAATTCAAAGGTAGATGCAGAACACATTTTTCCAGCAAAAACAGATGTGGAACACATTTTTCCAGTAAAAACAGATACGGAACACATTTTTCCAGCAAAAACAGACATATCTTCAGATAGTGTAGACAATACTGTTGTTTTAGTCTCTGCACCTACAGAGAGCATTTCAAACTGTGCTGACTTTGAATCGCCAGTAAAGCCTAAAACTATCAGACAGATGTTAGAGGCATCAGAGAGAATGAAGGCTGGCAGTGATAAAGGATTGGCCACCAGCAGCAATTGTGTCTTAGGCATGATAAATCCAGTTACTGGCTCAGCTAGTCCATTCTTTGAGATTATGAAAAGTAATCAGTCAGAACATAACAGAACCTTACTGAAAGAAGACAGTGAACCATCTTTAAGTGATCAGCAAATGGAAATATCTCCACCTCATAGTAATACTGTAGCAGTATTTCCTTTAAATTCTGTTGCTTTAATTGCTTTCCATTCGCCTGCTAAATTTGAGGAGTCCAGCAGCAGCCATGCATCACCATTTAAAACACCAACTAAACTTCGCCCTCTTTTAGCCAAGGCACTGTCCCCTGCCAGCTTATGTGCATCACCCTATGTTCCTCTACCAAAGATGAGTCCCAAGCGGAAGGAGCTGAACAGACATGTGCGTCAGATTCTTCCCAAATCATTCGTATTTGAGATCAAGTCACCCTCACCAACGAAAACAGCTGCCCAAGTCCTAAAGAAAAGGGCAACACTGTACTGTCAGAATAGAAGTCCAGTCAAACTGTTACCGAAAAAACCACAGGCAGCATCTTCTGGAGCATCTGGGTCTAAACCACTCCTGACGCCCACTAGAATGTTCACCAGATCTCAGAAAACCAAAGTGAAAAATACAGGTAGATCATACATTAAAAGTACGACGGTTCAGTTTAAATGTAAATAATGGAAAGTTTATGGTAAACTTGCCGTGGTCGTTTATGTGACAATTTGTTTGACATGATGGAAGTTGCCAGCTGCATGCACAACCTTGACATATTAGTCACCTTATACGACATATTAGTCACCTTATATGACATATTAGTCACCTTGTATGACATGCCTGGGGGTGCAGTGGTCCTATTCTGTCTGTGTCGCTTGAGAGATGCCCAGAAACTACACAAGGCTTTATGTACCTGTATAGGAGCATACACAGCAGTCATTAGCATCATCACTGTCCTTCAGCACGGGCATTCAACAAGTTCTTGCCAAGCCTTCCTGTCCTTTGTCATCGATTCAGTGAGTCCACCCATTCATCCAACTACAAAACACATATCATCATCATCATCAGTTGCCATCTCCACAACGAAGGTTGGCTGTAATGGATCTCCATCGTCTTCTGTCTCTTGTCTTGGTGGTGCACTCTGATAGACTCTTTCCTGTCCATCTCTTGATGTTATCTTCCCACTTATAGCGCTGTCTTCCCCTTGCACGTTTGCCTTCAACTTTCCCTTCTGTTATGGTCTTCTGCAAGGTGTTATGCCTTTTTATGTGGCCAAAGTATTTTAGCTGCCGAACTTTGACCTCCCTCATTAGTTCTCTTTTCATACCTAGATTTTCTAGGACCTCCTTATTTGTTTTCATCTCTTTCCATGAGATACGCCCCATTCTTCTATATATCCATATTTCAAGAGCCTCAATTCTTTCTTCCAAATGCTTATTCATCGTCCATGATTCTGCACCATACAGAAATGCAGAATATATATAACACTTTATGATTCTCAGTTTTAATTTGTGAGATAACTGTTTGGATGTCAGTATATGTTTCATGTTGTTAAATGTACAGGGTGTTTATAAAGTCTCTGTGCAGTGAAATTTATGCCCGGGCGAGACTATGTCACCAGAAATGTGGTTTTCAATTGGGGCTTGTTGTGTAATGCTGTACACGAGATTGTGGAACACAGCATTGGAACACAGAATATCATGACGTAAATTTGTATCATTCGTGACGTAATTTCTAAAATATTTTTCAAATTCACTGCACAGCGACTTTATAAACACCCTGTAGCGTTGGCCATTCCTATTCTCCTCTTGATTTCTGTTTCACATCTGCCATCTTCTGTTATTATATGACCCAGATATACGTAGCTCTTGACTTGTTCCAGGATTTTCCCATTTACGCTTATCTTTAATGTGGGTTTATCGTCTGTTTTGCTAATTATCATAGTTTTTGTTTTCTCAATATTAATGTCGAGTCCATATTCATGACTTATACTGTTCACTTGCTTCACTAGTTCTTGTAACTCCTGATCGCTTTCAGCTAACAACACGGTATCGTCTGCATATCTAAGGCTGTTTATTGGCCTTCCACTGATGTTCAATCCTGGTATTTCCTGTATCTGTTTGAAAATTTTTTCAGTGTATAAATTAAATAGGCAGGGGGACAGCACACAACCTTGTCTGACACATGTAAACCCACATAATTCATCATCATCATCATGTTCCATTTCTATCCTAATTAAGCATGGAGCGTCTGCTGTAGCTGGTCCCCTTGCAGGAAGCTCGTGCCGAGCATTCACGTGCTGTGGCAGTCATGGTTTCTTTAGCAGTTTGTTTTTTATCAAGAGGTTGCCAGCTTTATGCACAACCTCATATTAGCCGCTGTGTACACTACGCCTGACAGAGCAGTAGTCCTCTTCATTTTTGTCTCATCAGAGACCCCCTGTGAACTACATATGGCAACCCCACATAATTACACACATACACAAATGCTACCTTCTTATTCTCATTTCTTTGCAATCATCTATATAAATGCTGTCAATCAGTGAATGACTCACATTTTAAATGGCTCGAACTACTATAAAATTAGAAACATTATAAATAAGCTCGTCACTTAATTCTACATGATGCAATATTCCTCTTACCTTGCAGCAGAAATAAAGATGAAGAAGGAAGTTGCGCGCCCTGCTGTGAAAGATCCGCCACCAGATAAAGAAAAGGAGACGGTGGAACCTGAAATGAGTGAGGCAGAGGATGCAGGCTTGTCTCAAGAAGAAGAAGAGGAGGAATTTGAAGATGAAGATCAGTCGCAACTTGATGACTTGATGGCTGCATGTACAACAATTGGGTCAGTGGCTTTCTGTTTCATTAACCCTTGTTGTGGAAGTGACATTTAGGCTTGCTTCAAGTTAAAGCTCATCCCTTGGTCAATGTCTTTCTGTTTCATTAACCCTTATGATGGAAGTAACATTTAGGCTTGCTTTTAATATTTTAGATCATTCCTTGGTCAGTGTCTTTCTGTTTCATTAACCCTTATGATGGAAGTGATATTTAGGCTTGCTTTTCTTCTTCTTCTTCTGCGTTTGTCCTAAAAAGGACGTTTGTTACGTTGTGTCGCGTTTACAGCAAAGCTGCGATATCTGCGCCTTTCGGCCCGACACATCCGTTTTCGGCATGGCATTTTTGGAAACGAGTTAGCCTTCCCTCTTCGATCTATACTCTCTCAGCCAGACTGCAGTGATGCAGCCTGTTTCCAGGACCACCACTTGGAGGTGGAGTAGGGTCTTGGTCAGCTCTGGTTCGCTGACCCTGATGCAAGCAGTCAAGCTATGGGTCGCTTACTGCATTCCTCACTTTTGATGCGTCTTCGGTCCCAGGCTTGCTTTTAAAATTATAGATCATTCCTTGGTCAATGTCTTTCTGTTTCATTAACCCTTATGATGGAAATGATATTTAGGCTTGCTTAAAGTATAGAGCTTTCCTTGGTCATTGTCTTTCTGTTTCATTAACCCTTGTTATGGAAGTGATATTTATTAAGATTTTCTGTAAACATTATATGTGTACTTTTTTTTTTCTGTTTCGTAAACTCTAATGGTGTAAGTAATATTAAGGCTTGCTTTGAGGTTACCAGTCATTCTTGTAACATCTCCATACATCATAATAAGCTTTAGGAAATGCCATGCCTGCCACTGTCTTTCTCAGACTGACTGTCACATTCTGTTTTACTTATGTTTTGTTGTCGTGTTCAGATTCAAAGTTATGAAGTTTAAAATAACAAAATAATGACAATATTTTTTGAATGCATTCTTAAGAAACTTCCCCAATTCAGATGTTGTTATGTCCTTTTATTTAAAAAAAAACATGATGTATCTTTTATATTCTGCTAGTGAACTTATGACACCCTTTGTTTTCCTATTAAATTCTTCTGCCATTCATCTACCCCATTTCTTGGTTCCTTTAACCATGACATTCTGAAGCGTTTTTTTTTTTGTAGCACCAGTGCTCATATTCTCATTTCTTTCATTACATGTTATGAAATGTCCTGTTTGTCTCTTTGAGTAGTAAATTATGTTGTGTTGATTACAATATCTGCTTGAATTATTAATTGTTTTCACCGAGTTCCTGTTACCTGGGACAAATGTGAAGGACACTACATTCGTGGACAAGCATACACACTCACAACATCTGGAGTAAAGTTTTTGTGTATTTTTCATTCTTACTACATGTTTGCTTCTTTATATGCTACACTTTGCCGAATCAATTGATTCCCTGAAACAAGTCATTCATTTGTGCTGTGATATTTTTTTAGCCTTGTTTCTGTACATTAGCAACAACAGTTTTCATCACCTTTAAACTCAGCAAGGAGCATAGGCCTTCAGCAAACTCATGCTAAGTCTTCCTGCCCTCTGCCATCAGCTCAAGGTCTCTACATGTCTTCTCCACCCCTCTCATGTCTCCAGTTCTCTTCTCTATGTATTCTTTGGTATTCCTCTACCTGTCTTACCTGGGGGATTAACAGTTTTACTTATAGGTTAATATTAATTAATATGTGTGCTATTATGTGACATTTCAATGTGATATCTGTTGATATACACGAAAGAGTTAATAGAACAGATTGCGCTGTGTCCTTTGTGAAGATGAGATGACTGACTTAATGGCTTATTAGGTATTATTAAGTATGAGAAGATGCATCCGTCATGTACAACCAGCGAGCAACAGGAACAGGTAGCATTCACACTCTTCGACATATGCTGAGGGAGACTGAGCACCTATGGGTTTGCCCAGAGTGCAATTATGTCATTTCTGTTCGACAATAACAATATTAGGCCAGTATACATGTATTGGCAATTTGTATAACAGAAAGTTTAAGCAAAGCATTGTTTACAATTTAACAACCACCATCATGACACTTAAACTGTTTGAAGATTGTGTCCATCCCAGTTCCAACCTAAGTTATTGAAAACTGAAGATTGTGTCCATCCTAGTTCTGACATCAGTTATTCAAAACTGAAGATTGTGTCTATCCCAGTTCTGACTTAAGTTATTGAAAACTGAAGACTGTGTCCATCCCAGTTCTGACCTCAGTTATTCAAAACTGAAGATTGTGTCCATCCCAGTTCCAACCTAAGTTATTGAAAATTGTGTCCATCCCAGTTCTGACATCAGTTATTGAAAACTGAAGATTGTATCCATCCCAGTTCTGATTTAAGTTATTGAAAACTGAAGACTGTGTCCATCCCAGTTCTGACCTCAGTTATTCAAAACTGAAGATTGTGTCCATCCCAGTTCTGACCTCAGTTATTCAAAACTGAAGATTGTGTCCATCCCAGTTCTGACCTCAGTTATTCAAAACTGAAGATTGTGTCCATCCCAGTTCTGACCTCAGTTATTCAAAACTGAAGATTGTGTCCATCCCAGTTCTGACCTCAGTTATTGAAAACTAAAAAGATTGTGTTCACCTCAGTTCTGACCTTTGTTATTGAAAACTGAAGATTGGGCCCATCCAAGTTCTGACCTCAGTTATTCAAAACTGAAGATTGTGTCCATCCCAGTTCTAACCTCTCTTACCATTTGAATGTTTTAAAATTTAAAGTTACAGATTGAAAACATTTTTTTAAATAAAAATATATCACAGTTTAAATTGAATTCATTAGTCTTCTTTGACATCAACAGATATGATCCCAAGAAAGGGAGCAGTGGGACAGACAGTGACAACAAGAGTAAGGCACAGAGGAAGAGAGATATCTGCTTGTCTATGTTAGAACCTGACATTATAGACACAGATCCCAAGGTAGTCAATAGAATTATACTTGTGTTTAGTTTTTAGCATATTTTCAATTGCAGAAAGCGCTATTAATTCTGCTTTTGTTGTTTGTCAGTTGCAAGAACCAACCTAAGAATGACTGGATCGATTTTTGATAAATCTTCATTTTTATAACTGGCAAAAATGTATCAACCAATTAGATCCTAATCAGATCAGAAGAATAGGTGACTTACTTGATTAATACTTGTTCAGTTTGAGGCTGCATTTTTTCAAAGTTTATCCACAAGACTAAAATAGGAACAAAGTGCTCTGGTAGAGCATAAACGATAGACATATTAAAATTCTCACTAGTCAGTCATTTTGACTGAGAGTGTGCCAGTTGGTGATGGATACTTCTTTTGTTTTCATGTATAGACAATATCTGTAATGTGAAATTTATTTTCTAATAATACGATAAATATTCCATTTTGCTTCATTTTGCCACATGAATCTATCTTATAAGAGAGGACAAATAGAAATGACCTGACATAATACTGGGGTAGCTTAGAAGACGGGTAGAAATGAGAAATTTAGTCAGTGCCTTATGCTCCAAATTATCACCATTCTAGGTCAGTGGGACGCTACAGTCCATACGCACTTAAAGTTGTCAATTGTTGGCTTAGTTCCATGGCAGAAAGATGAGCCCATTCTTTAATGTTATCAATCTATCTCACTGTCTGTCTTGTAATTTTTTCTGTGGTACTTGAAGGAAAGGGAGCGCTGGTGTAATGGCTACAATGTTGTACTGGCGACCAGGTTTTCAAGGTTCAAGCCCGGGCGTCAGCGTTTGAAGGAATGTTTACGACCGGGAATTTGACTGAATAACCTGAACGGCTCCTGCACATAAATCCCGTGTGGATGGGAAGGAGCGAAGCTCCTGACCGGGTTGGAAGGAAAGTCCACTGACCCCCCAGCCTCGCAATGACATGTCATTGGGCCAAAAGAGCTGGAAAGCTCGAGTGCCGCTGGTTAGAGAAAAGAAAAAAAAAAAAACTTAAAGGAAAATCTTTTGTAGCATATGTGATCTTGATATGTGACTACACCATGTCACCATCCTTCATTTCACTGTTGTTAAGTCTTCATATGCTCCTGTGGCATTTCTAATTGTGTTTCATATCTGATCGTTTGTGATTTGAACATATGTGATATCGTGAAGTTCTTCTTATAACATATCATTTTTAATGCCTGTAATTTTTTTCCCCACGTTTGCTGTCAGGGTCCCAGTTTTACATGCATATATGAAATTGGAAATTAAAAGGTAGCTCAGGAGTTCAATGCAAGATTTTGGTAGGACCACCATTGATTGTATTGTATTTGTGTTGTCCAGGAAACAGTTCAGAACTATATGAGAATGAGACAAGAACATCCAAGCAGACCTGTTGAAAACTGGAAGCCCATTAGCAGATTAAAACAAAAGTATGCACTGAGTAGCAACAACCGCATCAGAACAACCGTACCTTCTCCAAATCACGGGAAATAACTTAAAAACACTTGATCCTTTAGCCTGGAAAGGAATTTAAATTTCCTATAATAAAAACCTAACTTACAGAAGGTGCATTGACAAGAGACACCAACCCAGCAGTACTAAAGACAGTTAGAGATCAGGATGGGGCTGCCTGGCTAGAATTAAGGGCAGGACCATCGCTGAACATAGCGAGGCTTGCATGACAGTAACCTCCAACATGAGAATGGAGGTAGAGGCAGCTACTGCAGCCCTAAAGTGGCTGTCTGTAACTTCATTAACAAGGACTGTTATTGTGTCAGACTCTCAGTCTATGCGAACATCTCATCTCATCTCAGCCCGTAACCCGACATGGGTCGTAGGGGTGCCATGGTGGAAGCATCAGCAGACAGGGTCCTCCACTGCTCTCTATCCTCAGCAATGCGTACAAGTGTGGAAAAACCGTGTCCTGCCCATTCTTTGATGTTATCAGCCCAGGATTTTCTCTGCCTTCCTCTTCTCCGTTTACCTTCGACTGTTCCCTGAAGGATCGTTTTCGAAAGGGAGTCATGACGAGTTACATGCCCAAACCAGGCAAGCTTTCGACGTTTCACTATTGACAAAAGTGGTTCTTGGTGGCCTGCATAGGTGTTTATCTTCTCTCTAACATAGACATTTGTTTTGTGCTCTATAGCAAATGCGCAAAATTCTTCTATAACATTTATGCTCGAAAGCCTGAATCCTTCGCTCCGTATCTGCAGTGAGTGTCCAGCCCTCACACCCATACAAGAGAATAGATAATACAAGTGATTTGTATAATTTGATCTTCACAGGAAAACTGATGTTACTTTTCCATATCACATTCAACCTTGTCATGGCAGCTGAGGCCATCTCAAGTCTTGTCTTGATTTCTTTAATTGATCTTCCATCAATTAAAGAAATCAAGACAAGACTTGAGAACATGCAGACAGCTAAACTGACACTTCAAAACAACATCAGATAGAAATGGCTGAATACGTGGACCACAAGGATCTACTGGCTGTGCCATGTGTAAAGAAATAACCCATCCAGACAAAAATGACAGCATTAATGAACATCAGCACATGGGGCGGAGCACAGTCCTTTAAAAACAGCACATTAGACTCGGCAAGCACATAAACAAATCAAACCCATCACATGAGCCTAATTGTTGCAGCTGTAACCAGTGACAAGAAACTGTGCAGTATTTACTGCTTGCATGCTCAGGACTGCAAAAGAAGAAAGCTATTGCTGGGCTTCCAACATCACAAGCACTCTTTATGGCAACATTATTGAATATATACAAATTCTTCAACCTGGCATTAGCTGCGAAAGAGCATTAAGTCTCAACAGCCCTAGTTAAACAACTATTAAATGAGCTAAAAATCTGACAGAGTAAAATATGCGTTAATGTGAGTAACAAAGACAAACACTAGAACATATGTGCCAAGATTGTTGACTGCAAAAAAAGAAACAGACAGTGAAGCTATCCTCAGCTTCAGTTGTGGAAAATTGTAAAGCATTAAATTAATTTAGGACATGCTGCCAGATTCATCCCAATGATAGATATGGCTATATTTGAGCAAAATAAAAAAAAGAGATTGAGAGGAAATGTAAAGGTTATCAGAAATGCTTTTAAATTCATGTACAAACTATTTCTCTTTTCTCCACTAACAGAAAGATGAACGAGATACAGCTTATGCCCAGCACTATTTTACACATGTCAAACAAGTGCTCAGTGATGATCCTAAGAGGTTCAAGAAGTTTCTTAGAATTCTTCGCAACATGAACAAAAACCACATGGACCCAGTAGAGGTAAGAGTTGTCAGATGTCCCTGTCTTTTGTCAATGCTTCCTCTTTGTTTGAAAAAGAAAAAAACAGTAACAAACTTTAAGAAGAAAATGGAGTTATAATATTTTGTTTAAGAAAATGGTGTTCTTAACAGGACAGAAATGTACATACTTCCAGCATTTCTACCACAACAGTCTGAAATAAAAAATACAAACCATTTATTTACAAAATTGTCTCTGAAAGTTTCTAAAACTCTGATGTTTCAAAGTATTTCAAACTCAGCCAGTGTTCCTACCGTGTCTACAAACTCATTAGCAGACACTGAACCCAAAAAATGTCTGTCTTACCTGCCTTGAGATGCACATAGAAGAAATGTTTCTAAGTGTTACAATTTCGTTATGAAGAAATAAACATTCTTAATGTGGCTTTTCTTTGCAGTCTTAATTTGACTTTAACATGCGCTTTTTTCTTTCTGCCATAATAAATGTGAGCAGTTACAGCTAGAGAAACTTTAAATGATTTTTAGTTGGGTAATCTTTTTCATAATCCTTCTTTCATTTCTGCCACTGCAGAATGTACAGATTTCTTTCCCTCTTCTGCATGCATGCCATTGCAAGTCCAGTAGAGTTTTAATCTGCTTTTTTACATCTGTTTGTACATTACTTCTATAAAAAATGCCATTTCGTGAATGTGGAAACTGATGGAAAGAACCAGACAAATGCTAGTGAAACAAGAGGTGAAGAGAAGATACTGGCGTTGGATAGGACCCCAGTGATAGCATTACAAGACAGTCATTCTTCTAGAATCTCCAGGGTAAATTAAATAGAGGGGGCCTAAAAACACATTGAGAAGGAAATTGGAGGCAGGCATGAAAGGGATAAAAAGTATATGGAAAGGCTTTGAATGGATGGCACAGATCGGCAGACGCTTGCATGAATTTGTTGGCCAGTGCTGCATAAGGAGTAGAACGGTCATGAATGAATGAATATGCTATTTTAGAGTTTTCTTTTTGGTTTTTGTTTGCATATGAGAGTTTTCTTTTTGGTTTTTGTTTGCATATGAGAGTTTTCTTTTTGGTTTTTGTTTGCATATGAGAGTTTTCTTTTTGGTTTTTGTTTGCATATGAGAGTTTTCTTTTTGGTTTTTGTTTGCATATGAGAGTTTTCCAAACAGCCATGTACTGCATATGTGTATTGGGCTATGAATTGACATAATAGTTGTCCCATATTTTATGATGTGTTTTGAAAACTGTATTCACTTACTTAGCAAAAAGTAAAGTAATATGTCCTCCACAAGTTGCCGGTTAGTATAATAGGGAGGTATACTCCATTTCCCTTTAGCAGTATAACTGTATACTGCCAGCTTTCCAGGTCTGCTGCAGGTGCGTACTTCATGGGAGGCTGTTTTTGTTTTGTTTTGGGAGGAGGGGAAAGTCCCACTCCTGTATGTGAAAAGCAGGCGTGGCAATTAGTCCATTACTATTGGTGTGCATAGATGTCTTGTTGTAATTAGTGGTGTGCGTAGATGTCTTGTTTGTAATTGGTGGTACATTTAAGTGTCTTGTTTGTAATTAGTGGTGTGCGTAGATGTCTTGTTTGTAATTAGTGGTACATTTAAGTGTCTTGTTTGTAATTAGTGAAACATTTAAGTGTCTTGTTTGTAATTAGTGGTATGCATAGATGTCTTGTTTGTAATTGGTGGTACATTTAAGTGTCTTGTTTGTAATTAGTGGAACATTTAAGTGTCTTGTTTGTAATTAGTGGTACATTTAAGTGTCTTGTTTGTAATAAGTGGTGTGCATAGATGTCTTGTGTGTAATCAATGGTGTATGCAGATGTCTTGTTTGTAATTAGTGGTGTGTGTAGATGTCTTGTTTGTAATCAGTGGTAGATATATCTTGTTTGTAATCAGTGGTGTATGTAGATGTCTTGTTTGTAATCAGTGGTACATTTAAGTGTCTTGTTTGTAATTAGTGGTGTGTGTAGATGTTTTTTTGGTAGTTAGTGATATGTGCATATCTTTGTTTGTAATTAGTGATGCGTGTAGATGTCTTGTTGGTAGTTAGTGATATGTGTAGATGTCTTATTGATAATTAGTGATGTGTGTAGATGTCTTGTTGATAATTAGTGATGTGTGTAGATGTCTTTTTTGTAATTAGTAATGTGTGTAGATATCTTGTTGGTAATTAGTGGTGTGTGTAGATGTCTTGTTGGTAATTAGTGGTGTGTGTAGATGTCTTGTTTGTAATTAGTGGTGTGTGAAGTCTTGTTGGTAATTAGTCGTGTGTGTAGATGTCTTGTTGGTAATTAGTGGTGTGTGTAGATATCTTGTTGGTAATTGCGGTGTGTGTAGATGTCTTGAACTCCGCCTATGTCGGTCCCAAGCCCGGATGAAAAAGGAGGATGGCGGCCTGCATGGAGGCCTTAAGGAGGCAGCCCCTCCACCATGCAAAGGCACAACAGGCCAATCACCTGTTTGTCTTAAACTATGATTACGAGCAATACAAGAGAGAAAACCAGACTGATTCTAAAGGCGACGAACTGGAACGGACTACGACTTATGGAACTTAGAACACAAGAAGTATAAATGGGAAGGAAGAGGAGCTGGTGGAAGAGATGAGGAAAGCAAAACTAGAAATCCTGGCTATAACGGAAACGAAGAAAAAAGGACAAGGAGTCATGGATCTTGATGGCAACACGTTGCTCTACAGTGGTGTACCCATATCTGAAAGAGCTAAAGGGGGCGTAGGTTGCATTGTGGCCCAAAATCAAAAAGATAGTATCAAGGGATGGAACTTTGTCTCGGAGCGCATTATGGTTGTAAAACTAAAAGAAGGAGAAACCATAGTCAACCTGGTCATAGTGTATGGGCCAAATGAGGATGAGAGAGCAGAGGTCAAGGAGGAATTCTTCGAGCTGCTTCAAAGGACAGTGGATGACTGCCTAGATGAAGTTATCATGCTCGGAGATTTTAATGCCAGAGTTGGAAATGACCATGCTAGATGGGGTGGAGTTATCGGAAGATATGGAGAAGATACTCTCAATGACAATGGAAAGCGACTCCTTAGATTCTGCAGTGAGCAGAATCTGATCATTACAAACACAAAGTTCCCTCATAAGCGCATACATGCATACACTAGATGTGAACCAACCAAGAATGAGAAGTCAGTGATCGACTATGCCATTGTTCGGAGAAGCTCATTCAGATATGTCCGAGATGCAAGAGTCTGGAGGGGGCCAGAGATTGGAAGTGATCACTACCTGCTAACAATCAAACGAACAACTGAAAGAGTTGCTCAGCCTAGGAACTGCCCAACATCACGCAAGAAACCAAGTAAACGAGCAGGAGAAATGAGCATTAGGACCTACAAGCTGAGAGAGCCAGAAATTAAGACCAGATATCAGGGGCTTATTGCTACAGCAGTGAGCAACACAGAAGAACGACCTGATGACTTGGAAACCCTCTGGAATAAATTCAAGGATATCATAAAGACAGCTGCTGCAGAAGCATGCGGTGAAGTCCGACGGGAACCAGAGAAAGAGGACACCTTGGTGGACAGAGGAAGTCAAAGAGAAAATAAGAGAGAAGAAAATGGCATGGAAACAATACTTAGGAGCTAAAAACACAACAGGGCAAATGGAAAATATAGAGAATATGTGACACTCAGAACAGAAGCAAAGAACAAAGTGCTAGCAGCAAAACAGAAGTCCTGGGAAGAATTTGGAGAAAAGCTAGAAAAAGATGCACAAGAAAACCAGAAATTGTTCTATAAGACCCTAAAGAACATGAGGAAGGAAAAACAATGCCCTCTCAAATTTATAAAGGACAAGCAAGGCAAATTACTTACTGCCCCGAAGGAAGTAATGGAAAGATGGAAAGAATATTTCTCAGAACTCCTGGATGGTGAGCATGGTGAAGCATCAGAAATGATAACCACTAGCACAGAAGAGAAAACCAATGATGGTGAAGATGACATAAAGATGGAAGAACTGAGGGCAGCACTAGAGAAAATCAAGATGGGCAAAGCAGCAGGGCATGATGGTATAACACCAGAAATGGTTAAGTACATGGGAGCATCAGGCGACCTATTACTCTTAAAGGTCCTACAGGCAGCATGGTGCAACAAGACCATACCAAAGGATTGGGAGGTTGCCATCATAACACCAATTTTCAAAAAGGGTGACAATCGACAATGTGGAAACCATAGAGGCATATCCCTTCTCAGTGTCCCTGGTAAAATCTACTCTAGAATCCTAGAGCAGAGACTCCGACGCCTAGCTGAGCCACAATTGGATGAGGTCCAGTGCGGATTCCGAGCAAACCGAAGTACTCAAGAACTAATCTTCACACTCAGACAGCTGAGTGAAAAGGCCCTTGAGTATAAGAGTGAGATCCATCTTTGTTTCATAGATCTGGAAAAGGCGTTTGACAGGGTCCCTGGAGCAAACTTTGGGACTGTTTGGCAAGGAAGAATATTCCAGCACCTCTGATTCATGCTATACAGAGCTTCTACAAGTCTTGCAGAAATTATGTGAGGACAGCAAACCATAAGTCAGAAGAGTTTCAGGACCACCACTGGTGTAAGACAAGGTGATATCCTATCACCTTACCTCTTCATACTCCTTATGGACGATGTCATCAAGGCATGTAAGGAGAGAACAAGAAAGTATTCAGTGGGGTACTGGAAGATGAGACTGGTCTATATTTCGGAGCTGGCATTTGCTGATGATGTTGCCCTGATTGCTAAATCAGAGGCACATCTCCAATCCAACCTGCAAGTCTGGAAGGAAGAGCTGGAGAAGAGAGGGATGGTCATAAGCAGCTCTAAAACAAAATCCATGGTGGTATCACGAGAAGAAAGAAAACATCAGATTAAGTTGGGAGAACAGGTCCTGGAGCAGGTCGACCACTTTAAATATCTCGGAGCTATTATAGACCGAAAGGGAGGCATCAAAGAAGAGTTGGCCACTCGAAAAGCAGCTGGGGCTGGGAGACTTTTTTCAGGCCATAAATCGTGGATTCCTCAGCAAGAAAGAAGTTGGTAAGAAAACGAAGATGGCTGTATACGCTCCACCTATGTCCCAGTCTTGACATATGGATGCGAGTCGTGGGCAATGACTACAACCCACAAAAGCCAGATCCAAACCTCAGAAATGAGGTATCTGAGGAAAGTGGTTGAAGTAAACAAGAAGAGACATGGTCCGCAACCAGACGATCCGTCAAGGCCTAAAATCCCATCCGCTGCAGACCCAAATAGAACAGTCCCAACTAAGATGGTTTGGCCATGTCTGCAGAATGGGAGAAGATCGGCTACCACGACAAGCATGGGAAACAAAGAGCCAGGGATCCAGACCTCCAGGACGACCCAGAGTCCGCTGGGAGGAATACATTAGACAATCTTTGAAGGACCGAGGACTAGAATGGAACCAGGCCAGGAAGAAGACAGCTGATAGAATAGTCTGGCGCTCTCTCTTCCAAACCTCTACACCTCACGGTAGAAGGTGAACAACTAAGTAAGTAAGTAAGTAGATGTCTTGTTGGTAATTAGTCGTGTGTAGGTGTATTGTTTTTAATAAGCAGTATGCAAGAAAAAAAATGTTAAAGCAGTGATGTATAACTTTGTTTACCAACAGCCACAAATGTAAGGCCACTCATGTGTGAGTCGATTTCGGAGGGAACACAGTAGAAAATAAACTACTATAAATCAGAATATTATTTTTACTGCAATTTTTTTAGAAGGAATAATAATACAGGAAAACAAATAACAGTGCATTCACAGACCCAGGGGGTCCGTGGACCACAGGTTAAGAACCCTTCTCTAAATCAAATATCTATTACATCTTGTCGGCCTTAGTTATCAGGCGAGTCTATGATAAAGAAACATTAAATATAATAGTCAGTACAGATTTGATGTTTGCATTTGATAAGATCCTCTTATTAGTTGGCAACTTCTGAGGTAATACTCACAGTTAATCCTTATACTGGTTATTACTATAAAGTAGCATGAATAAGTAGTCACTTGTAATGATCATTTACAGTGTCAGTCAGACATTTTGTGAAATCATCTTGTGAACAAGAATCTAATAAACAGTATCACTGGAGATAAAAAGCAGTTCATGTGCTCTTGTAGTGGTGGCTCTTGTAGTGGTGGCTCTTGTTGTAATTGTTATTACTTGATGAGGTGCTAACTCCATGCAAAACTCTCTATGGTTACCTTTTGTGACATTCTCACTAAATAATCGTCCTATCATCTGAGTCCTTATATTTCACCCCAGGTTCCATGCAGGTATTTTGTGAATTCACCAATTCACAAGTTAAGTGTTTTCACTAATAAATAAGTTGACAATGTTCACCAATGCATAAGTTTAATTTATTGACCAACACCTTAAGTTTAGTATTTGCACCTGTACATAAGTTTAGTGTGCTCACCAGTACACAGGGTTAGTGTATTGACCAATGCATAAGTTTTGGGTGTTCACGAATATATGAAACTGATACCTCCCAAAACATAGTAGCACAATTTATTGCCCAGGACAAATGCCACTATTATCATTTAAGAGATGAGCATTATATAATATACAACGTTTTTCAAACTTTAAGAAGTTACAGACTTTTGTAAATGGGTGATTGCTTAGAATAAAAGGATTTAAATGGCACAACAAGGTCACCAATGTCAAACCGATGACAAGAACCAGTCAAGTACCAGTGGAATAAGATATTAGAAGCAGACACTGGCGATGGATGAGGCACACATTCAGGAAATCTATTGATAGCATTACCAGGCAGTCCTTGTTCTGGAATCCCCAGGGCAAGAGGAAGTATAGCCAGACGGAAGAATACATGGAGAAGAGAACTGGAGACAAAAATGAGGCAGACAAGGAAAGACCTTGAGCTGATGGCACGTGACAGGAGGATTTGACAATGTTTGCTGAAGGCCTATTCTTCTTGGGGTGCTTATGGGCAATGATTGATTTCAAACTTCGTGGCCTACAAAAATATCTTAAAATAGTACAGGTCTGTATCCTGTTATCCAAACACCTGCATACTGAAATACTCTGGAAATTAAAAGTTTCCTTGTACTACTTTTCAACCACATTTTGGGCGATTTCTGACTATTTTGGGTGACTTTGGGCTATTTTCCAACACATTATAGTGACGAGCTATTTTCTGGCTAATTTGAGCTACTTTACAAACCCGATTTCTGTGACCTCTTAAAACTGAAATCCGGTTTCTGAAACAAAGCTGTCTCCAAGGATTTCAGATAAAAGGATACAGACCTTTAACAAGGAAAAACATTTATTGAATAGCGAGCCTTCCTGCCATCCATTCAAAGTCTGTCACTTTCTATTTATATCTTGTATGTCTGTCTCCAGTTCCCTCCTCCATATTTTTGGGGGGTTTCCCTCTAACTGCTTTGCCTTGGGGATTCTAAAATAAGTACTGTCTTGTAATGTTATCAGCAGGTTTCTTCAGAGTGCATCCTATCCAATGTGAAGCATCTTCTCCTCACCTTTTCTTCTCACTGACACTTGTCTGGTTCTTGGAGATCAGTTCCACATTGGTGATCTTGTGATACCATTTCAGTCCTTCTGTTTTAAGCAAGCGACCATTTATGAAAATTTGTTAACTGAACATTTGTTAAGATAAGCATTATTACTAGCACTCAGAAGTTGTGCATTACTTGTATAAAATAAGAGAGAACATCATCATCACCCTTCTGTTTCCTAAGGAGCATAGGCCTTCAACAAACTTATGCCAAGACTTCCTGTCCTGTGCTATCACCATTTCTCTTCTTACTGGCTAAGGATTGGGTTATTAAAATGTTGACTACAGCCAGCAGAAGTTAAATCCACTGGACTAAGCAGCTTGACAACCTAGATTTTGCCAATGACCTGGTTCTGCTGTCCTATAACCATAATCAGATGCAAGACAAAATGAAAGTCCTTGATGACAAGTCACAACAAGTGTATCTGAAAATACACAGAGAGGCAATAAAGATAATGAGAAGAGAGAACAAGATATGGAGAAAAAGACCCAACAAAAAAATATTAATATTAATAACATACCAAGCATCATATCACAAAACCAAATACAGCAGCTACAGGTGACACCTTTCATCTCACTCTAAAGACGAAGAAGGTACAAAGTCTGTGTTTCTTCATCATTTAGGAAGCTCACAGCACTTGATAAGTGCTGCTATTTTCACAGACTCCCTTTCCTAAATAGAGATAAGTCATCATCATCATCACCTTGGTGTGCTTATGGGCAATGATTTGATTTCAATCTTCGTGGCCTACAAAAATAATCTTAAAATTTTTCAGTTTTCCAAGGAACAAAGGTCTTCAACAAACTTACGCCAACAATTATATGTCCGACTAAAGTTTCCCAACTTTGAAGCTACTTTTCAAATTTTCTTTGGTGTTTCTGACTATTTTGGGTGTGGACTTTATATGCTACATTTTCCCCTATCCTTTTGCCATCAGCTCCAGGTCATTCCCTGTCATCCTCATTATGTGCCATAAATAGAGATTGTGGACTTCCAGATTGATAGATGTGAAGATGTCAGCCACTAAATAGTCATACATTTGAACATGTCAGTATCAGAATTAATGGTGTCCCCACTGATAATAGTCGCTTTTGCAGACCCAATAGAGGTTCATTTTAAAAACAGCAAATAAGCTCTCTACCAGCTACCAGTAAGTGCTTTCCTACTAGGATTCTCCATGACACTTGTGTTCTTGGAGACCAATTGACAATCTTGTGATACCTGTCCAGACTAGAAATACTGAAACTGGGTTCCACATTTTGACTTAGAAGAGACATGGACTGTTGTTTAGTTTACAGGATTTTATTATTAAAGCAGTTATTTTTCTGTTACTAAATTCCTTGTTTAATGCTGATGCTTGTAGAAAGTGCTTTTATTAGTTCAAAACCAACTGTTGTTGCCCTGGTGACTCTGGATAACTTTGTGCTGATTGTATGGCACAACAAGTCACGTAAAGATAAATGCGGCGCATCATTGGAAAAATGACCTGTCCCAAAAAAAAATATTCAAATGTTAAATAAACTACCAAGCATTCCATATCACAAAACCAAATACAGCAACTACAGGGCCCGGGGACACCTTTGTAACGAGAGCGGGGAATCTGGTTTGCGATTTAGGAAGCTCCACAGGGATGCATGGGAAGAAATGCTATTTTTAACCCTTCCTAAAAGTTATGCCTGTAAAAGATAAGTTTCCAGGAACAAAAGGGGGCTGGAAATTCAGAACCAGTCCATCAACTAATGCAAATGTTATAAAACCGCCATTCACTTGTCAAATGTTCATACTCATTATGACCATAAAATATAGAGATTGTGGACATGAAGATTGATAGATGTGAATATGTCAGCACTAAATTAATAATTTGAAACATGTCCCGTATCATGCTTTTCCTTAGGTGTCCCCCCCCAGTGAATAGAGCTTTTTGGCGAACCATAGAGGTTCATTTCTCTAAAAACATCAGCAAATAAGCTCTGCTACCAGTAAGTGTATTGAAGCTCCGTTAAGACAACCATTGAAATTAGTGACTGTCCAGACTAGAAATACTGAAACTGGGTTCCACATTTTGACTTAGAAGAGACATGGACTGTTGTTTAGTTTACAGGATTTTATTATTAAAGCAGTTATTTTTCTGTTACTAAATTCCTTGTTTAATGCTGATGCTTGTAGAAAGTGCTTTTATTAGTTCAAAACCAACTGTTGTTGCCCTGGTGACTCTGGATAACTTTGTGCTGATTGTATGGCCTCACGTGCTGGCGGCGCATCTTTCAAATGTCTGCCCTGTCAAATGTCGACGGTACGTGACATACCTACCATGTTTGTAACGAGTGGCGGGGAATCAGGGTGCGATTCCGCAGAGGGAGCATGAGAAATGCTATTTTTAATATGCTAAAATATGCCTGTAAAAGGTTATGATGGGCTGGAAACCTGTTGTGTCAAACTAATGCTATAGAAACCGCCACTGTAGATGGCATACATATGCTTGGTGAAGGATTCTTAGAGAATTCTGCTTGGAATATTTACTCCATGCTCCTTAAGGAGTGAATGAGTTGGCGCAGGATCTCTAAAATCTGCTACAGTGTTGGCTCCGTGCTCCACTGTTAGGAGCTACACAGAGACAGGAGGAGGAGGATATTCCTTGTTTCTTCTCCACAGTCCATAAAATTTGTACCAGATGAGACATCCATCAACATCATATCTCAACCATCTCTTCTTACCAGTTTTATTATTGCCACCCTTTCCTTCCACAAAAAACACAAACTATTCCCATTGCTTGCCGGTTCAATCTTTTGCTGACATAAGAAGTAACCTATGTATCAACATTCACTTAAATTAGCTTTAAAATTTAGTAGCATAGACATAAATAATTTGCCATTTTTTAAAAGTCATTCTCCTTATGTGAATAACTGGATTATGTTAGTATGTTCTATATTTTGGTGCTTTTCAAATGTTCTTGGTGAAATTAAAAAAATTATGAGGCATTATTTCAAAATTTGGTCTTACTGTCAATCTGAAGATATAAAGCTGCTCCCACTTACACTCCAAACACTGCATGTGTTTGTAGCACACATATGCTGATTTTGTGTCCCCTCTTCATCTGTCGAGACACTGAAGTCAGTATTGTTCGACTGTTGCTCATATACTGTTTGTGGGTTTAGCGTGAAACTGTGAATGGTTTGTTCATATTGTAGTTCGTCTTCAATGGAATCTGTGTCTTCCTTTGTAGTTGGTATCTTGCATCTCAGGTTTAAAATTTTATTTTCATTGCTGTTTGTCGCCACTTTGGCTGGTTGTTTGCATTGTTTCCCCTGATACTTAAATATGCTGAGGAGTTGCTGTCTGAATTTCTGACCTGTTAGAACATAGAGAAAAAAGTTCACACCGTGATTTGCATACATAAGTATGTTGACCAGGCTGGCTGTTAGGGTGTACTGGGCCAGAATTTTGTAGTTCAGTTTGGTTGGTGTCTGTACGAAGTTGAAGACTGTTGGTCTTATGATCATCAGTATTACTCTGGGAGCTGTCAGGATAATGAATGCAAAAGTCACGGTAAGCAAAGTAATTGTAATTTTGCGGCTGACTTGACTTGCGGCCACTGATATTTCTCCAGGTGTAGACCCTTTTAATGCTGAATGTACAATGGCAGATATTCTTTGGCTCCGAATAATAAGGAAATTGAATATAATGAGAAATGTGAAAGGAAGGAAGGAGTAAATTGTCGCATCAATCCATGGCCATACAGTGGCAATAAAATAGCGATAGTTGTCATAACTTATACATACACGCATTTTTTGGCCCAGCTTCTCCTCAACAACAAGAGTTATGAGGAAGTGAAAGTTGATTATAACCATGGCTAACATCAGCATGGCAATGACAGCTCTAGCTCGGAAGGGTGTGGAAATCCTGATGGCTTTCAGTGGATATGTTATAGCAATATACCGATCAATCGTCATAGCTACCAGGAGCCAAGCACTCAGGCTAAAGCTGCAGTAAGATTGAAAGTTCACAATCCGGCACATGGCTGTGTTGGCAGATTGAAGGTCATAGTTATCAATTGCCAGCCATCGAAGTAGACATGATCCTAAGAGGACAAATAAATCTGCCAGAGCTAAAGCAGCCATATAGTTGCAGATGGGCAGATGTTTTAGTCCCAGCATGATGATCAGAACCAGAATATTTGCCACGCTGCCCACTACCACTTCTGTGATGTAGCCATAATAATTTATAGCTTTGGATAGACGATATTCTGGATGGGCCATCAGGATCGACTCCAGCAGGAGTTGAAGATTTATGGAGATAGGTGGTATCATATGGGTTGTTGTTGGCAGGTTGACAAACTCTATGTGTTTCTCATAGTCTGAGTGTATATTGTAGTCCACTGTTGCGTTTGTACATTCATTCATTTTTTACACTTTGTTCAAGAGGGTAACTTTTTTGGAAGTCGTTTTTTCCAAGATGATACGGTCACTTGATTGTCATTATTTTCACACTGATATGTGCTGCTGCTGTAATTACTCTTATATTAATTTAAAGTTTTATGCCTGTTTCACTCTTAACATAACAGTTTTACGTAAAACCCTTGATTTCCTTAATTTTTTTTGTAAGCACAAGACTTTTTTTTTTTAATCAGCCAATCCCCGAAAGACAGTTGTTTAGATTTTCCGGCAATGTTTTCATTGATACCTAGGTGTTAATATCAGTCCCATCTGCCAGAAGAAATTTAATGACCGCTTTCTGGTTCCATTATTAGTGAACTTAAACTGATTACAATCCTGACTAATTACAATCCTGGTGTTTGAATAAACTTGGCTGGCTCACACAAAACAAGTCCATGTATTTTCAGTGACTTATGCTCCAAATGGAGCTGGAAGGAAAGAAACTATCCTAGTGTCCTTTCTCTGAACTTAAAACACGCTAGTACAAATCACAACTGTCGTCACTTCACTATGAAAGTTTGTTTTTGCTTTACTGGACCATACTGTAACCAGAGAAAGTAAGGAAGTGAGGCACTTTCTGTTCTGGCTATGGTCTGTAGATACCATTATGTCTAGTCTCAATGGCCTGGCCTGAACAACATAGCAAACTCATCATCTGTCATTTGTCATATTAATAATGTATTAATTGTGTTCATAACTGCCTTTTTATGGACTCCAGAATCAATAAGCCTGGGACTTTATTGCCCCAAACAATAAGAAACTTGATGCATCGCAAGAAATCTAATATTGTTCTATTTATTGATAAAATGAGATCTTGAGAAATGCAGTGAAGTACTGCAATAAAATGAGTTTGTGATTTTTTGTTTTTGGAACTTCGTGTAGTAGGAGTTTGGTGAATTATAATTTGATATATTTCTGCATTTATTTTTATTGTTTTCTTAAAACTAAGGACAAAATGCTATTGATGCTTTTCCCGCAAATTATGGAACTCCACCTCCCATGCGTTATTTTTGCAACAGAGTATAGATTCCAGTTTCTGCTGCTTTCAAGTTAACGAGTGTGGGCAGAGATTGGGGGGGGGGTGGGGGGGGTGGGCGGAGGGAGAAGATGAAAACATAGATGAACAGAATGTCTGTGTGCAGGGATACCACCCTGAGCACTAAGGGCAAATGGGCACCAGAGCTGGCAAGAAAAGTGGTACTTTTTTCATCAGGGAGCTCGACTTTTCTTCAGCTATGACACACTTCACCCAGACCAAAGCACACAGTGTATAAATCTTTATTTAAAAGGCACTAAAACCAAAGGTTGACATATTTTTTACATTCTGTTTTTAGTTGTTATCATGTTTTTAGTTGTTATCGTGTTTTTTTGTTTTGTAAGTAATAACAATCTAAACCTGATCTGCAATTTCGTTCACAAATCTTACTTAATTTTCCAGTAGAGTTTAATTAACTTTTGTGACTAAAAGTGTGGGAGAGGAGGTGCATGTCAAACCAGGCCTCATGCGCAGCATACTCTAAGGATGGCTCTGCGTGCACGGTTACCAATTTAATGATAGGGATTTTTGTCACCACAGATATTGAGGGGGAAGTTAGCTGAATGAACTGTTTGACAGAATGTACTTTATTACATACGAGGTCTTGCTTAAATTATTGGAAAATGTACGTGCTGATAATTTATATGTAGATTTATGATCTCATTAGATTGGTAGACATGGTGAATAGCTGTGTCCATTACTGAACTTCCACCAAACTTAGCCCTTACTTTACGTTTTCATCTTCTTCATAGTTACCCCACCCATTCTCAACTCGACCATTGCATTTTCGCAGAGTACCAGGATATAAATATGGCATGTATCAGTAGTCCTCGCCATCTTAGCGCAATGATTCACCCACTTCCTGTGATACGCTACATTTTGAAGATAGAGCCAACATCCCTTTCACACATTAGAGCAGGGGATCCAAAAAATTCAAGTCTGATATTGTTTATAAGTGTAGTACGTGAATTTCATGGGTTTTAAATTTACAAATAAAAACATTACACTGGCACATTTTTGTATTATACACTTAATTGTTTATAACTTATAACTTAAATATTACACAAAATTATTGGTAACTAGTCTCTGAAGATAATATATTCGGTAGTTCATCTGTTTTTTAAAGATGGGAACCTAAACATCGACATTAACTTTCATCAACGCATCGTATGTAAAACATAATTACATTTTATTAGATTCGGAGTTCATGCCATAATTGTGGGTAATAAATTTGGGATATGTATTATTTATGAGATGCCACTCTTATCTTGAGAAAATGAGAATTTATGACCAGACTTCATCTTCTATGTATGAAAAGGCAGTCGGCAAGAGGTGCTATCATAAACTAAATTAGCTTCATTTTCTTCTGTCCCCGTTTATCATCACGTGCCATGCTAGCTCTGGTGTTGCTTGTGAATTCTGTTGGTGACTTCTCAAATTTTACTGTCAGTCTATCCAGTAAATTCTCCCTCTGTCCTCCACTATCTCATTTTCCATCATTCTGTTTAGTTGTCACATTTCCCTCTCAGAACATGTCATGGATTTCACATAATGTGGACATCAGTCAGTTTGTCTTATGCTGCCACCAGTTTCTCAAGAGTAATGAATACTTTTTATATTTATATATCAGTTTATGCTTCAGTCTTTATATGTATCTTCTTCTTCTTCTTTGTTCACCCTCAGACGTCAACTTGAATGTCTTCAAAGAAAGCAGTAGTCAGTTTGAAGCTGTTGATATATCTGTAGAGCTTTTCTAGGACAGGCATTGGTATTGGCCATATGCGCTTTCTCTGTTCCTCATATGTGGACACCTTTGAAGTAAATGCTCAGCAGTCATTATATCAGTGCCACAGTTACACTCGTCAGTAGTTCCTATCTTTAACTTGTTGAATAGATGGTATCCCAATCTGTTGTGACCTGTGCGAAGTCTGAAGATTACCACTTGTTCACTTCTGCTGAGCTTGTAATACACATCATTTTTATTGTTACCTGGATGTTCTGCTTCCCACTTGCTCCTGTATCTGCGCTTGGTAATACTCTTGGCTTCTTCATAAGTTATGTTTGTGTCAAGTTGAGGTAGTTTTCCCCCTTCCTTTGCCTCTTCATTTCTGGGGATGTTGCAGTGAGAAGGGGTCCACTGTATCACAAATCTTTTGAATTGCTGACACAGTTGTGAAGTATAACTCTTAGGCTTTATGTGTTTACATATGTGTGCCCAGGGGGGTCCCTGAGGAGACAAAGTAAGACAAGGACTACTTCTGCCTCAGGTATGTCGTACGAGGTGACTGATATAATGTTGTCGTACAAGGTGACTGATATAAGGTTGTCATATGAGGTGACTGATATAAGGTTGTCGTACAAGGTGACTGATATAAGGTTGTCGTATCAAGGTGACTGATATAAAAGATGATGGTGAAATCCTAAAAATGACTTCTGCAATGTTTCGGTGCTGGCATCCTGGGAACCTCATGCTCCAAAGGGAGGACAAAGGAAAATGATATTGACGGTATGTGTGGGCAAATGCATGTGTGCAGTAAGAAGTGACCGAAGGCCATTATCATATTTATATTATGGGCCAACATATTTAAATTATAGAGTGTAAGAAGGTGAGAGGTGAGGAGGACTGAAGTATGACATGGTGACGAGTGGGTTTTAAAAATAATAACGGTAATGCACCTTACCTTTTTTTTTTTTTTTTAACTAGGACAAAAGACCAAGAAAATTGCCTACATTGCGGCTTGCTTTAGTGGGGTTGTATTCTTTTTATTTTGTTTTCTCATGTTTCTCAATTGGCTGTAGCGTTTTTTTGTTTTTTTTTTTCATTTCCTGGTGAAGGCTTTGTGGCTACAACATAGGCAGTTTTCTTTGTCTTTTGTTCTAGTGAACCTTTTTTTCCATTTTAAAAAAAAACCCGCCCTTATGTTATGGGGCTTTCCTATCAGTGCATAACATGTCATTGTTCCCATGGCACTTCAGACATATCAGGTGATGGTACCATAGAGTTGAACCTTTTATGATTTTTCCAGATAATGGAATACATCATACTGTGTATGCCCTGGCCTGTTGCTATTGGTTACTATTATCTGACTAATGTTTGTTTCTCTCGTGGGTTTCTTTATATGCGCTGTGGCTGTGGACTGGTGGTTATGAAGGAGAATGGGAAGACAGCAAATGGAAATATCATATTTTGTTTTTGTTTTTTTTAACGTGGCTTTCCAGAAGAAATAACACATTTGTGACTGGTGTCATTAAGCATGTAACATCGTTTTCCTTTGTGTTCCTTATAGAGCATGGAGTCACTACTACAGCTGGTCCTCTTGCAGGAATCTGGCATTGAGCTGTCACATGTTCTTGCAGTGATGGTTTCTGTGACAATTTGTTTTTGCATGATGAGGTTGCAGACCTCATGTACAACCTCATATTACTTGCCTTGTACGACAAGCATGAGGGGTACATTAATCCTTTTTTTTTTTTTTCTTGGTCTCATCAGAGATCCATGAGAACTATGCAGGGTATTTTTTTTTTTTTTTTTTTTTTTTGTTAACGTATGCACGCTATTACTCGAGGCGAAATCTTCGGTTTATATCTAACCTGAGACTGATTTTATGTGAGTATCCTATTTTCCCTGTACGCTGACAGGTGTCCTTTCGCCATTCAGGCAGATACTTGCCGTCTTCGGAGGGTGCAGGGTATGTAACTTTATAGACCTTCATTATCTTCTTATTTAGATGGCACAGATTTACCCACCATCCCTCCTTGGCCCCCATGTAGTTCCCTCACGGGGCCTCTGAGGACATAGCGATAGAATAAGACTACTTCTCCGTCATTCATGTCATAAAAGGCAACTAATATGAAGTTTTGCATGAGGCTGGCAACTTTATCTTGGTTTTTGTTTTAAATGCAACAGAAACTACTACTGCAAAAGCTTATGAAGGTTTAGTTGCACGTTTCTTGCCAGGGGACTAGCTACAGTGATCGCTCCATGCTTCGTAAGGAGCGGAAAAGGAAATGATGATGATCCCTGCTTGGCACAGCCTCTGAACAGTGGGGCTGTCTCTCACTACAAGTGTCCACAGTTAGTCATTTGTACCTATGTGAAAAGTTTAATGGATTTCTAACTAAAAGAAATGAGCAGTTTATGGCAGAATGTCCTCTCATGTACAGTATGTATGTTACACTGGTTGGGGTATTATGCCTGGATAAAATTAATTTAAATTGTATGACAGAATGCCCTCCCAGGATGTAAGTAACACTGATAAAACGTAACATCTAGAAAATATGAATAAACCATATGATAGATGCTCACCCAGAGATAAATTGCCAGTTACACTTGATGTACTGCTCGTGCAGGAGCAGAATATAAACTACACTGGTAGGACACAGCACCTAAAAAAATTAGCACAATGCACTCAGAAGGTGAATGAAATTTCAAGGCAAAAGACGTTACATTGAAAAAAAATGAGTTAGTTTTGTAACAGAATATTATTCCAATGTATGCTGGCGGCTACGTTCATGGCTGTGATGGAGGCAGGCTGATATGAATCCCTCCTGGGCTGCCATAAAATATGGTAATCTTGTGCTGCTGTCGAAACCCGTAGTCTGCCATTTCTAGCAAGGTTAGCAGTGATGTTGGTTTAGCTGAATTGGTTCTGTAGACCAGTGCTACGCAACCTTTTTTACTTCATGGCACACTTAAGCGCCCTTCAAAATTCCACGGCACACTACACATTTAAGAAAGTGGGTATGGTAAATAATTTTAATATTCACTGAAGTCATTAGATAATGCTCCCTAATTTTGAAAGTGTTTGACAGAATCAATTGACAACATAAATAAAACAAAAATGAACACTTACATGTACATAATATAGCGTTTCTATATAATAATAATAATAGCCCCTTCAGTCATAACTGACTATGGGAATGCGCCCCTGAGGTGACAGCCCTCAGCTGCTTATTTTCCTGGTGCTCCTTTCGACGTTTTCTCCTCACCTCTGCTTCTTGTGTGAGCCTCTCTTTGCCCAATCTGAGGTGGCGCCGTAAATAGCATCGCCACTTAGTGCGATCGGCAGCTTTATCCTCCCATGTTGCTGGATCCATGTTTCTATATAACACTATGTTTATTACATGTTCGTAAGTACGGATTTAATCTTAATATTAATGATAACAATAATAACCATTGCTCTAAAAAAAAACTAGTGAGACACCTACGCCTGTTTTAAAGATCATAGCTGCTTAATATTTGACTCTATGTTGGAGAGAGCTACTCTCAGTTCTTGATCCAGACCTAGTAAGCACGATCTTTTGTTATTTTTAAATTAATAATAAGGTTGAAAAACTGAGCTCACAAAGATGAGTCGTTGAAAACGGCAATAAAACAGAAACAGCTTGATTGGCAACTGTGGGATACTCTTCCGTCAATTGAAGCCAAAAATTTTCCAAGGGAACTTCAGTGAGTTTCAATTTTAAGGTTCTATCGTTTTTGAGCTCAGATAATTCTTCCTTCACTTTCAAAGGGAGTGTTCCGACCGAAAGATCAACACTTGATGCAAATGAATTATGGATCCAATCATATTGCCCGATATCAATGGGCTGAAAATACTGCACAAATTTATCTTTCAACATTGTTAAATGTTTTTCAGCCAAATCTAATATTTCTGCTCTGTCATGTGTGTTGACTTCATTTGTTCACTGAAACATTTCTAACGAACCCCGTTTTAGCTCTTTGTGCCATAATTCCAGTTTACTCTGAAACCAATTTAGTTTATCAGAATGTCAACATATTTTCCTGGGGACCTTGCATTTCCTTACTGAGTTCATTTTGTTCAAAAATATCCGCCATATAGGAAAGCTTGGCTAACCATTAGCTAACTTCAAGCAGTTTGATCAACTCTGACTCATTCTGATTGGTTAGGAATTGCTTCAACTCATTTCGTAGTTTGCAACCCTGCCTCTGGAAAGCCATCTTACTTCTGTATGAAAATATAAAAAATGGTGCTCGGATCCCATCTCCTTACAAAGCACTTCAAATAAACGGGAATTGTTAGCCCTTGACTTGATCAAGTTAACAATTTTAATACACTGACTTAAAACTGTTAAAAGTTTGGTAAACTTTTAACCATAACTTCATGGTGGAGAAAACTGTGTGTGGCTAGAACAGATGAATTTTCTCTCTTAATGCATGACATGAAACCTTTTACTTTTCCCATCATAGCCGCGGCGCCATCAGTGCAAACACTCGTGCAGTATTTCTATTCAATATCGATGAGTGTTCCCAAAATCTCATCCGACATATCGTAGATACAACTTTTGACTGTTTCAGCTGAAAGTGATAGTTTGCTTACTTTTTTCATTGCTTCCGGTCAAACAATAAGTCGGACTATTTCTTGCATGCTGGTTTAATTAGTGTTTTGCCGGTTGTATGAGGTTTTTAATACCCCCCCCCAACCACATCTGAAAAACCCATTTCATAAAACAAGCCCCTTATTCATAGCTCAAATTAAAAGATATTCCCTCACACAAACAAATATATTCCCTCACACAAACAAATATATTCCCTCACACAAACAAATATATTATTTTCATGTACACGTGTCTGAGTGTGTGTGGATATGAGGATTTTTCTTTTTATCTATTCATTTATTTATTTTTTGCCTTCTTTTCTCTACAGACAATCCTACCTGAACATGTATTATCTTGATAATCATAATTTTTTCACCGTGTGTGCGAGATGAATAGGTTGTTAGTATGATTGTTTATGTGCGTGCTTTTGTGTTACTAATTGTAACAAGCATGCGTTAGTAGGTTTGTTTGTTCTTTTTTTCATTTGTGTCCCCTCAAAGTCATGACTGTGTGTAGCTTATTTTTTTTTATTTTTTTAGCACTGTTTGTAACTTTTCTTTTAGAAGTTTAAAAAAAAAATTATTTATTTGTTTATTTTTATTATTGCATTGTACAACAAAGTTCAACAAATACTTTTTTTTTTTGTTTTTTTTTTTACCACGACAAAGATGTCGGCTGTTTAAAGTTTCATCAAGAAAACATACGACCTTGGCTTTTTGGCCCAATTCTAAATTTATGGCAGATACAGAATTAAATGGACCGGAACGAACACTGACACCGTTGCTGAGTTTACGAGCAGCGGTATCGATGACACCTGTTGTTAAAGGCCATTTATATCCAGATGATACCTCTCAAATGAATGGCACCTCTGATAGTATTAAATTGTAGCTGTGTAAAATTAGTTCTTGTGCATGTGTATGTCCGTAGAGTTAAAAAAATGAGTTTGGCAAAATTCTGTCAAATGCAGATACTCTTTTTAAAAAAAATGTTATTTGTAAAACTGTAAGTGTGAGACTCTCCCATAATATTTACCATAACACATAATTTTGTGCACCATTATATGGTGTATTCTGCTTTGTGTCACATTACACTGGTGTGCCGTCGCACACTGGTAGCAGAGCACTGCAGCAGATGATAAATGGTGGCAAAATTCTCACCTATAGCCACAGTAACCTGTCACCTCAGTCTCTAAATGCCCTACGGCTCTTTCTTCAGTTAGAGCTGAAAGTCATGGCAAATCTTTTATGCAGTTGATTTTGATCAAGTGAAAAATTTTCTTGGTCACAAATTTATAGCCAGGCTTTACTGTCCAGTGCAACCTACAGTTCACATTTCTGCATACCATGCAAATGAGTCACATGTTACATGCTGACCACATGCACATCAAGCTCACTCAGCACTCAGTGCAGGGTGTACCTGGTTGAAAATCACATTACACTGGAAGAAATAGTCATTTAACACATGTTTGTTGCATTCAGTGTGATATTTTCTCATGTAATCATTGAATTATTTTATTTCAAACTTTTGTGTTTGCTGAATGGTTTCTCATTACTTTCCCCAGTTGTATGCAGACATGGCTACACTTCTGTCTAACCATCAAGATCTGGTAGATGACTTTGCTGGCTTCCTTTTGTCATTTCAAGCTGTAAAGTGTAATTGTTTCATCTCCTACTTAGAATACCAGCAGATCCTTACATTTCTAAGGAGACTGGAAGTAAGTAAATAAAATCTAAGATTTCTTGAATGTTTTTGAATATTCAGCGTAGAGAAATTTCTTAAAAAGTGTACGAAACTTGTGATTTCTCAGAGAGTGTGTGATTGTTGTTGTTGTTGTTGCTTAACTAGGGCTGCTGAGCTTCTCACTCTTTAGCAGCCAATGCCAAGTTGAAGACTCCTTGGTATTATCTACACTATAGATCTAGGCTTTTGCTGTGGCTCTTCTGCCATTCTGACATGTGTTAAGTTGAAGTCATGAGCTCTAGTTTCTCCAGCTTGGCTTGCATTTAAAGGATCATCACATCTGGTCCCAAGCTAGGAGTAAGAAATGTGTGGCATACTGTGCATTCCCCACCATCCAAGGGGGCTCTCCAACTATGCAGAGCTAAAATACTGTGCCCTGGTTTTGGGCTCTCCCAAGGAATTGTCACGTTCTGCACAGAGCCACTTCTCAGCTTCCCCTGCCTATCACTGGGTCCACAGTGAGATCCTTCTGCATGCAGTCAACCAAGTCAAAGCCAAAGAATGACGCCTGGGGCTCAAGTGACTTCTCAAAGCTTAGTGTGCAATGCTGGGTTCTCTACAAGTTTTGCCACAGAGGGAATCCCTGGAAGTGTGTGGATGATTTCATGAGTCATTGAGGATGTAATTAGCCTCACAGACATAGGTTCACTTCCATGTAAATATATTGTAGCATTGTGCATAGCTGGTGGTCATATAAGGATGACTCCAGATATGCCTCCATGCATTGAGTGTGTGATAATTTATGACTTTTCAGATATTGTTTGATAATTTGTGACATCTCAATTAGTATATGATAATGGAGATTTTTTTTTTTTTTTTTTTTTTTCTTAACCAGCGGCACTTAGGCTTTCAGCCCTTCGGCCCAATGACATGTCATTGCGAGGCTGGGGAACCTGAGGACTTTCCTTCCAACCCGGTCAGGAGCTTCTCTCCTTCCCATCCACAGAGGGTTTATCACAGGAGCCGTTCAGGCTATTCAGTCAAATTTCCGGCCGTAAACATTTCTTCAAACGCCGACGCCCGGGTTTGAACCATGAACACCTGGTCGCCAGTACAACGCCGAAGCCATTACACCAGCGCGGCTCCCGGAGATACTACTGCATCACTGAGGTGGTTGTCTGAAACTTCATTAACCATGGCAGCTATTGTGCCAGACTCACAGTCCATGCATCAGAAGGTCCAAAATGGATGGCTACGGCATGAATATAAAACATCCATAGAAGCCCTGAATCTTCAGGAACTGGTGTGGATCTATTGTCCTGGTCATGCAGGGGTCACCCGTGTGTTACCGGGGCCCGAAAGGGGAGCAAAGAATAGTAACACTGTTCGCTGCCATGTATGTCATAGAAAGTGACTAAGGAGGGTTGGGCATGGGGCTGGTTACCCCATCCTGTAAAAAATTTAAACCACAAAAAACTTCAACAAACATGGACAAGTCAGTTAAGGAAAATAAAAAACAGCCATCCAAGACAGGGAAAGGTCCTCTCGCAGGGAGGTGTATGATGCAACACAGAGAAAGCCGATAGGAGTCTGTGTTACTGACTAACCTTCTTTCTTCTAGGAGAACTTCCAGATTTGGCACCTGGAATGTTCAGACACTAAACGAACAAGGGAAAGTGGCACAAGTAGTAGCAGAAATGAGGGAATATAAAATCGAGGTTCTGGGACTGTGCAAAACAAAGTGGAAGAGGGTGGACAAGAAGAAACTCATCACAGGTGAATTGATGCTGTCCTCAGGACATGAAGACGAAAGTTCACACCACAGTGAAGGGGTAGCTCTTATGTTATCTAAAGAAGCACAGAAAGCACTCATTGAATGGGAAGCCATTAGACCCAGAATAATAACAGCTTCTTTTAAAACAGCTAAAAAGAAAATAAATGTAAATGTCATACAATGTTATGCACCAACTAATGACAAAGAAGAGTCTGTGAAAGAAGCATTTTACAGGAAATTATGGAAAAAGTAAAAAGAAGAGACATCACAATTTTGATGGGTGACATGAATGCAAAGATAGGTACAGTCAACACCGGCTTTGAAGAAGTCATGGGAAAACATGGGCTAGGAATAATGAATGAAAATGGGGAACTATTCTCAAACTTCTGTGCTTCAAATCAACTGGCTAAAGGAGGAAGCATGTTTCCATGTTAGAGAATACACAAGGCAACATGGATATCACCAGACCATAGAACAGAAAATCAGATTGTAGGACATCTAAGAAACAAGAGACAAATTTGCAGTCACTATCCAACAAATTCCAAGTGCTCCCACAGCTGGAAGATGTAGAGAATACAGAAGACTATTGGCAGCAAATCAAAGCTGTATGGAATGAGACATGTGAAGAAATACTGGGGAAAAGGGAATAACAACAAAAAGCATGGATAACAACAGAAACCATCAATAAGATAAAAGACAGAAAAAACAAGAAAGCAGATTTAAACACAAGCAAAACCAGAAGTTCCAAAGCCAAGGCTCAAGAAGTGTACACAGAAGTAAACAAAGATGTAAAAAGAAGTATCAAAAGAGACAAGAGGAAGTATATTGAGGAGTTGGCAAGAGAGGCAGAAGATGCTGCAGCCAAAGGAAATATGAGAGAACTGTATAACAGCACAAAGAAGCTAACAGGGAAATACAAGCAAACAAGCTGCCTCATAAAAGACAAGTATGGAAAACTGCTCAGCAATATACAAGAGCAAATGAAGAAGTGGACAGAATATTTTGAGGACCTTCTCAATAGACCAGCTCCACAAAACTCCCCGAACATCCAGCCAGCAGAAGAAGAGCTACAAATTAATGGTGAAAGATCAACGAAGGAAGAAATAAATAAAGCCATAAAGCTTCTAAGAGATGGAAAAGCGTCTGGACCTGATGGCATTCCAGCAGAGGCCATCAAAGCAGATATCAACACGGCTACAGAGATGTTATATAATTTATTTGGTAAAGTCTGGGAAATGGAAGAGATACCAGCAGAATGGAAGGAAGGATATCTGGTTAAGTTGCCTAAGAAGGGAAATTTACAAGAGTGCACAAATTATAGAGGAATAATGTTACTATCAGTGCCAGGAAAAGTATTAAACAGGATTATCCTTGAGAGATTAAGAGTCCATAGACAAGAAACTGAGAGATGAACAAGCAGGTTTTCGACAAAACAGATCATGTACAGACCAGACAGCCACTTTGAGAATAATAGTTGAACAAAGTCTGGAATGGAATTCACCACTATACATAGGATTTGTGGACTACGAAAAGGCATTTGACAGTGTAGACAGAGAATCACTTTGGAAATTGATGAGGCATTATGGAGTTCCCCTGAAGATCATTAATTTAATAAAGAAAGCATATGAAGACATGACATGCAGAGTTCTTCACAAAGGACAACTTACGGAACCATTTGGGATAAGAACAGGAGTGTGACAGGGATGCCTCTTGTCTCCATTTCTTTTCTTACTAGCAATAGACTGGGTTATGAGAACATCGACAACACACAACAGAAATGGAATCCAGTGGACTCTGACTAAGCAGTTGGATGATCTGGATTTTGCTGATGACTTGGCTCTTCTGTCCCATAACCGTAATCAGATGCAGGACAAACTGAAAACACTCGATGAGAGGTCACAGCAATTGGGTCTGAAAATACACAAGGAAAAGACAAAAATAATTAGAATAAATGCAGTTAATGATAACAGGGTTGAACTTGAAGAAACACCAATACAAGATGTAGAATCATACACATATCTTGGCAGCAACATAGACAAAGTTGGAGGGACAGGCAGTGATATCAAAATAAGAATATTAAAAGCAAGAGGAGCTTTTATTGCATTGGGAAATATATGGAGATCAAGAGAAATTGGATTCAATGCGAAAATAAGAATTTTCAACTCAAATGTGAAGTCAGTCCTATTGTATGGCTCTGAGACATGGAGAACAACAAAGACAACAACCAAAAAGCTACAGACTTTCATAAATGGGTGCTTGCATAGAATAGAGGGATTAAAATGGTATGACAAGGTTACCAATGTGGAACTGATGACAAGAACTAGACAAGTGCCAGTGGAACAAGAGATGAGAAGAAGACGATGGCGATGGATAGGACACACACTGAAGAAACCTGTTGATAGCATTACAAGGCAGTCCTTGTTCTGGAACCCCCAGGGCAAGAGAGGCAGAGGTAGACCAAGAAGCACATGGAGAAGAGAGCTGGAAACAGAGGTGAAAATGATGAGGAAAACGTGGAAAGAACTTGAGATGATGGCACGTGACAGGAGGACTTGGCAGGTGTTTGTTGAAGGCTCCTTTGGGAGTGGAAGGTTATGAATGAAATATGAATGAATGCAGGGGTACACGACAAAGAAAGAATTGACAGACTAGCTTTGAGAGCATCCATAGTAGAGACTTTGGTTACATTTAAGGGAGAGGTACAAAGAACAATTAATGCTCACTGTTAGGAAATGACAGTGCAATTGATGAATCAACAAGGCTAAGGTTGCTTGAATTTGACATCAAACTTAAGACTAGTAGGGATGGACGTATGAGAGGATGCATCTGGCTTGTGTACACCAGTGTGCAACAGAAACAATAAGCATTCATACATTTCAACATTTTCTGAGGGAGACTGAGCACCTGTGGGTTTGCCTCGAGTGCAGTGATGCCGATTCTGATCAAAATAACAATAACATTGTGATAATTTGTGACTTCTCAGATACTGTGTGATAATTTGTGACTTCTCAGATACTGTTTGATAATTTGTGACTTCTCAGATACTGTGTGATAATTTGTGACTTCTCAGATACTGTGTGATAATTTGTGACTTCTCAGATACTGTGTGATAATTTGTGACTTCTCAGATACTGTGTGATAATTTGTGACTTCTCAGATACTGTGTGATAATTTGTGACTTCTCAGATACTGTGTGATAATTTGTGACTTCTCAGATACTGTGTGATAATTTGTGACTTCTCAGATACTGTGTGATAATTTGTGACTTCTCAGATACTGTGTGATAATTTGTGACTTCTCAGATACTGTGTGATAATTTGTGACTTCTCAGATACTGTGTGATAATTTGTGACTTCTCAGATACTGTGTGATAATTTGTGACTTCTCAGATACTGTGTGATAATTTGTGTCTTATCAGTTAGTTTAAGACAATTTTTTTTTGACTAGTTGAATACTCGCTGACTTGAGTCCTACCAGCCTTATTATATTTCTGTACTAAGACTACATGAAACTTTGTTTTAGGCCGGGCATTTTTATTTGAATGTGAAAATTTGGTTGACGGCACCATCGTAGTTAAATTATGCGCAGAAGTTTCTTGGTCACTTTTTTCATCCACACAGTCTGGCCAAGACAAGCTGTCTGACAGGATTGTAAACTGACCTTACATAAACATGCTCCCTTTCATGCAAATCCACAAACTCCAGACATCTATATTTTCCAAATCAAATGGTGCACATCTCCATACATGAAAAATGCTGCATTGCTGTCACTCACAATTAAAAAGCGCATCAAAGCAGTCCATTTAATCTTAATATTGCGGAACATGTCCGCCATCTTGGTCCAAAACACTAATAATATATATACTTGATCTTCAATTTCCATATATTTCCCAATGTATTGAAAGTTCCTCTTGTCTTTTGTGTCCATTGAAGTGATTGGTAGTTCGACATGAAGTGATGTTTGCTATTTATACTTTCTGCATGCAGACCTATTGTGATAATTCACATCTGAACTACCAACGAACGCTGAAGATGATGTCCAGGTGGTTAACAATGCTGAACCTGGAAGCTCAGTCAGATACCACTCCTTTGAAGGAAAAAATTTCAGCATTGTTGCATCGTGTACCAAAGATGGATGATTTGGTGTCCTACTTCTTTGGCACACCTTTACCAGACAGGTAAGCAGTTGTTGTTAATATGGGGGGAGGGGGGGGGGGGGGGGTTTCTAGTGTCTAAATGTGGTGTCAGAATTTCATCTTCTTGTTTTTCGGATTTGATGAGGTGCTAGTGCTGCATTGACGGTTGGTTGATTGATTTCCAATGTTTTCTGTTTCTTACTATAATGTGACACACTGATACGTTATTTCCTATCAGTTCCTATTTGTTTCCTTCTCAAATATAATGCTTGTATCCTTTTGCCTTTTTGTCTTCAACGTTTCCTTCTATTATAGTTTTCAACAGTGTTATGTCACGTTTTATGCCAAAAATACTTTACTGTTTTAATTTTGATTTCGTTCAAGAATTCTTTTTGCATTCATGGTTTTTATAGAACTTCCATGTTTGTTTTCTTATGTTCCCATGTGTCCTGTTTCTGCTTTGCATCAATATTTCATGCACCTCATTTCTTTCTTCCAGTTATATATTCATTGTGTCTATAATGATAATAATAATAATAGCCCCTTCAGTCATAACTGACTATGGGAATGCGCCCCTGAGGTGACAGCCCTCAGCTGCTGATTTTCCTGATGTTCCTTTCAACGTTTTCTCCTCTCTTCTGCTTACTGTGAGAGCTTCTTTTCGCCCAATCTGAGGTGGCGTCGCAGGTAGCATCGCCACTTGGTGCGATTGGCAGCTTCATCCTCCCAGGTTGTTGGATTTATGTCCAGTGCCCTTATGTCTTGCACACATCTTTGAATCTCAGCTGTGGTCACCCAACTGTTCTTTTGCCATCTGCCAGTTGTCTGTAGAAGATATCTTTCAGGATGCGACCATCTTCCATGTGGCGGACATGGCCAAGCCAGCGTAGTCTGCGCTGTCTAAGCAGTGTATACATGCTTTGAAGGTTAGCATGTGACAACACCTCGACATTAGTCACTTTGACTGTGTCTGCACCATACAGTAAAATAGAGTATATATAGCACAGTTGCTTGTTATTTGAATTTTGATGTCTGTCTCCTGTTAATGGAAGTATTTTTGTTTGTTGCTTATACGGGCAATAAATGAAACAAATACAATATTTGGATATGAAAGGTTGAAGGCAGATGGGCAAAAAGGATAACAACAGTTCAAACAACACGAGCGGGAAGAAAACAGCACAAGATGAATGAAAAGTAGCCTGTAGGAGTATCTCTTATGGCTAGAGACATAAATTACACTGACTAACAAAAAAAAACTTTTTTTTTCTTTCTCTAACATTTCTATGTATTTCTGGTCAATTTTAATGCGCTGTTTTTAAATCTGCAAACCGTTTTTCTCTATCAGGTCGGGATCTCTAGAAATACGCAATTGAGGTTTTTTAACAACGCATACAGTATTACAACATCATTCGTACAATAAGTATAACAGTTATGTAGGCTTGAATTTCTTTGCAGTCGACTTTCGTCGGTGAATCGCATGTGATACATCGCGATGAAGCATCCAACAATAATCGGCAAGCATGGTCACACTCCATTGTCATAATTCTCTCGAAGATAAGTGAAAGCTTTGCTCGTTTTATCATGAGCCCCAACTTTATATGTAACAGTGGTAAAATGAAGCTGTCTTTGTTAACTAATGGCTCATGTATTACATTTTTATGCCCGAGCTGCATACGATCCCGGATAGGCCACACCTTTCTTGCATAATGTTCCTGTCTGTTGCGGCTGTCCCATTCACATCGGAAGCAACCAAATTTAGTATACCCAGTCTGCATGCCCGTGAGAATTGCAATGACCTTTAGGTCTCCACAAATCCGCCATTGGTAGTCATTGTACTTTATTTTTTTCGAACGTATAGCCATATTGTCATAAGTTTCTTTCATATGAACAGAGTAGGCGACTGGAATTGATGAAAATAAATTTCTGTTATGCAATAACACGGCTTTTAGACTAGTCTTGGAAGAATCGATGAAAAATTGCCATTCGTTGACTATGTGCTCATGACCGTTTACATCTTTGCAATAGCAAATGTCATCATCCATCTCAAAGTATTGAACAAGTTCTCTGTGTCTATGACAAAATTTAGATATCGGAGTATTGGGCGCTAAAAGATTCCATTCTTTGAGTCGCGAACCGAGTAATTCCGCGTGTCCTTTGGTAAGAGCGAGATCACGTATTAGATCTGAAAGTTCTGAATGGTTAATTAAGTAAACACCATCATTCAACGGTATGTAATCTAAGTAAGAATTAGTTTCTAAAGCAGGTAAACTATCACTTTCTGATGGTTCATTCACGTCCAGCGGATATTGTTCTGGTGGTACTTGGATCAGACACGTGATTGGATCATGAGGCACTGGTTTCGAAACCGATTCAATATTTGGATAAACCACAGGCTTTCTAGTTTTAAAAGTGAAACCATGGATATTTGTCAAGCAGAAGTAACAATCAGTAGTGCGATTTGTATGTTCACGCCATATTACTGGCACTCCAAAAGGCATCGACTTATGCTTCGGCGATTTTCGTAACCAACCTGCCAATGTATCGAACAAACTGCATTTGGCTTCCAAGATTTATTTGCATCATCAACTTTTGAATCGAAATAAAGTTCATATGCTTTCTTTAGTAATGGTGTAAAGTTTTTCTGGTCAACACGATCGGTAAAATATCAGCACACGTAACAGAACAGATCAGCCGAATTTCTACAACTTCTAGAAGCCATATTTTGCTCAGAATTATTTCAAAATACAGTAACTATTTGAAAAATCGCGTAACATATGTCATGCATCTTTTAGCAGTATAAAAAGTAGAATTATGTTGCTTTTTATTAATTTTTAATAAGTTATATAGTAAAAATTAAACGGAGCAAATAACGATTTCCCAAAAATATATTTATTCACAAATATCTTAAGAACCCGACGTGATAGAGATAAACGGATTTCAGATTTGAAATCAGCGCAAGAAACTGACCTAAGAACACTTATTCTTATATAAGAAAGAAAAATGTTGTTTGTCAGTGTTATTAATGATCTGTAACAGCACACCTTCAGCGCAGAAATGCATCAATCTAACCTGAACACTGAGGCTTAGATTCCTGTATAATCATCAGTGTTTTACATACACAGTTACAATCAGCCTTGATTTCTTGGAGCTCTGATTAACATGTTTCAGATTTAACAGACAGAATCTACCATGCACCATAAACACACTATCATTCATTTAAAAAAAGCCCCATGTAGTTCCCATGTAGGACACAATGAAAGAATAAGATAATTACTCCCTCCTCATCCATGTCATAAACGGCGACTGATATGAGGCAGATATCCCATGTAGTTCCCATGTCAAGGCTTAGTAGCAAGTTTGTTTTGTTTTACCTTATTCTGCCACATTGTGACTAATGTCAGGTTATGGATGTGGCTGGCAACCTCGTCCCGTAAACAGTCTGCTACATAAACCACAGTTGTAGGAGCATTTGACTGCTTGAGGCAGGCATCCTGCAAGGGTTCCAGCTACAGTGTTGGCTCTATGCTTCATAAGGAGCGCAAAGACAAATGATGATTCTGTCATATTTATTTATTATTTGTGTGTGCGGGTGCATGCGGTTTTTTTTTCTTTCACAGTGTTTATTATGCATATTTTACAGTACATAAATCTGTTTTTGTTGTATTTTCCTGTTTACAGCAAATATTTAGTTTATTGCGTGCACAGAAAGTTTGTTTGGTCTGTTCTTAAACACCCCACTCACTCTTTCCTCAGTTGAAAAAAGGACCTCAAATAGCAGTCAACCATAATAGATTGTCCTTTCGTTATTCAGTTTTAGTCTGCTAAATTGAAGATTGTTCGTATTTTCATTGTTCTAATTCTGGTACATAAAATGTGTGTGTGTTTTTTGTTTAATTTGATGGATAAATTACACGGTGAAAGGTCAAGGTAGTCCCATGGCAGATACTGCCGTAGGGGAGTGAAGCATTAGAGACTTCACTATACTAAGTCCAGCCTCGGGAAGTGGGGCGACTGGTTCCATTCCTCGCTGCCTTTTCCTTCCCTGACTCAAGTGCAAAGTCAGGTACCCATTTACAGCTGGGTAGATTGAAGCATGTTGACACCGTGAATCAAACCCGGCACCTTTGCTGCGAGAGACCAGCGCTCTAACCACTCTGTCAATCAGATGCTCAAAAAATTACACTGAATTTTTAGATAAAGTGTTATGTTACTTTTAACAGCCACCCTGATGATTTTGAGGAAGTGGACTTGGTGGAAGATGTGGTGGGTGATGTGGATGAGTTTGAAGAGATCATCCTGCCTGAGAGCCTAGAAGACTACAACACAAAGTTGTGTAGCTGCAAGTGTCATCAAGATCAACAAGATGAGAAGCTGCGCAGAAGGATAAAGCACTGCTTTTCCTGCAGTCTGAAAGTGAGAGAAGATATCAGATTTTGTTGTCTTTTTTATTTTATTTTTTTTTTCAATCTTGTGGTCTTGCTGTTTCATTTGCAACCTGAGTCCGTTTTTAACCACTTTTGTTTAACTTTACCTGACCTTTATATATTATTCGCATTTCAAATCTTTGATGCTCAAAAACTCAATGTTGCACTCATTGTAGAAAGATGAAACTCCTTTCACGTTTTGACCAGCAAGTTTTTATATAATAAATAAAACAGTGTAAAATGAGGTGGAAATAACTCAGTTAAAGGGTTTTAAAGTGAGGGAAATGATGAACTGCGAGTTTACATTGTATTTTAAAGGGTGGGCATTAGATGGTGAATTGTGATGTACCAGTTAAATCATTGTGTTTCTTCAAACAACTAGGTTAGCAAATCTTTTGTTTTGAACACAGCACTAGCAGTGACCAACTTGTCTGGCGAGTTTTACATTAAGTGTTAATTTGTTAATTCATGACCCTTGCCAATGAAAACATACTGTATGATACTGTCAGGCACTTGATCCAATTTAATACGAACCAATCCAAAGTATGCACAAGTGTTCACAAGTGCATGAAAGTCCTTGTTTCAAAATCCGATATTTGACAATTAATACCTTGAACAATACACAAAAGACCACCTAGTCTTTTCACAGCCCAACTAACTTCTTCTATCCTGTGACGTCATTTTCTTTTCTTAACAATGCATCTACATTGTTATGTAGAACCGCCCAACGATAATTGAAGTAACACACCATCGTGTAAACCCAAATACTTCACGTGCGCAGCTCTCAACACTGTTGTCACAAATATATAGTCACAAATAAAATTTGTGAATGAGATGACAAATTAATGATAAAGTGGTCATTCATTTTTATTCTATGCAATAGAATGGATGGAATATGTATTTGTTTATTTTATTTAGTGTATTTGGTAAACAATACTGAACATTTATCCCATAAACTTATTTTGTTCTTCTCTGTTCTCTTTTTCCTGATGGTCTCTGTCTACATTTCCATTTTAACTTTCTGTCACAGGCACTTTTGTTTTGTTTATCCATCTACTTATGTACCAGCTTTGTCCTGTACTGTAAATTCTGCAAAGACTTCCCTTCTCTCTCTGTTGACCTCCATTCATTCTGCGCACCCATGTTATGTTAACCTATTTGATATTCATCATTATTACCGTCACTCTTCAGCTCCAAAAGAAGCATAGGCCATCAGCAAACGAATGCCAAATCTTCTTGTCCCATGCCATCAGCTCAAGGTCTTTCCATGTCTCCAGTTCTTTTCTCCATGTTTTCTTTTTGTTTCCTCTACCTCACTTACCCTGGGGATTCAAGAACAAGGCTATTTGATATTAGGATGTTATTACTGAATAGGGCATGAATTAATTGTCATAGTTTTCATTTTTTTCCCTCTATTCACACATAAAAGTATCTTTGTTGGCTTATCTGTTCCAAGTATTCTTTCTATAATATTGCAGCTATGATAAAGCAAAGCTAAGTTTACTTAACCATAAGGAATAATAGATATGGTTATAAAGTTTCATAGCTGGCTTTGTGTCACATGGGATAAAATCATTGCGGGCGATATGGCAGTTGATTTTACACCTTTAAACCTGAACGAATATCCCTTTTATTCATTACCCCACCCTAATCTTGTGCTGATGCATGTATCTTCTTTTTACTGTTTGTGTTTTGTATATTATGCTCTCAAATGCTGAAACTGTTTGAGGGTTGAAGTGTTAGTTGCATGTTAGTTAGTTTAATTTGTGTTCGGTTGTTGTAGGTCAAACAACACTCAGGTACTGTTTGTGTATGAAATCTTTTGTAGGCTGTTGTTATAACTAGCAACACTTAGGCACTGTTTATATATGGAATCTTTTACAGGCTGTTGTTATAGTTTTAACAACACTCAGGCATTGTTTCCACATGAAATCTTTTGTAGGCTGTTGTTAGACCTAGCAACTCTCAGGCACTGTTTGCTTATGAAATCTTTTATAGACTTGTTACACTCAGGCACTGCTTGCATGTTAAATCTTTGACAGGCTGTTGTTAGAGGTCTAGTAACTCCCAGGCACAGTTTGCATATTAAATCTTTCATAGCTGCTGTTATAGGTCTAGTACCTCTCAGCTGTTTGCATATAAAATCTTGTATAGGCTGTTGTTATAGGTCTCGCAGCACTCAAGCACTGTTGTATGTTGGTTAAATAATTTGCTTGTTGTTGTGATCAGTATGATATATTGAGCAATAGTTGGACACTATCCATTTGGTCCTGCCCCATGGGGCTCCTCAGAGTCTATGAGGAGACAAAGAATGAATAGTATCGCTGCTTCCTCGTGCATGTCATTAGAGTCGATTAATGTGAGGTTGTGCATGTGGGGGGGCTGGCTGGCATCCTCATCATGTAAAATATATTGCTTCAGAAACAACTGCTACAAGAGCACATGAATGCTTTGTTGCAGGCTTCCTGCAAGGAGATCTGCTGCAGTTGTGGCTTCATACTTCAAAAGCAGTGAAAGGGAAATGATGATGATGATACATTTGCTCCAGTGCTGTGCTGACCTTTAGGATCAATGTTTTTACTGTGCTAGATTGGGCTTATGTTAGTAAGTCAGCTATGACAGTATGTGCATTTGCATGTGTGTGAGTTTGTGAATGTACATCTGTTTTTAGACTAAGCATGTTATTACTGTGAATTCAGAGGATTTTTATTATTGTTTTTCTATCAGATTTTTAATGGTAAACCAGTCCTGAAGACGTCCCGAAATGAATACAGACCCATCACTGTCCTTTATCCATTGGAAGAAAAAGAAAAGATGATGAAAGCGAAGAAAGAGGCTGCCCAGTTAGCCCTGGCCAAAGCCAGAGCCCAGAGACGGCAGAACAAGAAAAAGGGCAAAAAGAAGAAAATTGGAAATTTGAAATGTAAAAACCCCAAGAACACACCCCTCAAGAAAAAATTCAAACGCAGAAAAAGACGCAAGTCACAGAGTGATTCAACAGAAGCTGGGAATGCTAGTAAAACTATTTGTGAGATTGAAAATAAAAACTCGGATATGAGGGACGACACAGATGCTGTCTGTCAGAAGCAAGGGAAGTCTGACACTAAGAGCACAAACCGTAAGCTGAGTTATGAGCAGCCTGAGATTGGGGGTGGAAAACTGATAGAAGGCTCTGCAGATATCACAATTTCTGCCGTCAGTGATAAAACTATTGTCAGTACAGAGAACAATATGTCACAGTCATCAGTACCTGTAAAAATGGAAACAGTGACAGATGAAGTGGCTGCTACCAGTGCCCATCTACCAGCAGAAACCGTCAAATTATCTGCTTTGAAAAGTACACTGGAAAGTGAGCCATCTTTAGCAAGAAAAGAGGCCTTATCCAAAAGGGGTATAAAAAATATGGTAGCAAAGTCTGTTACAGAGCCCATTGTTTCAGAATCTGCACAGATATTAACCCCATCTGTAAAATTACCACTACTTACATCAGACGCACATGAGCTTAAACTAGCACCAGTTGCCTCATTGGGCAGAACTGCCAGTCTCGACTCCTGTTTGACAAGCAGTGACAAGCAGACTAAAAGATCTTCACTGTTAAAAGTTCAACAGTCACAGATCAGGACATCTGAGCCTAACATTATCCAATCACAGCTTCTGTCCGTCCCTACTCTTCCTGTTTCGTGCATATCTTCTGGAGTGACAGTTTCACAAACTAACAGCTTAAGCAGTCCAGTAGTTTCATCATCTCAGCCTCAAACATCTGCATATGTAGCTAAGGACAGCAGAACAGCTAAACCATCATCTTTCCCAGTCATGGCATCATCTCAGCCTCAAACATCTGCATATGTAGCTAAGGACAGCAGAACAGCTAAACCATCATCTTTCCCAGTCATGGCATCTCAGAATGTAACATTTGTTCCCTGTGCTCCCCACTTAAGATTTACTACTGCATCCCCCTTGGTGACTTCCACAAGGATACCTGTCATTGTCACTTTAAACCCTCAGCAGTACCTTCCATCTGCATCACCTATATTAAAAACTGAAACTCACAGACCCAGAAGAAAAAGTCCAGAAAGGTCAGACTCAGTTGTTTCATTATCATCACCTCAGCAAATCAGTTCTGCAGAACCAACAAACTACAGATGTGAAAACCAACAGCAAGACTCTCACCTTCATACTGCTTCTTCAGATCCAAGTTGTCTACACCAAAATCGTGTAGCCATATCTGACCCCAGCCCATCCTTCCCGAGTTCTGCTGAAGATACAGAGATGTACATAGTGCCCCAGATGGATGTCTGTCCCGCTATGACTGATATTGCTGACTGTAGATCAGATACCTTAATTTCATCCAGCTCTGTCACTAGTTTTACAGATGTGCCCTGTACCTTCAGTACATCAGACAACCCAAATATTGGTGCTTGTACCTCATCTGCTACAAAATTAAACTCCACATTAGACCTTCAGCAGTCTGATACTGTGTGCAGTCTTCCAACACCTTTGAAAGAAAAAATACCAGCAGCAGTTGTCCATGCACATTTAGACAACTTCTCCTTGGGAGGATTTGAGGGGTCCCTTAGCTATCACCAACTTCAGCAATTTGCTCAGTCTGTATCTCCTAGTAAACTGTTAACAGACTCTATGTCCAAGTTTGACCTTCTGGCATTAATTGAATCATCCAACCTAAGTTGTAAGAACTTTACTTTACAGGCTTGTTCAGTGGGTTCTGCTGCAAGAACCACAACTGAACCACTAACGTTTTCAGGTGCTCTTGCAAAACTTAAGGCCACTTCAGAAGAACCAACAATGACATCATCAGCTGCTGCATATTCATCTCAAAGCATATCTACATGTGACACAATGGAAGACTTACCAACAACATGTGGTGTAACTGAACCACACGATGAAGCCAGTGTTGATTATGTCATGAGTGAGGAGACAAACTCTGGTTGTACTAAAGTGACTGAAGATGAGCTTCTGAGGGACTTGTGTCCACATCTTAACTCATCTAAGGTATTACAGGACGATGAGTCATCAAATGCATTTGAATTGTCAGTGTGGACAGAGTGAGTATTGCTAAAAAGAATTCTTCTTCTCTCATGACTTCTTTCTGAAGCAGTAGGTGAACAAATTGTTTGTGTTTGACAACTGTCTTGTGTGAGCCAGAATTCTAGGCATTTCTTCTGCTTAAAACCTCTCTGTTGCTCTTCTCCATATTTCCTTAGACGTTCCCTTTCTTTTTTTCTATAGTGCTTCATGACAACCATTTGAGGAGATATACATAGATAAATATATATTAACAAATAAAACGTTATTGAATCAGTTTTACAAATTAATGGTACACGGGGCGTTTCAGTTTTCACCCTTCGTCAGCCACAGTTACAAACAGGCAACAAGGACAAGAAATATAGACAGGTTAAAGAAAGATACTATAGACGCTGCAAACATGTAATATATATGAAATATAACAACACAGGTGAAGAGCAATAATAAAGCAAAGAAAATACAAAACCGAAAAAAATTATCAGTACAAGAAATTCAACAAAAATCAAAAGCAGAAAATGGAATAGCAAAACAAGATGTCCTGCTATGATAATCTTCGCTAAAAGATCTGATGAAGCTATGAACACTGATCTCAATGGCGTCAAATCATGAATGAAAGTGATGTCTTAAAAATACACAAATAGGACATGAAACGAAACACAAACTTCATAAAAGAAAGATCACAAAGAAAAGCGACGGATGAAATAAAGAAGTCTGAAATAGAGGAAAGTCAATGAATAACAGTCAAGCAACGTTTAGACCATCAGGAGAAAGGCAACCCATTTTGAAAATGAAACGATTCTCTAGAGAAAAGTGAGTACAGTTATCACTAAAGCAGGAATGGATACCGGTTACCTGGATATCACAGAAACCAGAATAGTCTGGGCTATTGAAATGAAGGGCCACAGGTTTAGGTTCCCTGTGATAAATGTCATTTAAGTGCTCGCGGAATCTATCTGCAAAACATCTGCCAAATGTCTGCCAGTTTCACCAATATAGGTCATGTTGCATCTTTTACAGATAATAGCATAAATAAGATTCCTAGATTCACATGTAAATGACTCTAAAACTAAAATTACCCTTTGGAAATGAAACACATTAGATTAGATTAGATTAGATTAGGATAGATAAATGGATGGATGGACAGATAGATAGATATGCATACTTAATATTTTCCCTAACCATTTCCATTATACAACAATTCATTGTCAGTGGATGTAAGAAAGAGAGTCCTTCTGTCTTATTTAGAGCCAATCCTAACATATGGATGTGAGTCTAGAACAGTTGGTAAACTAGCAGAAAAAGCCTTGCACACCACTTCCTCATGCTCTGAAACCAGATCTTCTACTGTTGTAGCCATGTAGTGGTAACTGGTCAGGTTTCATTCTCATGAGATGACCAAAAACTTTAGTTTCTTTCTCTATGTATATTTGATGCAGAGATTGTGTTCCTACAGTTTTTCTGGTGTAATTATTTTTTGTATATGAATTAATAGACGAGGAAATATATATACATATACAGTACATACTAACATTGTGACTCTGTTAACAGACAATTTTGTTTGAGTTTTAAACTGCATTGTTAACATTTTTACAACTTTTACATAGATTTTTACTTGTCCAAATCACAGAGAACAGGACAGAACCATTCTAAATGTAGTTACTGTAGAAAGGGTAACCAAGGAAACTGTTAAGAAGCTGCACTCACAAATACCAGAGAAGTTGCCTGAAGAGGTGAGTTACTTATTTGATCTAGTAGGGGATCAGAACTTTAAGAATACTGAAATTAAGGACAGTGGTAGTACTATTCATACCCTTTCCCACTCAAATTTATTGTCTTCATTTTTTTTCAAGTTGTGCTTCAAAGTCTGGTATGGTATTTATAATATATTGAAATTAGAAATGTTGCTATTGTGGTTCCTGGGAGACAGAAAGAACAGGCTGCTACTTTCTGAGGCATGTTGTAAAAGGCAACTAATTTAAGGTTGGACCTGGCTTAGGGAGGGGGGAGGGGGAGGAGACCTCATCATGTAAAATAGATTACTGCAGAAAATACCGCTGCAAGATTTTGTGCTTTGGTGTAGGTCTCCCTCAAGGGGATCATCTGCAGTGGTGTACCATGATTGGTAAGGAGCAAAAAATAGATGATGATAATGATGATTTTGGAAGTTTTCTCTTATCATCTAGCATGAAAGGTTTACCAAATAAACACTTATTTACACCAGATGCCTAAAAGAAACTTTGCACTTGCATTTATTATCTTTATAATCATCATGTTTTTTTTTTATGGAACCCATCTCTTGTAAAAACTTTACAGGCTGCTTGAAAAATGGTGGTTGTTGAGTAGTCAAGAACAGTCACTACATGGCCTTTTTTTTTTTTTAAACCCCTTTTCTGCTTGTGCAAATGCGGCATCACAGGAAGAGCTGATTATTAGTTTCATTTCCGGTATTTGATGCAGGATGTCAGTGGATTGGTAGTCCTTGTTCTGGAATCCCTAGGGTAGGAGAAGCATAGGTAGACAACAAGAGATGAGCAAGAAAGTGTATCATTGTGCACCAACACGACATAGACATAAGACGAAGATCCATCGCAGCCAACCTTTGATGTGAAGATGGTAGCTGGTGATGGTACTAGGTCCACCTTTATGAGGTGGGATAACCAGTCCCCTTCCTTGCTGCATTTACCTTCTCTAATTCAAGTGCTAGACACAGTGATAATGATGATGATCAAATGGTTATGATGATGACCAAATGGTTATGATGATGAAACTGTTTATTTAATGGCTTTTTGCTTTCTTTGCTTTCTTAGATCAGCTCCAGAGCCAGACTGTTGCTGAGAATGTTAGAAGAGATGGGAGACACAGAGAGTGACACGGGCACAGATACATCCTATGATGACCAAAGTGAACATGATATTTAGATGATCATTTTTTTTTAAAAACTAAACTGGTTGTTATGTGAAGGAATATAACATCTTATCTAAAGTAATCACATGACCAAAAATGTGCTACTGTTCCCTATTGGACAGTATTTCATGCAGGAATAAGAGCCCAGCAGAATTAGTTAACTGAGAACTGAATAAAGTTAACAGAGCAAATGGTATGGATTGTACATGAGCACAAGAATAGACCATGATGGATGGACATTTCAGTGAAACACCTTTTTTGAGCTTTAACAACATGTGAAAATGGACTAAAGAATCACAACACCATGTAAAAGATAAAGACAAGAAAAAGTGAGTGAAGTTTCTGGTTTTTTTTTAAGAATTATCCAGTAGTTGAGGTAAGCCATTGGTACACATTACTAGCATCATTTGCAGTGATGTGAATGGAGAGGCTTGCATTTATAATTAGGTTGCATAGATATATATGTATGCTAGATTACTCACTCAAAATGCTGTATAGGATCCGGCTGAATATCTGTCGAGCATATATTGACTTATCTTTGAATACTGAATTTTTGGTGCCACTAGTGTTGTTTACTGAGATAAATGTCATGAGCCAAAGTTGGGACACCACACAAAAGGATGGAGTAAGTTTGTTGCCACTCTACAAGATGTCACGAGGCATGATGGTCACTAATTGCCTTGTCAGTCAGCAGCTAAGGATCTATCCAAAGAGAAGTGTTGCATAGATCGCAGTTTCCACTTCAGATTATATGTACACTTAAAAAAAGATTTAATTACATAAATTCCCATGACTGTTGATGCTGCATTGGGAATGTTACAGTTCCAAATTAAATGTATGCTTTTTGTTGTTAACAACATTGTTAAAAAAATGTTGAAATTTAATCACAGTTTGCTCTGTAGCACACATTCTTGGGCAGAAAATGTGAATGTACAGTGTAGGCATAGAGAACAGGTATTGGGAGTATAACAAAATGGTGCCTGTTTGACTTGCACCCATTTGCTTATAGAATGTGCAATCAAGACTTTGTTTATATATGTTTGGACATGTTTTTGCATTAGGTATGACGACTGGCCGTAATTTGTACAGGACATGCATGCTTAAAATGTCATAGAGACTAAAGGATGTCATAATTATAAAGACAAAGCTCAGCAAGCAAGGCAAACAAAAAAAACTATGCTTTCATGAATTGAAAGAAAAGATTGAATATGTTGACGGATGTTTGATAAAGTAGAATGTGTGGTTAACATACTGAGTGACCGTGAAGATTGAATGTATGATACTGAGGTTGTATGACTGTTGATTAGGTATATTATTGTAATAACTTTAGCCCCGTGTAGTCCCTGGGGGTGTGTCTGATGAGACAAAGAATGATTATGTTTACTACTCCCTCAGGCAAGTCATACAAGGCAGCTATCAGATGGTTGTGCATGAGGTTGGCAACCTCATCATGTAACACAAATTGCTACAGACACCACCACAGCCAGAGCATCTGATTGGTTCCTGCGAGGGGATCAACTGTGGTGGTGGCTTTATGCACCATACGGAGCAAAAATTAAAAATTATGAAGAGAGTATCTCAGTAGCTTTCTTGCAAAACAAAATTTGTTTTTATTGCAATTAGCATTATAATTATGTCTCACAAATTAGAATGTAATTTAAAAAAAAAAAAAAAACATACACAAAACAGATGAAGTAATGCATGGTCTGGTGAAGTTAAAGAAAAGGTTGTCAGACGTCTGCAGTTTTCATTCCTGAACTCTGGTTTGTTACAAGCAATTGTCATTCTCAAAACAAAGTATTCAGGGGATATGGATTTTTTAACTGCAGAAATAGTCTTTCACCTCTCTGCCTTATTTTTTTGTTAACATCATCTTTGATCCATTTTTAACTCGAGTTATAACTTCCCTTGTGGTTGACACAGTCACCTTATTTCACTTTAGTGGACACAGGTGACCTTACATTACTTTACTTGTTTAGTGGGCACAGTGTCCCTTACTTCACTTTAGTAGACATCATCAACTCTACTTCCCTTTAGTACAGGGTTTTTTAACTTGTGGTCTACAGACCCCTTGGGGGTCTATGAATGGATTCTAAGGGGTCTGTGTACATAACCTAAAATATAAAGATTTGTATTACGCTTTTATGTAAATTTTTTTAACAAGAGGAGGTCCATAGCTTACATCAGACAATCAAAGGGATCCATTGAATTCATCGAACAATCAAAGGGGTACATGGCACAAAAAAGTTAAGAAGCCTTGCTTTAGGAGAAAGTGTTATAAAAATGAGAAATGGTAATGGAGCCAGTTTTACTAATGAACAATTCACTAGAAACTTTGGACATTACAAGGATACACTCGCCAGTTAAAAATTGTAAAGAGTAGGTCATATGGCTGCTGCCCTGGCAAAATTTACAAAAATTAGGACAACATTCTTCTTCTTCTTCTTCCGTCCTTAGCCAACGACCGGCAAAGCAGTCAGCAGTGGCCATTACGCCTAGTGGCGTCTTAAGGGCAACAGCGAATAGATTTTCTTTGCCGTTGTTCCCATCACGCCTAATGGCGTCTTTAGGACAACATACCCACCACAAAATATTTATAGAATATGTGATTTATAGTATTTGTGATTCCTGTATACACACATTGGGAGCCTCATCAGTGCTACAGAGTTTGTGCACTGTGCTGAGATCAGAGCATTGATAGAGTTGTCCGTGTGCAATGAAGATAATCCTTAACTCTTAGTATACGAGCGGCCTTTCATGACTACCATTACAGATTTTGCAATAAATAATTTATTTATAAAGATAACATAAGTGTTATATATCAAAATGTGAAGAAATGAAACCCCTATATCATGCACGTAACTAAATTGTTCAGTGGTTTTAAACATGCATTCAGCTATAAATTTTCGCTATTGACGGGGATCGATCATCTGCCTCTCTAGAAGGCCGCTCGTATACTAAGAGTTAAAACCAAAACCAAAGGATATCCTTCATCTGCCAGACTTAACAACAGAAAAACAAAGATGAGAAGTGTAGAAAAGGCTGTGAGAAATTAGAAAAGTACAAATGTGACAAAAAATAATAAATAACAAATCAGATAAAATACTAAGATTGATGAGGTCATTCAGTAATGCACAATGGACAGCTATTATGTGATCATTTAAGCAGATCGGCTGTCCTAAAACTTGTTGCTAAATTTTGCAATAATACTTTTATGTTAACTGGTTGAGAATATAGAAAAGATTACGTGCCAAGCCAGACCTAGATACTCAGCCTATTAATTAACTCTTGACCTTTACCCTCGTTAGTGTAATATAAAACCATCTGCTTTTTTTTTTTTTTTTTTTTTTAGCTTTTACTACTTATTTAGTCATTAGGCTTCTAAGGAGCCGCGCTAGCGTAGTGGTTAGTACACTGCGCTGGCGACCGGGTAACCCAGGATCAAACCCGGGCGAGGACATTTGACGATTTTTCGTCGACCGGGATTTGGACTGGATTAACTCGAGCCCTGGCGAGTACATTTGAAGGAGTGTGATCGACCAGGGACTGGCGGCTCCTGAGCCGACCCAGCTCTAATGGGTACCTCCGAAATCGGCGAGTATCTGCCTGAATGGCGAGGGACACCTGTCTATATGCAAGAAAAAAAAGGGATACTTATGTAAAATCAGTCTCAGGTTAGACATAATAACCTGAGATTTCGCCTCGAGTAATAGCAGGCGTACGAAAAAAAAAATTAGGCTTCTACACTGGGGTGTAGAGGTTTGGCAGAGATAGTGCCATGCTGTCCTTTCTCCTTGCCTGTTCCAATTATGTCCTCGGTCCTTTAGAGATTGTCTAAATGTTGTTTCTTCCCTCTGGCCGTGCAAACTCTGAGTCGTCCTGGAGGTCTGGATCCCTGCCTCTATTTTTGGTGGATTGTTTTTCTTCACAGTTACATTTTCTTCTGATATTGTAATTGCTTTTGTAAAGATGGTCACTTTAGCAGCCATAGTTCTTTCTCACATTTGTCTAAACATTTTTAAAGAAGACATATACAGATTGTTTCCAAGTTGATTTTTGGTAGTAATTTGAAATGACTGTTGTTTATTAGGGATAACTGCCAGTTTGTATTATGGCAAAATGAAGTTTTGTATTTTGATAAAGCTTTGTTTGTATTATAGAAATTGATTAAGCTGTCTCTGTTTGATGATAATTGATAAAGCTGTCTTTTTATTACAATAAAACATTATTTTGAAATAACCTGTTTTGGTGTGGGTAAACAGCTTTATCTGAGTTAAGTATGCATTGTAGGCATATCTGGAGTCATCCTTATATGACCACCAGCAATGCATAATGGTACATTAAACAAATGTGGAAGTGAACTGTCTGAGGCTAATTACACCCTCATTGACTCTTGAAATCATTCACACACTTTCAGGGATTCCCCCTGTGGTGAAACTTGTTGAGAACCCAGCATTGCATACTAAACTTGGAGAAGTCACTTGAGATCCAGACGTAATTCTTTGACCTGGTTGACTGCATGCAGGAGGATCTCTATATGGACCCAGTGGTAGGCAGGGGGATCTGAGAATTGCTCTGTGTAGGACATGGCAGTTCCTTGGGAGAACCTAGAACCAGAGCACAGTAATTTAGCTCTGCATAGGTAGAGAGCCCCCTTGAGTGGCGGGGAATGCACAGTATTCCACGCGCTTCTTACTCATAGCTTTGTATCAGATGTGACGATCCTTTAAATGCAAGCCAAACTGGAGCTCATAACTTCAGTTCAACACATTTCAGAATGGCAGAAAAGCCACATAGGAAAAGCCTACATCTACAATGTAGATAATACCAAGGAGTCTTCACCTTGGTATTGACTGCACAAGAGTGAGAAGCTCAGCAGCCCTAGTTAAACAACATTTGAGTGAAGTCAATGTGTGCGCGTATGTGAACTTTCCTTATTTATTTTGTTATTGTGCATGGGGCTGTTAACTTCGTCATATAAAAAGAACTGCCACAAAACCCATCATTACAAAAACATGTGAGTGCTTAGCTCAGGCTTCCTTCAAAGGGACCAGCTACAGTATGGCTCTATGCTCTGCACAGAAAAATGATGTTTTATTTTTACAATAGTATGTCAATGACTTCCTTCTCTAGCATTGAGCTCATTAAATGCAGCGGTAACTAACAATCACACACATGTAGCAAACACTTAGCAATAAATTTGCGTACACGATCTTGACCTTTTGAGTTTCACGTCTGTCAAGTGCTCACTTCCTGTGTGTAAGTGTCTCGATACGGTAAATAAACAGAGAAATGAAACAAAGTTTGGACTTGTTGAGCTCTAGGCTTGTATGCGAACAGTATAAAATTGTTGGACTCTCCACGTGGTTCAGCTTACTGATTCTAGAAGTTGCTTGGGCCTGAGACTGCTCAATAAAGCCCAAGAAACAGCGGACTACAAACAGCCAACGCCCACTTCTAGTTTCACTTTTTATAAAACCGGCGAATGACGTCAGATTCACTTTCAGTTTTAGTATCTGCTCACAATATTTAGTAGGCTAACTGGGAAATGAGCTTTTCCGTTGTGTTGACTGGCTAACATTGTTTGAAAATAAATCAGTATTTTAATTTATAACCCTATTTATGATCTGAAAAGTCTAAAGCACCAAGATCACGTTTGGAATCGGGCAATAACAGAGGTGGTTTATGCTATTTGACAGATTAGGATAGTAATCACACGTTGAGACTGTTGCGTGCGCATGTAGACTAGGATCGTAACCACACTAATGACTATCGAGTACATGTAGACAAGCATTATAAAGACGTTGAGACTGGTGTGTGCATGTAGACTTAGATAGTAATCACACAATGAGACTTCTTTGTGCATGTAGATTTGGATAGTAATCACATGTTGCGACTCATGTGCTGTTACACTGGGATAGTAATCACACGTTGAGACTGTTGTGTGCATGTAAGGAACGTGTTGGTAGTAGGCCCACTAATTAATTGACTTGCGTATTACGCGTGACATTGTGACAGTAGTGGAACCCTAAACAAAACAAAAAACTCTAAACTACATTGCGCTTTCTCCGACCTCAACCAACTCATTTCTATTTTATTTAGAATGATGACACTCATCAGGTCTGGGATGCTCTAACTCGTGTTCACAGTCGATACTCTGAGAACTATCGGTGCACACACGCACGTACATCACTACCGTGGCGCCAACATTCGATACAAAGAGAGACGTGTTTACATTTACGGAATACAGCATTACGCATGAAACAGTAATATACATCATGTTTGACGCAAACGGCCATAGTAAATCCATTGTTTTTGCGTTTTATTGGCCCAACCTTCTGTAGATGATGTCATAGTTGTGTTTGATAACATCCAGCGCGCGCTTCTCTTTATACATAAAATAGATGAACGACCGTTACGGCAAATGGGTCTTTGAAATGTTGGATTAGAGAAGAACAGGTGAAAGTTTGGAGGATCTGATACAATGTCGCGACCACGTTTTATTACCAATATTACGAAGGATTCCTTTTTTCTAATCCATGGGTGTCCTCAGGATTTTCTACTAGCAAAGGTGAGTGAGTATCTAGATCATCTTCATCAATACACTTCAACTCTCCAAGAAGCATAGGCCTTCAACAAACGTCTGCCTAGTCTCCATGTCACGTGCCATCAGCTCAAGGTTTGTCCGTGTCTTCATCAACCCCTTCATGTTTGTCTCCTGTTCTCTTCTTCATGTCTTCTTTGGTATTCCTCTGCCTCCTTTACCCTGTGGCTCCAGAGCAAGGACTGTCTGGTAACGCAGCATTTTATTATCAGCTTTTTCCACTGGTTCTTGTCGTCAGTCCCACATTAATGACCTTGACATTCTACTTCGTTCCTTCTATTTTGTTTTACACTGAAAAGGAAGAAAAATGTGTTTGTTTGTTTTGTTTTTTAAATTATGATTAGAAAAGTTTTGTGCAAAGTGGAACAGTGCTAATAATTATAGCCAGCAGGTGGGCTTGAACATCAATCTAAAGAAGACAGAGGTCATGACGCTCAATGTGAGCAACCTTGAGCCTATATAGGTAAGGAATCAGCAACTGGAACAGACACCTTCACATACCTAGGATGCATAGTAACGCCAGACGGCGGAGCAAGCAAAGACATCAACAACAGAATGAACAAAGCAAGAACAGCCTTTTTTAGTCTAAACAACATCTGGAAGTCCTCTCAGTACAGCACAAGCACAAAATTATGATTATATCAGAGCTGTGTGCTTCTCTATGGTGCGACTCCGATGCCATCACAAGAACAGCTATGCTATGGACCCCTGAAGGAAAACGAAAGAGAGGCCGACCAAAAACAACTTGGCGGATGACTATGGAGGCTGAGATGCAAAGAATGAACCAGAGTTGGGGCACTGAACGAAGGATGGCTACCGACCGAGCAAAGTGGAATCAATTTGTTGTTGCCCTAAAAGACGCCACCAGGCGTGATGGCCACTGACTGCTTTGACGGTCGGCGGCTAAGGATCAAAGAAGAAGACGGAACAGGGCTCTTGTCTTTATCATCTGACTGGCTATCGCACCCGCCGCATGCTTGGTTCTGGCAGAGCGTGAACTTAACATGAGATTGCCGACTGGGTGTTAGCAGACATGTGATGCACTCTTAATGGCTACCTGCACGTGTGAACATTTTGATGGCCGCGATCGGGGGGGGGGGGGGGGAACTGCACGAAAATGCCATGCTGCTAAAGTTTATGGATTTTCAAACTTTCATTTAAAACAAGGCCTTTGAAATTAAGCGTTATAGCCAATCAACGGTATACGGAGTTTCTCTAAAAGAAATATTGACCATATAGCCCAACACTAAGTCAGCGAAGAAGAAATCGATCACCCCCCACCTCATAAAGCTGAATCTAGTATAGTGAAGCCAGACTACCTTTTTTTTTTTTTTTAAACCTATAGCGTTGACTGACACTCATCCTCGGCACTGCCCTAATATCGAATGTCATAGCATAATATCAAAGTCCATAGCAGACACTGCCTAAGGGAAGTGCAGTGTTAGAGACCACCAGCTTTTTATATGAAATAGGGGTGACCAGTTCCCTTAATCGTTGCCTTTTCCTTCCCTAACTCAAGATCAGAGCATGGTACCCATTTACAGTTGGGGCGACTTTTGCCTGACGCTACCAGATTTCGATCCTGGAACCCTGTAACTTTGCTGCGAGAGGAAAGCATTCTAACTTCTTGGCCAATCTGCTGGACCATAGCAGATGCTGCCGTAGGGGAGTGAAGTGTTTGAGACTTGTTTATACTCGGTCCAGCTTCGGGGAGAGGAGGTTGACCAGTTCCCTTCCTCGCTGCCATTTCCTTCCTTAACTCAAATAGCAGAGTCTGATACCCATTTACGGCTGGGTAGACTGGGTCGTGACGCCACCGTGTTTCGAACCCGGTACCTTTGCCACGAATGGTCAGCGCTCTAACCACTCTCCCAGTCGAACGCTCGTGCTGGACATACATATGTTAAAACTAACGTTCTACATAACGCTATTGATTACACTCACTTCCCCATTCCATACAACGAAGCAAAGCTCATGCGTATACATTGCAACTATCTACAGATAGAATGATGAAACACCACATACTGTTTATCAATGCCAGTGTGTCTGTATGCGCATCGATTGCTTGTACTGTCTACAGATGGAATGATGAAACACCACATACTGTTTATCAATGCCAGTGTATCTGTATGCGCATCGATTGCTTGTACTGTCTACAGATGGAATGATGAAACACCACATACTGTTTATCAATGCCAGTGTGTCTGTATGCCCATCGATTGCTTGTACTGTCTACAGATGGAATGATGAAACACCACATACTGTTTATCAATGCCAGTGTGTCTGTATGCGCATCGATTGCTTGTACTGTCTACAGATGGAATGATGAAACACCACATACTGTTTATCAATGCCAGTGTGTCTGTATGCCCATCGATTGCTTGTACTGTCTACAGATGGAATGATGAAACACCACATACTGTTTATCAATGCCAGTGTGTCTGTATGCCCATCGATTGCTTGTACTGTCTACAGATGGAATGATGAAACACCACATACTGTTTATTAATGCCAGTGTGTCTGTATGCGCATCGATTGCTTGTACTGTTGTCGTAGATTTTTGATAGGGGAATTAAGACGTGGGTTGGTCCCTTCTGAATAGATTAGAATGAGTGATAGCCACAGTGAGAGATGATAGTAGAAATAGATTTCCACGAGTGAGATGGTAGAAATCAATAGAGGCTGTCTCTGAAATCGAGAATCTTTTCTCTCTTTTAGCCTATTTTCTACAACAGATCTAGAGGAGTCAGACAGTCTATTGACTACATATATTAATATATATATATATATATATATATATATATATATATATATATATATATATATATATATATATATATATATATATATAACCACTCACGTGCACACACACACACAATTTACGACATGTAGACGCACACACGTGGGAAAACTATAACAATGATTATATAGATATTTTGGAACGAGCTGACCCGACACACTGATTAAGTTTTAGTGGATTTAATTTATCAGAAAAAATTCATCACAACACGTAAAAATTACATCGAGCATATACAAATAGTCATAATATCAAAAAATGCGACAGGAATGATAGACCCACAGTATGATCCATTCCCTCGATGTTTAGCCCACAGTCCTGTTAAAAGAAAGGATGATAGCCCCAAAGAGTCACGGATACATCTGCTGTAGTCTAATGATTTTCCCTTTTTAAAAAGGTATGAACAGGCTGTGATAGTAGTATGATCTATCCTAAGGCAAATATTGTTAGCAACAAAAACTTGCATAAAGGAAATCAAGACAGCAAAATGGGTGCCAAAATACAACAATAAAGGAATCACTCAGTCCTGCATTCACTCTATTCATTCAGCCGTGATCACGGTCTCTCATGCGTACTTACAGCTTTGGTAGCAACTTCTGGAAACACAATTTTTGGACATGCACATACAGACTCTCAAATGGTAGAATTGGCCAAGAGAACCCCAGTTCCAAAAATACAGGTTGGATTCACTTCTTCAGGGAACGTTTTCTTGGTTGTTCTTATTTTTGGATCTCTGTTTAAGTCTCATTAAAATTGTCCAGGCACGTACGTTAACAGCGAGCACAGTGTCAATAGCTTAGGTTTCTAGAAATGAGGAATGTCAGGTCGATGTCTACTTTCAGGATAGGACTATATTTGGTCACCACACCACTAGTCAAAACTCCGTCGGAATGTCACTGATAGGAATATGTTACTTGCCGCAAGGGCTGAAATGTACTTGAGGTTTTCCTCTGGAAGAATTAAATCAGGCTCGATGGGCCCGTTACTTCTTTAAAATCTTAAAGTTCTTGTAAAGGTTATACACCAAGTCTTTAAGAAAAGAATGTTTTAGTTCTTCACAGATATTTCTCGTGTACTCAAACGCTGGCAAAGTTGGGTCACCCCAGTTTCACTGAATAAAGAAAAACAGCATATAAAATACTATACATACTATGTACTCGGATATAACTTACATTATCAACTGCAAGCGGAGGCTTGACTTATCGTTTAAAACCTTCCCGTGAAATAAGTTATATTCATAAAATCAATCATCATGAATTAGAAATACATACATATTTCGTCAATACTCAGTGATGAATCTATGCAGTTATAAGTTAGTTTAAATATTCTCGACTGGTTATTAGCAGTTAAATTAAATTTATTATCGCTGCATGAGTTAAGCTAGAAATTATAATTTATTCCGCTTTCCGCTGAAACACGTCAGCTAGAGAATATAACAAACTTATAAATTAATTTCTTCTGCACAAAAGAAACTAGTTAAAATGAAATAGGCGATTTATCCCTGAAATCACTCACAAATAATACTAGATATCTAATATAATATCTACCTCAACACAGAACTACTAAGAACTTAAACCACTTCGACCAACTAATTGATGCTTCTATTAACAGATATTCTTAGGAATCGAACGAGGTCGTTCTAGTCTTGACTGCGAAGTTACTGAGTGACTGAAATCTAAAACTCTGGTTTATTAACTTAAACAGACCAAGGATGCGCGCTATTTCAGAACACCCCCGTCTCCCCCTCTCCTATCTCTCTCTATTAACACTTCCCACCAACTCAGACGCTTGCCATAACATGCCAAACGTGCGTCTTCATACCTCACGCCCAGGACTGACCGTAGAGCCGTGAGTGTCATGGAAAAACTAGACGAATGTCTGCCATTCGGTCTCTCGAGAACACATTTCTCACACTATTTTGTCTACTGCCGGGCCTGACACCGAGAAACTTAACCGTAGAGCGCCAGATATGTCTGCCATCCCATGTCGATCGAGACGAATCTTACCTATACGCTCACATCCAGGGGACTGACACGATTATGCAATTAATGCGTTCTAGTATGAGAAAAGAAACGGTAAAGTCAGAATGGGAAAGTAAATTGTTTGTCGCAAACGAACGAATGCGAAAAACATGAAAAGGATGAAAGAGCGATAATACAGTAGAGGACACGGGTAGAAAAAGAAAAGAAAATAGAAAATTTATTGATCATAAATCTCTCTGCGACAACTGTCTACAGATGGAATGATGAAACACCACATACTGTTTATCAATGCCAGTGTATCTGTATGCGCATCGATTGCTTGTACTGTCTACAGATGGAATGATGAAACACCACATACTGTTTATCAATGCCAGTGTGTCTGTATGCGCATCGATTGCTTGCTAACTAATCATCATCGTTTTCCTTTGCACTCCCTAGAGGGCAAGGAGCATCCACTGACGCTGGTCCCCTTACAGGAAGCCTGCACCAAGCAGTCACATGATCTTGCAGCCGTGGTTTCTGTGGCTAGTTGTTTGACATGATGAGGTTGCTAGCCCCGTGCATAATATATATTTCGTTTTGTACGACATGCATGAATGTACAGTAGTCCTTTTCTTTTTCGGTCTCTTCAGAGACCTCCGGGAATTACACGGGGCTTGCTAACTAATACATGTATACAGTAATATCGACTACAACCTCACGGTAGAAGGGGAACGACTAAGTAAGTAATATCGACTACAACCTCACGGTAGAAGGGGAACGACTAAGTAAGTAAGTAATATCTACTGTCTGCTAATACAAATAGTTTTGATGGTTAGAATAAAGAACAGTAGGTTGTGTTCTTCAGTGTCATTTAAATAGGGGTTTAGGGTTAGATTTAGGATTTCTAAACTTGACCCTTACCTCTGATCAATGCGCCTCTGAATTCATTTTACGGCCATATCGAGCATACGTCCCACTAATATTTATTTCAACCCTTTTGATAATAATATTGCTCACTACCTTTATTTATGTCTGTTGAATGCAGAAGTTTTAAAATTGTTTCCGAGCCTAACTTGTCGTGCGCGTGCACACATTTGAAGCTTACTTGATCAATATTGTTTCCATTCTACAGTGGTGCAACATCCCCCTTGTCTACGCTGTTTGGTCATCTCTTTGTTCTATTTACACCCTGTCCATGGTCGGCTATACAGGGTTGGAAAGCGAGCACGGGATCAAAATAGTCATCTGGTTGACCTACTGGTCCTTCTACGCTGTGACATTGCGTTTCACAATCACCGCTTGTAACTGCTGGGTTTACATTCTTTGCGACAGGAAAAACAGCAAAGCAAATCCACCTTTCAAGTCACTAGAGGCTGACGCAACAGATAGCAATCACCGAGACCTCAGCAGTGATGACCACGTTCCTGACAGCTTTAAGACTTCTGGTTTAGCAAAGGATGCTTCTGAAGAAAACCATGTAGTTGCTTTGACTGAAGAACAAGCTGACAAAAGTGGAGTAAAATTGTCCATAAAAAGGAACGGGCAGGACCAGCCAAACGGTCTCCCAGTTTGCCTGACATGCCAGTGGTTCTTACAGAACATTTCCAACGCTGTGTCCGTTATCGTCACAGTCTTGTTCTGGGCTCTTGTTTACACAGGTCAGTCACTTACTTATCTTAATTTATAAGACACTCAGACATTTTATTCAGTAGTATGCGGACAAGTTGCGTCTTATGGTGGGAAAAGTAGAGCATGTAAAGTTGTTTGTTGTCTTAATTTGTGTAATTTATCTATCATGTTGTGAGTTACAGCTCTTAGTTTTATATAAAGTTTGCCCGTCGTGTGAAATACAGTGCCATCGCAATTTACGCGATCTTCATTTACGCGAATTAAAAATAACACGAGCTGGGGAAAATGCGAAAGAAATCGCTACAGTTAAACAATTCAATATTTCGTGTTTTTTACTTAATGTGTCTTATGCCTTATGTTAATTTTAAATGTTTTTTTAATGAAAACTTTGATTAATCTGTAATTTAATCTACTTTGCAGACAGCATCAAGCTAATTGTGACATACTGAATGTCTATAGAGAAATTATCAAATTTTACGTAATCTCAAATTACGCGGGCGTCTTCGGACCGTAACACACATAAATCGCGATCGGACTCTAAGTGTGTGTGTGTGTGTTTTTTTTTTTTTTTTTTTAATCCACTAGAAAGCCATTTCAGTCAGCCGCATGTGTCAAGAACTATGGAACACAGATTATTCTAGCAACCACATTTATGTACAGTTTTGTTCCTGTAGCAAACGGGCAAGACACTCTGGAATTGCTACAAAAACTGTCTTAATGATAAATTATGAATTGTACACTAGTAATTCTGCTATAACTTTATGATTAATGCCCCGAACGGAAACATTCTTTGAGATTTGAACTGAAACTACAAATACATGCAATGTCCATCTAAGGCTATGCAGTTAACTACCTACCTTGTCCTGGACCATCCTTACTACTAGCTCACCAGCTCTCTTCTTCTTTCTGGGAACTATATCTATTATTCCCTTTCCAGTATCCATCTCGCCACACCTCCCAAAAGAGAAAAGACAGCAGTGCTTGGAGACCTAGTACCTTCATTAGTACATTCAGTGGTATTATTGTTGATAGTTTTCGCCTTGTTAAATAAATAACAACTGAAGATTTATCCTACGGCGATGAAAGAAAAAGTTATTAAAATTATCTCAGTGTTCCTGTTTTCTGCAGTATTCTATTTAACAGTTGTTGCTGCATAGCTTATACTTTATTTTGACGTCGAGTTAGGGCCCAGCATTTTACTGGCAATTCACCCACATCATTTCATAGACTTCGTAGTGGTGGTAACATCTGTGGAATACAATGGTTTTGACACCTTTAGTTGAGCCCAGAGGTTCTTAACCCCTTTATAGATTCTTAGGAAGCCTCGCACCCCTTTATCTTCTAGCTCTCAAGTTTGAAAAAAAAGGTAAAAGTATGTCTTTTAACACGAAGTTAAAATAAAAATATCATTTTATTTATATATTTAGGGCATTTAGTGAGCCTGCAAAAAATAGGAATCTGGTCGCCAGAGGACCAGGATTTATGAGTGATTTTATGATAATTGTTTGCGCTTTTTCCTAAAGCTGTATACATAGTGAAAATGATTCTCTGGAATATAACTCGCACTAATATTGACTTTTTTTTGAAGAAATTTAGTATTTTAAGTACAGCATATTCATATTTAAAATATGACAGATTAATAATGTTAAATATGCTTTAGGGAAGTACCTAGGTTTTATTTTTATATTTCTTTAAGTTCTTATGTCTCCTATCTAGCCTTCACTTTCTTTCTTTTCCTGACGAAGGCCTTGTGGCCGTAACATAGACTACTTTCTTTGTCTTTTGTCCTCGTAAGACGAATCACCTTTTTTCGATTTTTTTTTATACCCATCCATAATAAATGTAAGAAAATATGGAAATCGAGCATTCTACATTTAATAGTAATAGTGAGTTTACTATATTAATGAGATATCTGCTGCTGCTTCTTTTCAATTATGCTTGAGGAAATGTTGTTTACAAATGCGACTTACGTTCTGTATTGAACTCACGTTGTCAATGTTCTAATTTGTACAAATACACCTGAGTTCTGTTTATTATATTGTGTTTACGACTATTCGCCTTCTAAAATATATGGCATGTTTCGCACCCCCAGAGGTTGGTGTCGTAATTTTTATAGATAGGCCTAATATATTTATGGTCCCATTCGAGCAGAGGTGATATGGTGAGAGCTATGTGAGAGAAAGGTGTGAGAAATAGTCCTGTTTACGAGGAGAACTGGTGTAAGAGAAAATACTGTCTTGGATTGAGTAATTGCTCAATCCAACCTATCTAGTACGACACACTTTAATGGAGACGTACTTTCTCACTTGATACTGATTCAAATTACACTACCCTCACGTACGCACACACAAACAATTTTGTGACATAAATACATACATTTGTAGAAACAAACAGGTAAACTAGGGGTCACATATATATGGCAGGGGAGGTTTTGACCAACACCAATAGCTTAAGGTTTATTAAGTTTATTATATCGTTAGAAAATAGATCACAACCAAAAAAAAAACATACGTAGTTATCATTACATCAGTGAATTATAGTTACATCAGAGAAAAAAAGAAAATATACTCTCATAGACCCTCCTTCTGGTATATGGAAAACTAGGAATGATCCAAACCGAGGTTATTTACCCAAAAAAGATCAAACAAATGATTTAACAATGGGAGTGGGGAGTAGTCAGGATGAGTAAAAGGTATGTCCTTAATTTAACTATCCCGTGGGCCTTTCAGATTGAGTGAGAGATAAATAAAAAAACAAAAAAAGAGAGAGAATGTTATATTAGTAGTAACTTAAGAAAATAAATTCTTTCGTTCCGTTTCACTCTCTACATACATACAGTGAGCTCACTACATACAGGCTTACCCCTCTGCCGACGCTGCATACGTTCCATGGAATTAAATCAAACACAATGTATTTAAGACTATTATATGTCCTGTGGTTTGTCCAGTTCAGCCCCAGAAAACCCCGTCAAGGTAACTGCTATTTTTCTCGGAGATTCGCTGAATTGGTGCGTTGATTATATTTTTTCCTGGGGGGTATTCCTCTTCGTACTGCAGGTATTTGGTGGGGATAAGTTTTTTCTAGGTTTCTGTCGTAGTGAATGTGAAAATATTATCAAACCGCAGAATATTACTTCCAGGCTGTTCTCGGAAGGAAATAGCCGTAAATGTTCTCTGTAGAATTTGGTGGTAGGAACATTGTACTGTCATGTGGGTTTGATTAAAGAAAATTAGTGCTGTAAGTTCTGCCTCATCAGGCCAGGGAACTTTATATGGATAAGATGAAAAAATCTTCTTGCATTGTCCGTTCCAGTTTAACATTTAACACAATTTAACATTGAAGTGGTTTGGTTATTTAACCGCTCTACTGGATTTGAGAAGGAGGACCTATAAGGGTCTCCAACATCAGATTTTTTACTGTCAATGTTTGTATGTTTCTTCTTCTTCTTCTTCCGTCCTTAGCCAATGACCGGCAAAGCAGTCAGCAGTGGCCATTACGCCTAGTGGCGTCTTAAGGGCAACAGCGAATAGATTTTCTTTGCCGTTGTTCCCATCACGCCTAATGGCGTCTTTAGGGCAACGACAAATCAATCCGTTTGTCGTTGTTTCCGTAATCAAAGTGACTGGCAAACGGGTGATCAGCCCGTTGGGGTTTGTATGTTTAGGAACATATAATTCGGTATGCCATAAGCCATCTGACCATGACTCTCTATAAAACCGTTGGATCGCAAAGGTATGATCACCTGTATAAAAGAGAATATATAAAACAGGTAATCCTACTATAATTTATATTCTAACACCCGCGTTTTAAGTAAGACCTGTAAAATCACTGCGGTATTTAATTATTTATATTAAAAGAACTTCCCGAGTGACTAGCTAATGTAATTTTTTTAACACTAGCTATGAACAGTTAATTACTTAAAATTTACACAAGATGAAATAGAAATATAAGGTTATTAAACAATTTCGATCGCCTAGCGTCTTATAATTATGTTACGCATCTATTACTTGGGAAATAACGGATAGTTACATTCTTCGATTTACATCTGGAAAACTTTGCTATGGATTTATTTACTTACTTACTTAGTCGTTCCTCTTCTACCGTGAGGTGTAGAGGTTTGGAAGAGAGAGCGCCAGACTATTCTATCAGCTGTCTTCTTCCTGGCCTGGTTCCATTCTAGTCCTCGGTCCCTCAAAGATTGTCTAATGTTGTCCTCCCAGCGGACTCTGGGTCGTCCTGGAGGTCTGGATCCCTGGCTCTTTGTTTCCCATGCTTGATGGGTTTATTTAATAGGTTTAAATTAACACAAAATCCAGTAAAATAAATTAAGAAAATAAACGACTGAATCACTCAAGACTCCAATATATTTTACCGCAGCACACAGAATGAATTCAGACTCCACGTATAGAAGAAAATCCAAAAAAATCTTGTTAGATTCTAATATATGAGCTAGGTATTCTCTGGCGCGAATGATAACTGCATTTTTAAGCGATACCAATATATATTAAATAAAATGAAAAATAATAGCTGCATGCGAGATTTCTCGCCTCTTCTCTTTCTCGGGAACTCCTTCGACTGGGCCACGAATCAAAGCTCTCTTTCACACTATCTACCGCTAGGCTTCCCCGTTCCTCTTCGTCCTGCAGAGATTTCTAACCCTCTTAGATCACTTCGCGTTAACGTGTTAACCAGAGGAGTTAAAACTCTGCTACGTTCTTAGAGACTACAACAGTCTTTGATAACTGACCGCTTGCCGTTCCTCTGGCGACGCCTCCTTGAAGGGGATGACAGAGAAAGATAGAGAAATAGCTTGATTTTAATAGCTCGAGAGATAAGACAGTAGGCGTGGCTAAACTAAAATGAAGACAAAGCGAATGTCGTGGCTGCCCGCATGATAACTATTTGCATACTAATTAGCACGCGTGGGGAATTCCACGTGGGACCCACGTTTGCGATTTAATTTCAGCATAAATTAAAGGGTACTTTTATTATCATCCGACAATTCAAGGGTAGCTTCTATTATTCATCCGTCACAGTTGGGTCGCGCACCCCCTTGGGTTGCATGTACCCCTGGTTCAGATTACTGGTCTAGTCATTACTGACTGTAACCAAATACCTCCTGAGATGTTTCTTCGTAGCTGTATCACTTAGATCAAGTCAAATTTTACCGCAGGTCAAGGAACTTTGCAACAAGTTTCCAAGTTTTTTTTTTTCCAGAAGGCCTAGAAAAACGCACTGCTTTAAACACATTTGTGTCTACAATCAAATGCGATTCCCAATTTTCATAAACCCCGCGAAGTGCATTTTGCCGAAAAGGAAGTAGTTTAAATATAATTCGGACGGCTCACTCAAGTAGGGATTGTCTAGCGAATTAGGCAAGAAATAGTGCAGCATTGATCGTCATTGCAGCAAAGGCAAACGGACTTATTAGAATGTGTAGCGGTTTCAAGATCACTATCAATATTACCAGAGTGTGGAACAGTATCCATTACCAAGGCTTGATTAATTTTCCAATGTCTCGAAAACTGATCTTTCTGACGCCTACTTACAGAGTTAAATCAAGTTCTGATGCCTCAGAAAATGCCCCCCACACCTTTTTAAAAGCAAAATGATATGAACAGATGTATAAATGAAGTACAAAATACTCTCAGCATACGCCATTTTAATTCATATCTTGTTATAAATATTTCCTTCAAATTTGAAACTAACTTCTCTCCAAGGGTGCTTCCTTAGTCTTCAATGGGCGTATAACGGGATCCTTTTTTCCCCCTTCCTTAGTCTAATACTTGAATGGAACCCCCATTCATTTAGACGAGGACAGTCAAGATTTCATAATTAGAGCTATATAGTATATACTGTAGTTATGCAGTGATGCACTTAACTTTTTTCATTCGTAATATAGAAAATACTTTCAGAACTGGTTTTATGTAGCTCTGACTAACTAAAACATGCTTATTCTCCACACTCATCAACAGCGGGTTCACGCATAAGTAGCTATTAAATGATGAACTTTTTATATTTCCGCTTTTCAGTTTAAATTTTCGTATTGAACTTTGCCTTGCAACCTTTGTTATTTGTATACCATGGTAATAATTTTCATTTGCCACGGTACTATTGATTTGTGCACTTAAAACATAGGACATCATTTTTCATCAAATTTTCCTAGAAGACCAGGACCGACTGTGTCCTTATGAGGGTCAGTAACATGACAATTCGCGCAATAGGTGAAAAATATACGCGCTTTTTCTGACGTGTTTCACTTAATTAACAGATAGTGAGAATACCGACAAGTATGAGGTGTATCCGTAAAGATTATATAAGCTCTGTATTGACAGGCACTTCATATGGTTCCCCGATGTATTCTGAAGAAAAAAAACCCCAAAAGAAACAACATTACTTCTACTCCATTAGGTGTACCGTAAAAGGTGAATAATATAGAATGCGCCTGGGACTGGTAACCTCATCATGTAAAACAAAACAAAATTAACACATAAACTAATGCTGCTAGAGAACATGAATACTTTGGTACAGGCTTATTTTGAGCCAGCTGCAAATGGTGCCTCCATGCTCCATAGCGTGCAAATAAGAGAAATATTAGGCAGTTATTGTATCGGACTCACATTCCATTCTTCGAAATGTCCAGCATGGATGACTGCGACATAATGATGATACAGGCAGACATGACGCCTATCTCTTGAGATTACATAATCTCTTTACCGACAGGCGTGATGCCTATCTCTTTAGATTACATAATCTCTTTACCGACAGGCGTGATGCCTATCTCTTGAGATTACATAATCTCTTTACCGACAGGCGTGATGCCTATCTCTTGGGATTACATAATCTCTTTACCGACAGGCACGACGCCTATCTCTTGAGATTACATAATCTCTTTGCCGATAGGCGTGACGCCTATCCGGGTATAAATCTCTAAGGATATGTGTCATAGCTCTCGGCGCTTTTGTACCATGTATCTCAAACATCCGGAAGCGGCCGACTTCAGGAAGAATCCTTCCGCCGACCCCATCGTCCTAAATGTATCACCAATTTGTTGTAGTTTAAAGGAAGCATACACACACACCCACACATATATATATATATATATATATATATATATATATATATATATATACACACACACACACACACACACACACACACACACAGGGTGTCCATAAAATATTGTACCCTTTTCAAAATATTTATTCTCGTTCCCATGATGTGGTACGAGGATGCTTTCTATCACAAAAGTAAGATAATCTCTGCAAGTTTTGAAGCACACCTTACAAAGACTCATATATATTATATATGTAAAAGCCCGTCATAAGACGGGAATTAAACTCAAAAGCACCATTATCTAACGGCAATTTTACTTATTCAAACGTATTTTTTTTAAACCACTGTGCATCACCACAGTACACGAACTACGAAGCAGCAGCGTGGATCCCAATATATTTATGTGCACACCGTCATTTGCGCATTCTTCTTTGACAAGTGTTACTATTTTCGGGATAGTACATATAAGGGAAACAATACAATTAATGTATAACTTTCAACCAAAGTTACATCCCTTAGCGTTACGCACTGACAGAAAAAGCTAGGATCTTATATATAGGATAGGATACACATGGTGAAACCGGAAATACTGTGCTCATGAGGGGGATGATGATGATGATGATGAAATTAGTTATTGCTCGGGCCCCTTATACATAGCACATGAACTCTTCCAGGGTCAACTTACCACAAGGGTAAAATTTCCGAGCTGTGTAATTACTTCCCTTTCAGGCTTACCAAACTGCAGGTTGTTTGAAAAGTAGTCTCTATTTTTATGTTGTTATATACTCACTTGCATCCAGTGGTTTTTATTTTTTCCTTTAATTTAATGATGAAAAATATCCCGTTCAACCTCTGGTGGGTTATAATTAGGATATATATTGTTTTCAATTCCAAATAATATGAATAACTGCCGATACAGGAAAGTGGCATCACTTCTTACAAATCATTGTGAATAGGGCAAATCAAAATTACCTATTTTGCGTGTATGTTGAAAAAAAACCGAATAAACAAAAACGAGAAAAAACAAAACAAAAATCATATTCAGGTGGATAGACCTGAAACTATGTTAAAACAAAGATCAATGACTGCCATTTGATAAATACGTTTTATTGCTTATGTTTTTATTCCCAGATACAAAATAAAATAAAATATGATCTAAGACGGCCAATTAACTGACGCTACAAGAAACAGCAAAAATTGCTGCCTGCTACGAAATCACGTGTGTTGAACGGAGCCGTGTCTCACACTGAGTTGTAATGTGAATATTATACGTAATAAAATGGAAGTTAATTGTTTTTATTTTGACGTTTGTTTCGTGTAAATTTTTGTATAAGACTGAAGAAATAATCTAAAAATAGAACGTAACTTTTCAATCATCCTGGACATTTGCAGAGACTTTACTTACAAATAAGTTAAGTAAAATTACATACCTCGGTTCTGTCATAAAATGGAAGGAAGGCATCATAGAAGAGTTTGCTACCCGAAGGGAAGCGGCTGGAAGATTATTTCAGGCCATGGATTGAGGATTCCTCGACAAAAGAGAAATTGATAAGAAGACCAAGATAGCTGTATACCGCTCCATCTATGTTCCAGTCTTGACATATGGATACGAGTCATGGGTAATGACAGCAACCCACAAAAGCCAGCCACAAACCTCAGAAATGAGGTATCTGAGAAAAGTTGTTGAAGTAACAAGAAGATACATGGTACGCAACCAGACGATACGCCAGAGCCTCAAAATCCAGCCCCTGCAAACCCAAGTGGAAATATGGGAAACTAAGAGCCAGAGATCCATACATCCAGGACAACCCAGAGTTCACTGGGAGGACAACATTAGACAATCCCTGGAGGACCGAGGACTAGATTGGAACCAGGTCAGGAGAAAGACAGCCAATAGGATAGTAAAGCGTTCTACCTGGCAAACCTCTACACCCCAGGGTAGAAGATGAACGACAAAGTCAGTAAGTAAAATTACATACATTTTAAAGTCGTACGCAGAGAACGGGAAGCAGAAGTGAAAATGATGAGGAAGACACGGAAAGGACTTGAGTTGATGGCACGTGACAGGAGGACTTGGCATGTGTTTTGTTGAAGGCCTGTGCTCCGTGGGGAGCTGAGGTATTTCGATTGGTTGATGTAGTCGTATATACTAACACTCTGTTTCTGAATAATGTACTATATATATATATATATATATTTAAAAAAAAAATTAAACTTGTATCTTTTCAGGAGAGCACCAGAACTACTCCAGCATTAACTCTCACGTGATGAACACTCTACTTGTAATGGGGGACATAATGATCAGTCGTGCACCAATCAGAATTCAACATTTTCACATTCCATTAACGTATCTAGGTATCTATATTGGCTTCACCCTGGTTTACTGGGCAGCTGGGGGCACCAACAACAAAGGAGAGATATTTATTTATAGCGTTTTAGACTATTCCAATCATCCAAAAACTGCAGCGTTGGCCATATGTTTGATAGCATTGTTGGGTGTTCTGCTCACCCAGACGTTCCTGTATTTTCTTTGCCGTTTGCGGAATGTCCTGTACACTTGGAGAAGAATGGGTAGCTTTTCTGTGTCTGAACAATTACAGTATGGGTTGCCATAAAATGTATGTTCAGTGCGACGACAACTAGAGGCATTAAATGTTTTACATTTGAAATTCATTATAATTTTACTTTTTTTTTTGCTCCCTATGGTGGAGCTTGCAGCGTGATAATTTAATTGTTAGTTTGGAAATGCACATTAGCTGTAACTACTGTAATCACAATTTTTAAGTGCAAGATACGTTGCCTTGCAGACGCACAACCAAATGTGTGTAGCCGCTAGTGTTTGATTTTTCCCGACTTTAAATTTCCGTGGAGTTGGGAAGTCTTTTAGGTATATACATATAATGATCACTTTAAGGTGAAGGAAATAATACATTTTAGGATTAAAAATAACATGATTTATTTCATCATTATGTTTTTTTTATTTTTGATAAAATAACTTTGGAAGAAAACTAAGGAATCGATATATTTATCTGAAAGTATGTTTTAAAAGAAATTCTCAGTTAATTAATTTCAAAAAATAATTCTTTTCCCGAAGGGTTTGTGGTTAATATTACCTCAAAAAGAAGATTCAAATTAGCAATTCGCTTTCTGTTGGCTTCAACAATTTTAAATTCTTTTTTTTTTTCAAAGTTTTCCTGTAACTGATTTTTGTTTTCTAATTCTTCTTTCACCTTTCAACTTCCAAAGGAGCACAGATTTTCAACAAACGTATGCCAAGTCTTCCTGTCCCGTGCCATCAGCTCAAGGTCTTTCCATGTCTTCTTCATGTCTGTCTCCAGTTGTCTTTTCCATGTGTTCTTTTGTGTTCCTGTACTTCTCTTACTCTGGGGATTCCAGAATAGGGATTGTCTAGTAATGCTATCAACAGGTTTTCTCAGCGTGTGTCCTTTCCATCTCCAGCGTCTTATTCTCATTTCTTGGTCCATTGGTGCTTGTCATCAGTTCTACATTAGTGACTTTGTCATACCACTCAATCCTTCTATTCTGGCGCAAACATCCATTTATAAAAGCCTTTAGCTTGTTGGTTGTTGTTTTTGTTGTCTCCATGTTTCATGGTCAAACAATAGGACTGATTTGACATTTGAATTGAAAACCAAACTAACGGTCTTTTATATTTGAAAATGCGCTCAAATATAACAGACTGACCCTGTGCGCAGGTTTAACGGAGCGCACCTCTCCAAAACGATGCAAAATTATATTTAAAAAAAAAAAAAAATTTGAATTGAACATTTTGATTTTTGTGTTGGATCTGATGTCTTTTGATCTCCATATGTTTCCCAATGAAATGAAAACTGTTTGCTGATTACTTTAATAAATTTTATTCAGTTCCAGGTTTAGTTCATTTTGTGCGTGTGTGGCCATTTTCATTGACAGATTATCATCATTTTTGTTTGTTTCTTCCCGTTCTCCATCTTGGATTGTTTTAGTTGTCGATGATGAGATGTCACCGAAGAATGTGTTCGTTAATTCTTCTGTAACAGAACATAAAGAAGTTTTTGAACAGAAGGTAACATTTTATTATCTTTTTATGCTCTCTGGATTTTGGAGGTACATGTGTAGGGTAATAATGTTCTTTCCTCGTAGTTCTTTAATTCTTTTTAGTAGTGCTTCTCAATTTTTTTCGGATAAATGGTTATTGAGAACTTAAATGTTTTCTTTTTCCAATGATAATTAGAAAACACATAAAGATCGCAAAATATTGAAAGCAACTTTTCTACCCCGAACTGACCTAAACTGCGTCGATTAGCAGCGAATTGTTTTTTGTTTTAACACAATATATAATAGATTCATTCTTGCGCCAAACAAAATCCAAGCGTAAATAAGTGAGAAATGATGCGTGTTTCGTAAATCAATTTAATTATAAGATTTTTATTAATACAAATAATTTTCCAAATCTTCCGTCCATTTTTCCCGGGACTCGACTAATCAAAATGTTGTTTAATTCCAGAACCTGAAACCCTAGTAGCTACTAGTATTGGCTCTTGTATGTTTTATGACGCAGGACAACATTAGAATACTGGCTGAGAGGTTTAAAAAATACAACTCGGGGGGGAAAAAAACATGAGAATAAATGCGACAAGTGATATCCAGGTTGCAAACTCTCCTTTGAGATCATTGGCGGCTCATTCTTATGGGAAAATGGAGTCCATCCACACCAAAACTCCAAAGAGAAGAAATAAAAATCTTATGGCAACGAGATATGGGCATATCCATATAACTTGACAGCAACATATGATAATAATCACTATCAAAATAAAGACACAAGAGGCACGATGGTCGCTCACTGGGACATATATGAAAATCAGTGCCAACCAAATATGGCACAAAAATCATTTTCAACTCAAATGTCAAGATAGTCCTAATATATGTCTCTGAAACATGGATGGAAAAAAACACACACAACCAATAAATAACTAACTTTAATAAATGAATCCATGCGCAGGTTATAAGTGGAATGTTAGATGATCAGCAATGTGGAAGTAGGGTTACCATTCTTCTTCATTTATGCAGACACGTCCTCATTTTGGGGGTAAAAATTACTGTCCGCACATCTGTTTGTGAATTCCCTGTTTTGTCCGCATTTCCAGTGATTGGACGTTTTTTCTTCACTCCGGCGGTACCCCACACATTTTTTTGTAAAGATTTATAATTACTTTTCAGTTTACAGAGTCCCTAAAAGAGTTATGTGAGTTTGTTGATGTAGAATACCAGCAACTCCTTAACCACAGCAAAACACGGTGGCTGTCTTTATTTCCAGCTGCTCAAAGACTCCTACAAATGTTTCCAGCTCTCAAGTCATTCTTTCTTTCACAGAACAAACCACCAGCTGTACTGAACAAGTTTTTTGAGGATCCATTAAGTGAAATCTATTTATGGCATGTCCAGTCCCTAATTAGTGTATTTCATGCTCATAATTAGCAAATTAGAAAAGGAAGATAACTCCCTTATTGATGTAATGAAAATCCTTTCATCCTTGCAAGACCTCCTTCAAGAAAGAAAGGATATCAATTTCATGCCACTCAAAGTGAAGGACATGCTAAAGCAAATGGAAAGTGATGGCTACAAATCTGAGGTGCAACAGTTTCAATGTAATGTAGAAGCACTGTATGAAGGTTGTTTAGATTATTTAAAGATGTGGATGCAGCCTTTTCAGGAGTTTTCTGGGTTTAAGTGGCTAGATCTTGAAGATATTTCCTGGGAAGATGTAGAAATAAGTATAACATTTTTTATGGAAAAAGGTGTACAAATTGATGATACTAAGTGTTTTGATCAGTTCTCCAGTTTGAAGAAATTTCACTATAATGTCCGCCCTTGTCCTCCTTTTCATGACTAAAAAGTGAGAATTGTCCTCATTTTAGCTTTGAACGATATGCTAACCCTATGTGGAAGTGAATGAAAGACACAGACAAGTGCCTGTAGAACAAAAGATGGTGGTTTATAGTTCATACATTGAGGGGCCCGTGTAGTAGCATCCCAAGACACTGCTTGTTCAAGAATTATGTGGTTAAAATAATTTAGGAAAACCAAAACGCACATGACAGAGAATGTTAAACAGATATAAAGAAATTAAAAAAAGTACTAAAAAACAACAAAAAACTTGTGAAAATGCCGCTGTACAGGAGGGGCTTAGTAATGAAATGACCTAAGCTCCGCAGAGTTGGACCAGGCCCCACAGTCTTTTATGTTGGGACATGAACCCTAATAAAACTGAATGTGTGTAGGTTGAACTTAATGTGCCTCACCACAACAGGGAAAATTTCAATTAAAAAATAATTATTAGTCCTTATGTTAAGTGACATTAATAATGAGCCATGGTTCTTGCCGCTCTAAAATTGGCAGCAAATCTATCTAATTCGATTAGAAATATTCCCGTCTCTCATTTCCTTTTGGAGTATAACACGATTTTGTCCTTCACGGTCTGTTTTGTGAGGGACAGCCTAGTAAGTCCAGAGCTGTACTTCTTTTGTCTGCTTCGTCGCTTTTTAAAATCGTTTATCGGCCTTTACATGCCTCTCCTAAATAAGTTTCAGTTATTTCAACGTTTCCACGAGCATTTAACTGTCATTGTAATATTTTCAATTTTGAATTGAATTTTTTATATTAAGTAGCTTTATTGCTTGACCTCTCTCTCTCTCTCTCTCTCTCTCTCTCTCTCTCTCTCTCTCTCTCTCTCTCTCTCTCTCTCTCTCTCTCTCTCTTCTCTCTCTCTCTCTCTCTCTCTCTGCGTGAATGACAATGAGTAAATGTACTTGTGTATGCTCAGTTTCTGATTGTGATGATAATATTAATTAATCCTGTCTGAAGTTGTTAATATTTTAATTTTAATTTGTAAAACGCTGAAAATTGTATTGCAGGGCAGAAATGTAAAAAGGCAATTATGCCTATTTCTTTACCCTGATGAGATAAAGATTTCGTTCGTTCTCTCTCCGTGCCAAGTCACATGATCATTATTGTCTCTTTCACTCCTTATGGGGCCTGGAACCCCCACTACAGATGGTCCCTTCGCTGGAAGCCAGCATAAAGCATTCACATGCTCTCGCAGCAGAGATTTCTGTAGTGGTTTCCCATGCGTATGTTACCGCGTTGTTCTGGGGGTAACTAATAGGTTTCCTTTTTCTTATTATTATTCTTTTATTTTGTTTTTATTTCCTACTCCAAGTTTGATCTTGACTGGCTTAAAGTCCGCCAGAGGTCGTTCTTTCTTGGTTTATGTCATAGGGTACCAGTCCGTTCGTTCCTCTAGTTAGATGTTGTAATTTGGAGATGCTAGTGGTGTGGATATTTCAAACTTGCATGTTCTAATTTGTCCAACTGTTAAGGAAATCATTCAACAGCCTTGTCAGTCAAACAGTGATTTTTATTTGAACAGAAACGAGTAGAATAAATAATCAACAGTCAATGTTACAACATAGGCTCAAGCATTCCCATCAAGGCATTTTTAATTATCAGTGTGTATGATGTATTTTCCATGTATTACTTCAATCCAGTGAGGTGTATAATATTCCTCCACCTTATCAAATTCCTCTGAGTTCCTAGTTATGATTATCTCAGGGTTAAGTATCTCCTTTGTAGGTATCCTTGCAACCTTTTGTTCAATTAATATCCTTATTGCCTTTGGTTCTTTCATTTACTGCTTCTATTTGTGTTACATGTATCATTACGAAATAAAAAAAAACCAGACGAGCTGAACTGAAATGAAAAAGTGATACAAGACTTGGGTCTACTTACGTGGTATAACCACTAAGCTAACATCTGCATGAGCAGATTTTTACACATAACTTTTGATATCTCTTCCTGCGTCTGCAGGTACAATTGAAGAATATCGAATTCTAACACATTTCATTGATTGTCTCAATGTGGAAGCAAGACGGTCACAAACGCGTCTTCATGCACTGCTTGACTTCTTCCAACTAACTTTCCAAAAATTATTTCTCAGCCGGCTTAGTAGTGCGCGCTTGCTGGCTACTTTTCATTGGTTAAAGTTTTATTCTATTCATTTATTTACTGGTCATTCCTTCATGTTATCTTGTAGGGAGCAAGGCTGTTCCTATCTACGTCACTGCATTTCCATGGTAACTCCCGCCAATTCTAGCGTAGGTTATGTCAAACTTGACATAATTACACATTTCCCCACATCACCCTGCACTCAGTGTGTGTTGGGTTTATTTTTTTCTTTTTGTAAAAAAATCTTGCTTGCTGGTTTTTTATAACAGTAAATTATAGTTTCTATTATTTAGACTCTAGCACGAATAAGTGCTATCGTGGTAGGTCATATGGCCACATAGATCCAGGGATCATTCAAATGTATCCCGCAGGGAGTCATTTGGGTACCATCAATACTCTAAAAAAATTTTATCTTAAAAAAATCTAAGTTAATACTCCCAAAAAAAAATATAAATTTTTATCTAAGTCACTAAACGGGGGCTCTTGTATATATACATTAATCCAGATATAAACTGATTTTTCAAAGGTACAAAATTGTAAAAAAAAAATTTTTAAATTATACCCATATTAGGCCATTTAAGTTTTTCAGAGTGGCAACCTTGCAAAAATGTTTCCAGTAATCCATCCATAAATCATCAAAGTTAATTTAAAACGTCCAATAATACATTTGTCAAAACCCATCTAACCCTAATTCAACAAGTAAAATCTCATACGTCAGCATAATTAACAAAGTGAAAATATTTTACATCTTTACAAGTGTGACACTGAATCTGCCTTCTGAGACGAAGATTTGTCAGTTCGTATATGTCTATAACATCTGCTGTCAGAACTACAACAGTCAGATGGGCAGTCTTTCATCTTACAAAAATGTATCTCTAGTGTATGGTAATCCACCTATAACTCGTCCAAGTTAACTAAAACGTCAAATAATACATTTGTTAAAACTCATCCAACTTCAATCCAACGAATATCTTATAACTGAGAATAATGAACAAAGTGAAAATATTTTACATTTATACAAATTCGACACCGAATCTGCCTTCTGAGACGAAGATTTGTCAGTTCGTATGTGTCTATAACATCTGCTGTCAGAACTACAACAGTCTGAGGCAGTCAGATGGGCAGTCTATCATCTTACAATTAATATCTCTATGGTGCATGAAAGGAAAAGGAATGGAAACATTATCATGTCAGGGGTGAAAGTGCTCAGCTGGTTAGCCTGGTACGCACAGTCTCAGGAAGCAAATATAGATTATAGTAGTACAGTCAAATGTAGCAGTGTAACCGGTCCATGAAAAAGCTATTAGTCCTACTGAACTATCTGTCACGTGATTACGTAAAGGCAGAAACGTTCAAGTAATAACAAGGTCATAAATGCATATATATATATTATCAGCATGTGTAACATCACCATGTATACCATCAGCATGTGTATCCTCACCAAAGATGACCATCACAACTTATGCAACCGAAAAATTTGTCAGTTTTACTGAGTCATCTGTTACGTGACTACGTAAAAGCAGAGACGTTCAATTAACAATAATATCACAATTTGCATCATCCGCATGTGTATTATGTAACATCAACTCGTGTATCATCAGCATGTGTGTCTTCAGTATGTGTATCATTAGCATATGTATCATCCTCAAAGGTAATTATCACCACTTGTATAGTATGGTCATCAGAGACTATTTTTTTCTTCAATCTCATGTCTTATTCAACTGAAAAATTTGTCAGTCTTATTGAACTATCTGTCACGTGACTACGTAAAGGCAGAGACGTTCAATGTACAACAATGTCATTGATGCATTATCATCATGTGTATAATTTACAAACAGAGGGTTCATGAGGTATTGTCATCAAAGGTTATCATTTTCTTCAATCTCATATCTATTTCAACTGTAACCTCATAACCAGTTAATACGCATATCTCAACCGTCAGAGGCAAGTCAGTGAAGACTATATTGTGTCCATGTGATGCATGGGGAATAATGGGTGCAAATGTAGTCATCTGAATGGTCTCATGAACAGGTGCGTGGGTGCCTCAAGGATATTAGTATTTTTCTCAATGTCAGCATTTTCATCAATCTGTCGTTGTCTAATTCCTCCAATATGTATTTGTGGTGAAAAGTAGTAAAGAGTCCATAATAATAATATCATAATAATGACACTAACAACACTATCAGCTATTCTGATACTTGGTATGGTGGTTCTAGCTGTGGAGTGTAATTAATAGCTAGCTCAGCGATCAAAGAAAACATGTCAGTAGAGTCATATGTAGACAAGATGGTAAAAATAGTGTATGTGGTTTCAGGATGGAGACAAAGGAACAAAGGGTTTCCAAATTACAAAAGAATTGTAATTCAAGTTGATGGAGATATTGATGAAAGGTACACTCTGAGTCTTGAATGTAGTGTCAATGCGAAAAAATTCATCATATGAGACAGAGTAAGAAGGGGGTAAACGAATAAGATGAGGGGGCGTGAAGGGTGGAGTAGAGGGGAAGTTTCATTCTTCCTATAATGTTGGGTCAACGTTGGATGTATAAATATTGTAAATATCCATGTTAGCTATTCACTTTTTTTCACAAAATACAAAATCTGCGAAGTAGTTCAATTTCACTATATATATATATATAAAAACAGCTATTACCCAATCAGGATGGGTTTGGACATGGTGAAAAAAAAAAGAAAAAAACTATCAACATCACACACTGAAAAAGGTGTGGTTATACACTCATAATATATCTGTGGAGAAAAGAATTTGCACAATATGTCACAATGTCTATTAATACAAATAACATGGGTGTCCCATTTATATGCTGTCGAGGGTTGAGTGATAGAATTGCTATGACAAAGGAACAGGACTGGTATAAGTGAAAGAATAGAATGTGCTCGATGTAAGTCGTGGGCATCATCAATGATAATGAATGAAAGGACGATTAGTGCAGAATGCAACCATACAGCGTGAATTTCCCAAGATTCATATAAGGATAAGTTTATCTCTGGAACAACAGGGGAACGAAGGTTGTAAGGGAGAGGAAATGAAAGGTGATACAATCTCAATGTGTGAAACAATAGTACAAAGAATGTTTGGAATCCACAGTAGTAAAGCTGTAGACTTGCCCACAAGATTCTGAATTTGTTAAAGGTAACATTAGGACTATCCGTAACTCGTAAGTGTGGTTATTTATAAACTGTCGATGGTAATGTTTAAGATGTTCTACGACCGATTTAAGTTAATCATAGCAATGTTTTACATCTTGCGCTTAAAAAAAAAAAATCTCCTGTAGGTTGGCAGTGAGACAACAATGGTGAACTGTATATCATAACTATACACTGAGTCAATACTAAAATAAAAAAATGGTAACTATTCTGGTGGCATTTCTCAATGTGGTCTGATTGTCAGCGGTTACCTCACCGGGGAGAACATGGTTACCAGGTGTAGCTGTGACATAACTAATCAGGAACTGGACATCGGGGAACTGTCATCTTCAAACAAGCTGAAAGGAAATGTACGGGGGACGTTTCGGTCAAAAAAATATATAAATGTGCGTGAGACTTTGCGGCCCCAAAAAATTTTTTTTTCGGAAAACGTAATCGGCCAAAAAAATTGTTAAAAAGAAAAAAATTAATAAGCGTTGGTAAAAAGAAATATAACACATCTGCGACGAGTAGTACTTGTATTGACAAGTACAGTGAGACACAACTGGTGTGCTCATAAAAACCTTGCTAGTTTTTTCAGTTCCTTGACCATTTCTAGCATTGCTATTTCTCTACTGGATAATCTGGAATCGTACTGTGAATTAATTACAGTATGTGACGTGGCGTTGACTGTTTGTCGACAAGCTGGTGTAATGTGCAATGCTTGTGATCGAGATAAATGAGAGTTCACTGGCGTATTGTTTTTGTGGTTGTAGACTGGACGACGTTTCGTACGTATTTTTGTCCGTACATGCTCCTGGGGAAGCTTCACGAACTTCGCAAGTGGAAGGGAGTCGTCTGAAGAAGCTGAATACGGTCGTTTGACAGCAGTGCGTATCTCCGGGGGTGAAGTATCGACAATTGATTCATCTTCTGTGCTGTCAGGACTAAGGGTATCGATATAAGATTCTTGATGATACATGTTGGTTACCGCTTCGTCGTTCGATTCTTCAGGGCAATCATTTTCTGCGTTATCGGTGTGGAAGCGTTGCTCTGTTTGTTCCTGAGTATTATGATCAGGATCTGTCTGTTCGTGAGCAACAACCGTGTTCTTGTAGTGTTGTATCGGTTTGGTTTCATCACTCTCCCATTCTGAGCTGGACGTATGTTGATTGGTGGACGGCTGTTTGCTGCGCGAATACGTCTGAGTACGTATTAAGTTGGTTGCAGTATCTTCTTGTGCGGTCGGCGGAACGTTTGCATCATTATGTAAACGGGAGTCTCTGTACTGTAGACGTTGTCTTACTTCTGGCATGGGAATGTCATTTTCGCTTTCAGAGGAATCCCTTTCACGTATAAGTCGTTGTATTGCATCTGCTGGTGGCGTAGGTGGAGGATCACATTGTTCCATTTCCGAGTCTGTTTCATCAGAGGAGGTGTGACTTGAGGTTTGATAATTTAATGTAGCTTTTCTGATTGGTCTGGTGGATGTCATCTGGGGTGTAATAGGGCGATGGTCATCACGCCGAAGTTGTTTCGCGTGTGCCTTCGTGGTTATATCTTTCTCTTCATGCCATATGACGTAATTTATGGGGGATGTCTGTTCTATAACTTTGTATCCATCTATCCAACGGTTGTCAAATTTCGTGTTTCTTGCATGCTTTTTGTAGTAAACTTTTTCACCAATTTTGAATGTCTCAAGTTTTGCCGATTTATCATGCTGCCTTTGTTTCTTGCGAAATGCTCTCTCAGTATTTCTATGTGCAATTTGATGGGCCTTATGTTTCTCTCTTAAAATGATTTCAATGGGGTCTTCTCCCATATACTTCCGCTGTGGGTGGAGAAGGTTATCCAGAGGGAAATTAGGCTCTCGGCCGTACAACATAAAAAATGGTGACATGCCTGTGGTGTCATTAACATTGACTCTTATGGCTTCGAGGGCTTGGTTTATGTAAACATCCCAATATTGATGATTACCATTGATGTATTTGCTGATTACATCATGGAGGGTAGCATGCATGCGTTCATTTCTTCCATTTGAATTTGGGTGATAATAACTCGCTGTGGTGTGTTCTATGTTCAATTTCTTTAGGGTGGCCTTAAATGGATTTCCAGTAAATTGTTTCCCATTATCTGAAACTTCGTTGTGGACATCCATGCCTGGGAATAAAATCCTGAAGAAAAAACTCTGTAATTGACTCCGAGGTGGCATCTCTAAGGGGGTAGCTCTCCGGCCATACTGAGTACTGATCCACGATATGTAATAAATATCTGTTACCGGAATAAGTAAGTGGGTATGGACCAGATATATCAATACTCACTGTCTGCATAGGAAAATGTGAAGGCTTCATTTCTTGGAGAGGTATCAAATGAGGTTTCATATTTCTTAGTTTACATACTTTGCACGTGGCTACATATTCAATAATATCCTTGTACATGGTTGGCCAAAAGTATCTTCTCTTGATTTCATCTATGGTTTTGTCGCGGCCCATATGACCGTTCTGATCATGAAATTGTGACAATATGTCAGGGACGAGTTTCTTTGGTATGACTTTCCTCAAACGACCATCCTGTTTATCATCAATGAAATATAACGCTTTATCATAGGGAAGAATAGTGAACTCCTTGACCTTAGAGGGATCTTCCTTAACTCGTTTCATAAGCTTGGCTATTTCGATGTCTGTGGTCTGTTCTTTACAGATGTCAAATGTGTCTGGATTTTCATCCTCTAATAAGGGTGTTTGCTCTGAACAACTATCCGTTTGTAGCAAAGTTATTACGTTTATTTCTTTAGCATTATCATCAATTTCAGTTGATGTTAAGTCAGCTGTGTCCTTGCCGATATCATTATTTGGCTCATCATCATAAAAATTCTTGACAATAGGTCAGCACATGTGTTCAGGGTTCCTGGGATATATTCAATGGTAGTATCGTACGATTGTAAGTTCATTGACCATGTGTGAAGTTTCTTCGGTTGTTCCTGAGTTTTTGTAAGCCAGTTAACAAGGGGTTGGTGGTTAGTCCGAATAAGGAGTTTGGTACCTCGAACATAAAAATAAAATTTCTGTATCGCATAGTGTATCGCGTAGGCTTCTTTCTCCGTGGTGGTCCATCGTTTCTGTGACTTGGATAATGCGTGGGATAGGAATGCTATTGGTTTTTCATTAGGAATATTTGGTAGGATGGGCTTTTCATCTAGGGATACTGGTTGTATAAGACAAGCACCGATCGCGTTATCTGAGGCATCAGTATATAGGATCATGGGTTGAGAGGTGTCCGATTGTCCAAGAAGTGGAATAGTGGTTAAGGCATTTTTCAAGTACTCAAATGACTTTTGACATGTGTCGGTCCACCGAAAGCGTGCATACTTTCGTGTTAGGGCAATTAAAGGTTCTGCTGCTCTGGAGAAGTTGATGATGTGGCGTCTGTAGTACGCCACGCAGCCAATAAAAGCTCTTACTTGTCTAACTGTTTTCGGACTATCCTTCACTTTATCTCCATCTGGTCGAATGCCATCACAATTGATGATAAATCTCAAGTATTTTGTTTCCGTCTTCAGGAACTCACACTTCGCTAGTTTCAGTTTGACTTGATGGTGTCTCAGTCTGTCGAAAACTAGTTCTACTTTCCGGAGATGGTCCTCGATAGATCCTGATGTGTGGATTAATATATCGTCAATGTAGGCTGGCACGAATGGCTGTAATCCCTTAAGAACCTCATCCATTAACGACATATACGTCGCCGGACTGCCCTTAAGTCCGAACGGCATAACGTTCCATGCAAAGCTGCCAACGTGGGTGCAAAATGTTGATTTTTTCTTTGCCTCTGGGGTCATTGGAATACACCAGAAACCAGATCGTGCATCCAGAGTGGTAAAGTAAGTGGACTTTCCCAACGTTGCCAGCAAATCATCAATCCTAGGCAGGGGATAAGAAATGACTTCGGTAATTTTGTTAAGAGCACGGTAATCGCAACAGAAACGGCTAGATCCGTCTTTCTTGGAGACAACAACAATGGGACAGGACCATTGAGACCTGGAACGTTCAATAATTCTAGCTGCCAACATCTCGTTTATAGACTTTTCTACGAGTTCCCTATTCTTCAGTGGGGTATGGTATGGCTTCAAGTGAATCGGTTCCTTTGTTGTTGTTTGAATATCCATTTCTACCGTATTCGTTCTGCCCAATTCCATGTCATTTAAGGCAAAAATGTCTTGATGCTTCTTAACGAACGTTTGTAAACGTGGTTTATTTTCATCACTTGTGTTTAACGTTTCTAACAGCCGTGACAATCTGTGTCGGTGTGGATCAGATGTCTGTTGTTCGGTGGTGGCTGGTTTATATCGAATGTCTGTATTATTTCCATTCCGATTGTGGCTCTCTGTTTCCCTACGGTAATAACATGGCTTGCTCTCTGCTCCACTACGGCTATCTCTCGGCGTGCGTGGATAATGTGGTAGTTTTCTCACATCTTGCGAGGATTTTATGTCAATGGGTCCCTGAAATCTTTGAGAGTTTCTCTCCTGCGTATATGACTTTACTCGGTTGGGATTTGAACCGGCTATTATCTGGGCTGGGCACATCTGTCCATTCCATTTCCTACGTGGGTTCTCTTCCGTCACTAGATTAACCATATGTCTGACCTTTCTGTACTGGGGACGGTTCTGATATTTGTGTAGGTTTCTCTTATTATCAACAGTGTAACTTTGCGCATCCGCGTACGTTACTTTAGTCTCCTTGTCATAACAATGTTTATCATATCCTCCGGGGAGAATGGAAGGTTGTATTTTTTTTCGGGTGGTGGAGTATCGTTCATCCTGTTTATTTTCCTGACGGTACTGTATCCGCCTGTGGCTGAATCATAAATAAATTCCTCTTGTTCGGTGGGTAGTGCAGTGGTTTTCTGTGCTGTAGGATAACCTCCTGGCAGAAACTTTTCTTTCCACATGTCAGGATCAGAGTGGTGGCGCGGGGTGTATTTTTGGTGCAACCGTGAGGAGTGGAACGGATGGGTATGATTCTAACATAATAAGAGCATAGACCTTTCCTGTTGACTGACATAGGGGTGGTCTCGCTTCCAAGCTGTCGGACGTCTGAGAAAAGGTTGTGGGGTGTTATACTGAGGTTGTTTTCTGACGCTAGGGTCGTAATCAGACAACTGACGTTCAAGTGTGTTACGTCTGGTTTTTCTCATAAATAAGTGTTCATGATCCTTTCGTTGTGTTTTGTGGTTCCTTTTAGATGCATAGTCGGCGGGGTCTTTGGGACTCCAGATGGTGGGGTATGATGTAAGGTTGGGGAATGATGGACACGACTCTTGTCTGTTATTTCTTTTTTAAACGACGATGTATCTATGTGAGCCAGGATCGTGCCTCTGTTGAAAATGGTGGCTTTTCCTGAGGTGTTGAGGATCATGATAGGAAAATCTCTAGATGTAGAGACCTCAGCTATACCTTCAGTTATCATGATTAACGGGTCATCATTAATTGCTTCATCTGATAGTGGTTGTACTCTAACAGTTTGACCAGGTGTAATACATGACGATCTTTTAACTCACCCTTTTCCTATCAGCAGGGAATTCGGTGCTATCGTGACTGGAGCAGTGAGGAGATGAAATATGTATGTCGTATTACAATTTTATATATTCATCATGAATCCGGAATTTTTTTAGATCAAAATAAATCCTAGCCTGGTGTTTGCTAAGAAAATCTCGTCCTAGGATCAGGTTTCTGGACATGCCTTTGGTGATGATAAAGGGATGTGTAATTTCTTGGTTTCCAAGTTTAAAAGCAACCCATGCAGTGCCAATTGATTTCAATTCCTGTCCTGTAACAGATGCCATGTATGTTTTCGACTGTTGGAATTTTAGAGATGTTGAATTTGGCGAAACAGTTGGTAGCGAATTAAGCTAACTGATGCACCTGTGTCTATCAACGCACGATAATTTTTATTCCGGATGTTTAATAGGCAGGAACTAGGGTCAGGATGTATCCTGGTGTTAGTGTTCAAAATTTCTTCATGTTTCACAGGGAGTGGAACCGATGAATTGTACAGATTTCTGGTATTGTTTTGTTCTCTCACTCGCATAAAGGACCTATTTTCAAAGCTATGGTGAGCCTTGATGCTGTTATGATCACCACTAGCAGTCCTGCCTAGTGTGTGACATGTCCGTTTCCCTGGCTGACAAAAGGTTGTGGTGTTCCTCTGTTGTAACCACGCTGCTGAGTTTGTGAGGGGTATCGTCGGTGTGCTGCACTATAGCTTCCTTGTTGCATGGACTGATGATACTGGTTACAGCTATTATAATTCGTTGCACTATTAGCCGGGTTTGCTCTGCAGGTCCTGAAACTATGCCGTGTTTTACCACAATGGTAACAATTTCCCGGGTTAATATTGTGCACATTGTGTGTCCTCTGTGCAGGGGAATGATGAGGATGGCTGTTACTTCTATCATACCCAACAGGACGACTCCATTTCTGTCTGGAGTGACCAATCTCCATGGGTTCATGGTTATATGTGTGCTCCTGCTGTACCCTAGGTTCACGTCCAATACGTTGGTGGAATCGTTTTCTTACATTTTCCTCGGTTACTGCTGTATGGATAGTTTCAGTGACAGTTTTGGTATCTTTGCGTATGAGATGGAGTTTTAGGTGGTCTGCATATAATCCATCCACAAAAATGCTTACAAGGTGTCTCTCCAGTTCTGGGGTTGTCACAGATCCGTCAAGAAACGCTTCTTCCGCTAAATTAAGAAGACGATCACCATAAAATTGCACCGGTTCATCTTTTTCTTGTTTGATCTTCCTTAACATAGACCAAGCGTGCTGATTATCTAAAATATCCGCTGTACCGTTGAACCATTTCTTTCTTTAGGGAGTCCTAAGTTTCATTGGGGTACAGTTGTCCTCTGGGTCTTAAAAAGTATGTAACCACGAATCTGAGCTTAAAAAAGCAATCCGATTTTTATCTGTCACTTACGGCATCAACAATGGAGGCAAACTTGTCGATATCAGACAGCCATCGCCGAAATTTTTTTGCGTCCCCGCTGAAAGGTGAAATAATGGCCCTTATTTGATTAAATTTGGCATAGTGATCCACATTATGCAGTGTGGCAGTCATTTGTTGCAGCGCCACCATGGTGGGCTCTGCTGCAGGCGGTAACAGTGCTGAGGCTGCGGGCTGTGCTTGTTGGAGCTGTACATATTGTTGCTGTATTTGCTGCTGTTGACTTTGTCCTTGTAGATATTGTTGCTGCATTTGCTGTTGTTCTGTCAGCTGTTCCATGTCCATTTATTCTATATTTCAATAATATTGCGTCTTGATTTTCCTGTCTGTCACGAAGTGGATTTAGGTTTATAGAGTTTGCCTGAATGAAAGCAAGACCCTAGTATGAGAAAGTCTGAGAAGATAGAATTTAGATGGAAAATGACATGCCTGTGGACAGATGAGACTATTGGCTCAAGGGCTAGAACCAGGATTTGACTCTCCCCTTGTCGCTTCGTGACTTCAAAAAAGCTATAGAATCACCCCCCTCTAACTACCTTTAAACACAAGGAGATGGGACCCCAAGATGCAGCAATAGTGAATGCAGTCAGCGACTCATAGCTTGACTGCCTGCGTCAGGACCAGCGAACCAGAGCTGGTCAAGACCGTGCTCCACCTCCACGTGGTGGTCCTGGAAACAGTCTGCAGCAGTGCAGGCTGGCTGAGCGAGCATGGATCGAAATGGGAAGGCAAACCCGGTCCTTAAAAAATGCCGTACAGAAGTCGGATGTGTCGACCGAAAGGTGCAGATATCACAGCTTAGGCGCAAACAGACACAACGCAACCACCGTCCTTTTCAGGACGAACGAGAAAGAAGGAAGAAGAAGAAACACAAGGAGATAAGGTGTATAAAACGACCACAGACACCACTATACAGACAACATACAGTAAGTATAGTAAAGTGTAGAAGCTGATCCAGTATACAGTATATATATATATATATATATATATATATATATATATATATATATATATATATATATATATATATATATATATATATATTTATTTATTTACTTAAACAATCAAACATAAAATTTCATCACATTCATCAATCAAATAAATAGCGTGCACTGTAGCACGGCCTGAAAAACAAAGTAACAATTAAATTAGATAGACACTAGGAAGACCCCAAATCACATTCACTCTTTCTGTCACCCTGCTGAGGAACAATAAAAATGGTTAGTGATTTAAACACTCTAATCTTGTGGGGCTGTCAACTTTAGCCTCCACTCTCTAATACAAATAAGATTTCTACTGTTGCCGTCCTGTTGCCTCTTCCTCAAAGGACGTCTACACAGCTTCCAACTTGGTAGGCGATATGCGCCGCTAACTAACACCACTGGAAATGCTAAAATAATAGACTTGGCTTACAAGGATGGCTCAGTGTCTATCCGTCAAATGGATAATGAACAGACCCTACTGGTCCTGTCTATTCTCTCCCTCCTTTTCTCTCTCTCTCTCTCTCCTGGTCTCAGTGTCTCTCTAACACTCGACTTCGGATGATGCGGCGTCTTCGTTACGCTCTTCTCTCGTTACTTTCAGGACCCAGGTATGGTAACCCTGTCACCTGCTCCTGAATTAGGTGATGATGATGATGATGTTCGGGTATCAAGCATGAGGTACTTGATTCACTGTAGAAACTTCTCTGCTGCTGAATAGCTTCTATAACTTTCCACTTTTAACCCGCTCCGGATTTTGAGGAAACCACAGCATTGATTTCTGGCTGTATACAATTACACCAGTCTACCGGCCACGTGCCGTTGTCGGAGACTATAATAGCGAAGAGCTCTGGGTTTTTATGATAAATAAACCCCGTTCCCGCTAAAGCATGGGCACTTCACTACAAGAGACCGTAGGTTATTTTCTTTTGCTTCTGACGATAAGTCGAGTCCTCCGACCCCTAATTTATGTCCTTTTGCCGTGGATAATTTGTATCGGCAAATTATGCTCCCCCACTGTTTTTGCCGTGACCCACTGAAATTAAAAGAAAATGCGTCTAATGTACACCAACTCCAACATAACGCATCTCTAACACATATAGCTCCCATAATCTTTACAACTCCCTCACTCGCTCCTCACTCGTTGTGTACAACAATACATAAATAATACTACCCACGTGGCACTTAAATCTCACTCCTTCTACTCCCCTTCTCTCGTTCTGCACAACGATACATAAAATATTTTTACCCACGTGTCTCTCTATCTCACTCTCCTTCTACTCCTCCCTTCCCTCAACTTAAATCTGCCAGGTAAGTAAACAAAGCCCCAGACACTGTCTGACGGGTTACGTGGCAGTTACGCATGGCTAACCACGTGTCCAAACATTTCAACTAGGGAAATTCCCATTACACCTTGGGTTCCCGACTTTAGCCCCAATTTAAATTAAACCTCGTGCTTTAGGAATAATTTACTCCCCTAAGCCGTATAATTCACTGATAACATAAATCTGTACCCTCCGACTGCATTTCTCACATTTAAGGCACAATAAAATTAACGTACACACAATGGAGTTCCCAATAAAATTACATTTGTAAATACCCAGGAATAAATGGTGGTATTACACAACACTCTACAACTATGAGCACCCGTGTCTCTCATAACTTCACACGCTATTTTCTACTGCCAAAAATCCTAGAAAGAATTATGCACACTTTTACATTTACGTCGTTCTTCAAAGATAATAATGGATGGCGCTACCATTTAAAACTTAAAGTTAATGTCCCCGAAAAACTTAACTTACGGGCCGAGATTTCTCAAGAACCCTCTAATAAGTAAAACGATAATAAAATTACTACATACCAATTACCGCTTTTCTTCCCCACAGTGGAGATGATAAATGCGTAGAAGCACGACAGGCAATTATTTTCTTAACAGAGAAAGATCCCCTCTAAACGATTCTATATATACACAGGGAACCACTCCTGTTGATCACCTACGCATCTGCTAAGTTATCCACTCGGACCAATGGAAACGCTAGAAAAATAAAATATTGCGACCTACGCCAATAGATTTGAAAACAACGCGAAGACCGCGTGTCCAAAAATTGTGTCACGTTACGTGACGTTTCTGACTTGTGGACATGAAATGGCGATTTTCGTAAACAACGAAAATCTACGTGATCGCGAAAAATCTATAAGAGAAGAACTGGCCGAGTGTAAAATAAACCTACCGACATAAAGGAACCCATTTAAATTCTTACACAAAAATACCAAACACGATATATATTCAAATGAGAAGAAACATGGCAAACACATATAGTTACAAAGAGAAGAAGAAATGGTGAAAATTCAAAATAGAACAACAGAATTGGGCCTGTTGAAGGACAGAATTACAGTGCAGCATCACACTGTCAGTGGTTTCCAGTGATATTTTCCTATGGCCGCTCTCCTTAAGAGGACTGGTCACTTGGCACCAAATTAACTTACTTGTTACAGGGTGGTGCTTAATAATGAACTGGGTACGGCACCAAATTAACTTATATGTTACCGCGTTGTTCTGGGGGTAACTAATAGGTTTCCTTTTTCTTATTATTATTCTTTTCTTTTGTTTTTATTTCCTACTCCAAGTTTGATCTTGACTGGCTTAAAGTCCGCCAGAGGTCGTTCTTTCTTGGTTTATGTCATAGGGTACCAGTCCGTTCGTTCCTCTAGTTAGATATTGTAATTTGGAGATGCTAGTGGTGTGGATATTTCAAACTTGCATGTTCTAATTTGTCCAACTGTTAAGGAAATCATTCAACAGCCTTGTCAGTCAAACAGTGATTTTTATTTGAACAGAAACGAGTAGAATAAATAATCAACAGTCAATGTTATAACATAGGCTCAAGCATTCCCATCAAGGCATTTTTAATTATCAGTGTGTATGATGTATTTTCCATGTATTACTTCAATCCAGTGAGGTGTATAATATTCCTCCACCTTATCAAATTCCCCTGAGTTCCTAGTTATGATTATCTCAGGGTTAAGTATCTCCTTTGTAGGTATCCTTGCAACCTTTTGTTCATTTAATATCCTTATTGCCTTTGGTTCTTTCATTTACTGCTTCTATTTGTGTTACATGTATCATTACGAAATCAAAAACCAGAAGAGCTGAGCTGAAATGAAAAAGCGATACAAGACTTGGGTCTACTTACGTGGTATAACCACTAAGCTAACATCTGCATGAACAGATTTTTACACATAACTTTTGATATCTCTTCCTGCGTCTGCAGGTACAATTGAAGAATATCGAATCCCAACACATTTCATTGATTGTCTCAATGTGGAAGCAAGACGGTCACAAACGCGTCTTCATGCACTGCTTGACTTCTTCCAACTAACTTTCCAAAAATTATTTCTCAGCCGGCTTATTAGTGCGCGCTTGCTGGCTACTTTTCACATAAAAAGACATAACACCTTGCAGAAGACCATAATAGAAGGGAGAGTTGAAAGCAAACGTGCGGGGGGAAGACAGCGCTATAAGTGGGAAGATAACATCAGGAAATCAGAGTGTACCATCAAGACAAGAGACAAAAGATGTTGGATATCCATTACAGCCAACCTTTGTTGTGGAGATGGCAGCTGATGATGATGATGATGATGACGATATTCTCGAGAGCACAGTAGTCTTATTTTTTCTTTGTCTCAAAAGAGACCGCTGGGAACTACAGCGGGCAAAGTCAGAAGAGACCCTGACACCATCACCAGAACTACCATGCTATGGACTCCAGAAGGAAAGCGAAAGCAAAAGCCAATTAGTGGAGGCGGAGATGATAAGCATGAACCAGAGCTGGGGCATCCACCCGTGTGTTACCGGGGCCCGAAAGGGGAGCAAAGAATAGTAACACTGCACCTTACCACGCATGTCGTAAAAAGCGACTAAGGAGGGTATGGGCATGGGGCTGTTTACCCCATCCCGTAAAAACTTCGCACAGTGGGCTGATCACCTGCTTGCCAACTAATCTGATTACGGAAACAATGATAGATTGTTTGGTCTGTTTTTGTTCCACAAAGACGCCACCAGGCGTGGTGGAAACAGCGATAGATTGATCAATTTGTTGTTGCCCTAAGACGCCACTAGGCGTACTGGCCACATACTGCTTTGCCGGTTGATGGCTAAGGATGGAAGAAGAAGAAGAGCTGGGGCATCACACGAAAGATGGCTGTTGACCGAGCAAAGTGGAGATAGATTGTTGCTGCCCTACAAGACGCCACTAGGCGTGATGGTCACTGATTGCTTTGTCAGTCAGCGACCAAGGACCAAAGAAGAAGAAGAGTCAAATTTCAGTGTGTGTTTTTATGCATTTGGTTTGGTTTATGGAAGTACTCAAGACCTAATCTTCACACTCAGACAGCTGAGTGAAAAGGCCCTTGAGTATAAGAGTGAGATCCATCTTTGTTTCATAGATCTGGAAAAGGCGTTTGACAGGGTCCCCTGGAGCAAACTTTGGGACTGTTTGGCAAGGAAGAATATTCCAGCACCTCTGATTCATGCTATACAGAGCTTCTACAAGTCTTGCAGAAATTATGTGAGGACAGCAAACCATAAGTCAGAAGAGTTCAGGACCACCACTGGTGTAAGACAAGGTGATATCCTATCACCTTACCTCTTCATACTCCTTATGGACGATGTCATCAAGGCATGTAAGGAAAGAACAAGAAAGTATTCAGTGGGGTACTGGAAGATGAGACAGGTCTATATTTCGGAGCTGGCATTTGCTGATGATGTTGCCCTGATTGCTAAATCAGAGGCACATCTCCAATCCAACCTGCAAGTCTGGAAGGAAGAGCTGGAGAAGAGAGGGATGGTCATAAGCAGCTCTAAAACAAAATCCATGGTGATATCACGAGAAGAAAGAAAACATCAGATTAAGTTGGGAGAACAGGTCCTGGAGCAGGTCGACCACTTTAAATATCTCGGAGCTATTATAGACCGAAAGGGAGGCATCAAAGAAGAGTTGGCCACTCGGAAAGCAGCGGCTGGGAGACTTTTTCAGGCCATAAATCGTGGATTCCTCAGCAAGAAAGAGGTTGGTAAGAAAACGAAGATGGCTGTATACCGCTCCACCTATGTCCCAGTCTTGACATATGGATGCGAGTCGTGGGCAATGACTACAACCCACAAAAGCCAGATCCAAACCTCAGAAATGAGGTATCTGAGGAAAGTGGTTGAAGTAACAAGAAGAGACATGGTCCGCAACCAGACGATCCGTCAAGGCCTAAAATCCCATCCGCTGCAGACCCAAATAGAACAGTCCCAACTAAGATGGTTTGGCCATGTCTGCAGAATGGGAGAAGATCGGCTACCACGACAAGCATGGGAAACAAAGAGCCAGGGATCCAGACCTCCAGGACGACCCAGAGTCCGCTGGGAGGACAACATTAGACAATCTTTGAAGGACCGAGGACTAGAATGGAACCAGGCCAGGAAGAAGACAGCTGATAGAATGGTCTGGCGCTCTCTCTTCCAAACCTCTACACCTCACGGTAGAAGGGGAACGACTAAGTAAGTAAGTAAGGTTTGGTTTATGGTGCATGCAAAAGAAAATTTGTGTTTATCTGAGGCATGAAATACACAGTTCAACCTCGTGTGGGTTATAATTTAATATATAAAGTTCTTTATTTATTATGTGTACGTTGCCCAATTTTTGCGATCTTTGGCTTAAGAACATTTGACTTGAATAAACTCAGTTTAGTTTACATGTCACATGATCCCCATGTGTTATCCTGGTAGAAGAATGGTGCTACGGGTGTTACCATCCTGACATTTATTTGGTTTTCTACATCTCCATTTCCAGTAACATCACTGCAGAGCTTAAGACACTAGCCTTTAATTGTTGTTGAAGAAATGGGAGGAAAACGAAATAGCATTAGCGGAGCTCTACTTGCCTCCGCATCCATTAATCGAACTCTTAAGCCTTTTTATGATCAATGTGTTTTTTTTTTTTTGTTTTTTTTTGACATTCTTCATTAAAGGCAAAATAGTTATACCATCATTAATTAAGTTCATTTTGCAACCTGTTTTGTTACTGAAAAACATAAAATAAACAATGAGATTGTATTTGTTTACGTATGTATGTTTGTATACCTGGGTCAGCAGACACGTGCCCGAAAATTATATACCCAAAACACGTTTTAATGTGTCGCAGAGGATTGTTTTAAATAAGCTGGGTGAAAGGAACGGTACCCCAAGTATGGAGAGAAGCCATCACAATACCCATACTAAAGAAAGGGAAATGTAAGACCAAGGCTGCAAGCTATAGCCAATCAGTCTCATAAGCTCTGTTGGGAAGACTATGGAGCAAATAGTCAACCACAGAGTGAAATGGTATTTATAGTATGAGCAGATCCTGGTGCCGGAGCAAGCTGGATTTAGAGAATGCTACAGTATAGAAGACCAAGTTACCTACTTGTCTCAAGCAGTAGAAGATGCCTTCTAGGAGAAGAAAAAGGTCCCAACGATCTGGGTCGACCTCAAGCAGACCTTTGACAAGGTGTGGAAAGATGGCCTTATTGCAAAACTTAGGAGAAGTGGAATCCAAGGCAACATGATAAGATCGATCCAGTCATACTTGCACAACAGGATATCTAGAGTCACTCTTGATGGTCTGCAGAGCAGAAAAGTGTTGCTCTATCAGGGGGTACCTCAAGGAGGAGTACTTTCTCCAACACTCTTCCTTGTTTACATCAATGTGTAAAATCTCCCCGCTGGAGTGAAAGCTGCCTTATATGCAGACGACCTAGTACTCTGTTGCGTCGATGAATACGTCACCACAGCAAATTATAGAATGCAGCGGGCAGCAGACATGCTACTATCATGGGCAGAGAAATGGCTTATCACAATAAACACAGACAAAACCTCCACAACGCTGATCTCCCTCTCCTCCAAGGACAAAGCAGCTAACATTTTGAAATGTTTGGACAACCATGATCAAGGAAGAAAGCTACCCCACCTATCTTGGGGTGACATTTGACCAAAAGCTTACATGGAATAAGCATATTGAAAATGCAGAAGGAAAGGCCCGAAGACGACTAGGCATACTCAGAAAACTAGCAGGTACCAACTGGGGAGCAAATGAACAAACTCTAGAGAAGATTTATAATGGAGTAATATTAATAAGATCACACTTAGAGTTTGGCTCAGCAGCATGGTCATCATCTGCTAACTCACATCTGCAGTCGTTGGACAAGGTGCAAAATCAAGATCTCAGGCTCACTCCAGGAGCCATGAAAACTACTCCGATATCAGAGATGCAGAAAGCTACTAGACTACAGACATTGTCCTAAAGAAGAGACACAAAAAGCATGATCCAGATGGAAAAGTACAACAGTATGCCAAAGCATCCAATGAAGGCAAAACTAGATGATCTGGCATTTGGATGTCTAAAACGTAGCAGCTTTGTCCAACGGTGAAAAAGATTTAAAAGACAGCATCAAGAAGACCTATCCATGAAGACAACACTGCTGAAGCCCACCCTGTACCATGGGAACAGGCCAGCAGTACCCTCCAAATTAATACATCAATCAGTGGTCTCACAATTGGATATGAGTATAATGATCTGCAAAAACGAACTGCTACATTGAATATGATCCAAGAAAGCTATCCTGAACAATCATGGATACATGCCTACACAGATGGATCAGCAACAAATGCTGTTAAGAATGGAGGCGCCGGTATCTTTTATCTCATATCCTGACAACTACTATGAGACTAGGCATATTCCCACTGGTAAATTCTGTTCCAACTATACAGCTGAGGTTCAAGCTCTAGAGCAAGCTGCAAATATGATTTATAACACCAACTCTGACTGCCACAAGGTAGTCATCCTCACAGATGCACTGTCTGTACTGCAAGCTCTCAAGGGTGGTGAACTCCCGCATCTGAGAAATGAACTACGCATGGTAGCTGCCAAAAAGCAACCATACCTCAGTGGGTACCATCCCATTGAGGTGTACCCGGAAATGAAAAGGCAGATAAACTTGCAAAAACGGGAGGAGAATGTGAACAAGAAGATAATGAAATCACATACTTTGAAAAAAAGAGCTATCCAGGCTATCAGAAGAGAACAGAAACAACCCAACGACAACCACCACGCTTGACTGGCAGGGACAGATCATTTTTCGCCTCAGGACAGGGCATAACAAACTGAATAAACACATGTACAAGCTACGATTGTCTGCTTCACCACTGTGCACATGTGGATTAAACGAACAAACTGCTGAGCATGTTCTACAGGATTGCCCTCTGTACGACCAGTTAAGAAAGATATACTGGCACAATGACTCAACACTAAACTCAAAGCTGTATGGAGCTAAAGAGGAACTCTAGACAACGGTCGAAATCATCATGAGAACTCGTCTGACGGTGTAAACATCAAAGATGCGATCGCAAGAAGAAGTCTGGTGTACTCCGTCCTGTCTTGTTACTTTTCTGTTGTCTGGTGTACTCCTTCATTCTGTCTTGTTACTTTTATTATGTTATCTGGTGTATTCCTTCTGTCTGTCGTACACACGCTTGTTATTTACCTATATGTGTTTATTTAGTCACTAGTCACAGGCCTCGGGGTTTCCTCCACCATTTATTTGTGCATTCTAAACAAGCACCCAAATTATGAAAGTCTAACTTTTTAGTTGTCGCTTTTCTTGTTCTCATATGTGTTGCCTCGCAGAAGTGGTCACAGCCTACTGCTAATGATCACTTCCACCACAACAGTTCAACACACTTAAAAATAACAAGTATAATGCTGTTAACTAAATGGTGTCATGTACTCCTGCCAAGGTCAACATGCTCATTCCTTCCTCCTTCCCACACCCCCTCCACCAAACATGTATGTCCTTACAAATATTCATTTAAGCCAACTTATTCACATAACCTTTAACACGTATACACCCACTGCTTTCTTTTTTCAGGGAATGAAATAATTATCATCATAAAGTCTAAGAATAAAACAGTGCATTGCTTCTACACACTATAATAACAATACAATTTTCTGTGCATTCTCCAGGCTGTTTTGCACTGGGGTTTGGGTTACTTGTAAAATTGTGTGACAACAACATGTTTCCTAAGCTGTTTACGTATCATCTGTATAAATACAGAAAAATTTACCCATTTACTCAGCAACTTAATTAATTTATGATTTCCTGTACAATTTTCTTGTATAAGTTTCAGCTCTTGTGAATGTATAGCTTTCTGTTATCGCCATTGTAGAAACTATCAGAGATTTTCTGGTCAATCCGTCGTTGAAGTTTTCCAATCCATCAGAGATTTTCTGGTCAATCATTCGCAGAAAGTTATCTCAAAGATTTTCTGAGCAATCCAGCATAGAGGTTACCTGGCAATCCAGTGCAGCAACTATTGTAAAAGTTTCTGATCTTTTCTATCAGAAAGGTTTGGAAACCATTAAACCAGCTGGTCAAGCCTTGATGAACCGCATGTAAATATGAATTGCGGATACACAAGAAGAAACGTGACATAATTTGAGGACAGACCTGAAGAGAGAAGGGGGTGGCAGATGAGTGAAAGGAACTGCAGTTAGTGGCTACTGGTCTTGATAAACTGAGCAGTTGTGCACTTACAACTCGTATAACATTAAAATAATGTACTTCAGTAAAATTGAGGAGTATAACCTTCCAAATATCTATTATATATCAGCCTGTTTACAGCATGGAGTCTTTTCATACAAATATTTCCATACTACAGTTCCACTCAAAGTCATTGTCTCTCTCCCCCTCTCTTGCTCACTCCCCCTCCTCACCTCTCAGGCAATTAAATATTTGGAATGTACTCACTCAAAAAACTATGTCACTACTGATACTACATTCTTCCTTTGTTACACAGTAATTGCACACCTAATTTTCAAATCTTGATCATCTTAGGTTCACTACATCTGAAAATCAACATCAACATTTAGTGTTCACAAACTGGATAAAGGAAACGAGAAAGAAATTATGTGTCATGCATAGGCAGCTCATTTAATGAACAGACTTGTCACTCAATTAATGTCATGTGTGGCCTGATTAATAATGTCACTGTTTAATTTTGACAGGGGCAGCCATAATTTGTGGAAAATTAATCCATACAGCTCCCCCTACACATAATTTATGAAGAACAATGTCAAAATTACTAAATATTTGAATACCATATTTTACCACTTCACTCACCCACATCATGAGTTTATTTACTCACTGATATAGCTGGTCACATTATGTGTGTTCAATTTTCATATGCCATATTTTGAGATATATTTAATGTGCAGCTGCTATTATACTGCCTACAATTTCATAATGACATTAGTGATCTCTGCTGGTTATTGACTTGTGTTGTAATAAAAATAACAAGATCGGTATATATGCATCAGTCACTGCGTGGAATACACGACTGCTGAGAAGCTGGGAAATTTAATTGAAACATGGAGGGGTCAACAACTGAATGTCATGAAGGTTAGTTACATCGACTGGTCATGTGCCATTGACATACACTGAGGCAGTTGTTGCATTGTAAACAGTTCTTCCGTTGTTTTGTTTTTCCTGAGTATACTTTTCATTCTCTAGATGTACTGCAGTAGTTTAGTTTATAAATTAGTAAAAGTGGGAAGATAATTTTCAAAAAACAACTCTTTTCTTTTAAGAGTGTTGCACCTGTAGTTTTCTTCTGGTAATCTTGCAACAATGATGATCATCTCTGTGCCCAGCAATCAAGGGGCACGCACATATATATCTATATATATATATAAAATGCTATGAAGACTAGCACACAAAAATCAATAACGCAATACATCATCTGTTTAATTCAACAATTTAATACAGTTATGCAGATTCAACGTCATAAATTCGTGGAGAACGGCCTCTTTTCAACATTTTACATTCAAAATTTATACCTCTCACAAATACAAAACACAATATAGCAGAACTAGAAGACCCAAACACATTTAACAGGTATTATGACATTTATCTTCTGTCTGGAATTAAATTACAAGGGATGTCCACTCTTTTCTTTTTTTTTCAGCACTTCTAGGAAACATTCACGTTGTGGTCCTGTCCATTCTCATTTGTTGTAAAACCATGAATTTCTCTCCTTTAATCTTCCTTGTGTTTACATTTATCTCTATCAATGAATCAGACACACAAGTCCAAACAGAGCCACTGTCAAGACACTTTGCCATGAATATCCAGCTTATATATTGTTATACGTCCAAAAAAGTCAGTACTATTGTCAAAAACAAGCTTTAAAACAGATAATGGGACCAGCTCTGGGAGTGTAAATACCTGAAAAATAAAAAAAAAATAATTTGTGTATTACTTAGTGCTGTATCAACCCAGAAAGTTCAAAAATCATAAAGACAAAAGAAAACTATGGTGTACTGCATTAGCCATACCTAAGAATGGGACAAACCTTGTGAGATCAAAGGGGTCTTGTAACAACGAACAAAAGCAAGAACTGTGCTCTTAAAAATAACAGTTTAGGACTGCTTATATAAATATACCCCTACACCTCACGGTAGAAGGGGAATGACTAAGTAAGTAAGTACGTAAGTTATATAAATATACAATAGTTTTCAGAAATTTGCCAACTTATCAGTAGTATGACCAGTTTTACAAAAATTGTGGCTTTCTGTACTCAAAATTAGCCAGCAAAGTATACTACATAAATATTTTGGGCATAAGTTTAAAGTTAAAAACAAAATGGTAAATGTAGTGCCATAGCAGAAACTGCCACAGGGGAGTGGTATAATGAAAAAGAAATTACAAAAACACATAAATAGTAATACGTCTTACAAAGAGAAAGGACAAGAAAAACCTACGTTGCGGCCACAAGGCCTTCGTCAGGGACAGACAAACAAGAGACAGGAGGGAAAGAAAGTGAAAATAAAGTGGAGGACATGAAACTACAGAAATAAGAGAAAAATACTCCCTTAGGTGTTGAGGGGAGTGAAGTATTAGAGACTTCACTATACTAGGTCCAGTTTGTTTTATGAGGTGGGGTGACCAGTTTCCTTCCTCGCTGCATTTGCCTTCCCTAACTCAAGAGACAAGAGTTAGGTACCCAATTACAGCTGGGTTGACTGGAGCGTTATGCTACCAGGTTTCGATCCCGGAACCCTGTAACGTTGCCGCGAGAGGTAATCGTTCTAACTGCTTGGCCAATCTGCTGCACCACAGCAGATGCTGCTGTAGGGGAGTGAAATGTTTGAGACTTCACTATACAAAGAAACAATCTGACTACTGCTCCCTCAGGCATGTCATATAAAGTGCCTAATATGAGGTTGTTTATGAGGCTGACAACCTCATCAAGTAGAACAAATTGCTTCATCTTCTTCTTCTTCTTGCGATCGCATCTTTGATGATTACACCGTCAGACGAGTTCTCATGATGAATTCGACTGTTGTTTGAAGTTCCTCTTTAACTCCATATAGCTTTGAGTTTAGTGTTGAGTCATTGGGCCAGTATATCTTTCTTAACTGGTCATACAGAGGACAGTCCTGTAGCACATGCTCAGCAGTTTGTTCGTTTAATCCACATGTGCACAGTGGTGAAGCAGACAATCGTAGCTTGTGCATGTGTTTATTCAGTTTGTTATGCCCTGTCCTGAGTCGAAAAATAGTTGTCTGTCCCTGCCGGTCGAGAGTGTGATAGTCGTCTTTGGGTTGGTTCTGTTCTCTTCTGATAGTCTGGATAGCTCTCTTTTTCTCAAAGTATGTGACTTCATTATCTTCTTGTTCACATTCTCCTCCCTTTTTTGCAAGTTTATCTGCCTTTTCATTTCCGGGTACACCACAATGAGATGGTACCCACTGAAGTATGGTTCTCTTTTTGGCAGCTACCTTGTTTAGTTCATTTCTCAGATGCGGGAGTTTACCACCCTTGAGAGCTTGCAGGACAGACAGTGCATCTGTGAGGATGACTACCTGGTGGCAGTCAGAGTTGGTGTTATAAATCATACTTGCAGCTTGCTCTAGAGCTTGAACCTCAGCTGTATAGTTGGAACAGAATTTACCAGTGGGAATGTGCCTAGTCTCATAGTGGGTGTCAGGATATGAGATAAAGATACCGGCACCTCCATTCCTAACAGCATTAGTTGCTGATCCATCTGTATAGGCATGTATCCATGATTGATCGGGATAGCTTTCTTGGATCATACTCAATGTAGCAGTTCGTTTTTGCAGATCATTATACTCACATCCACTTGTGAGACCACTGACTGTTGTATTAATTTGGAGGGCACTGCTGGCCTGCTCCCATGGTACAGGGTATAGGGTGGGCTTCAGTGGTGTTGTCTTCATGGATAGGTCTTCTTGATGCTGTCTTATAAGTCTTTTCCCCCGATGCACAAAGCTGCTACGCTTTAGACGTCCCAATGCCAGATCATCTAGTCTTGCCTTCATTGGGTGCATTGGCATACTGTTGTACTTTTCCATCTGGATCATGGTTTTTGTGTCTCTTCTATGGGACAATGTCTGTAATCCAACAACCTTCTGCATCTCTGTTATTGGTGTAGTTTTCATGGCTCCTGTAATGAGCCTGAGAGCTTGATTTTGCACCTTGTCCAAAGACTGCAGATGTGAGTTAGCAGCTGATGACCATGCTGCTGAGCTAAACTCTAAGTGTGGTCTTATTACTCCATTATAAATCTTCTTTAGATTTCGTTCATTTGCTCCCCAGTTGGTACCTGCTAATTTTCTGAGTATGCCTAGTCGTCTTCGGGCCTTTCCTTCTGCATTTTCAATATGCTTATTCCATGTAAGCCTTTGGTCAAATGTCACCCCAAGATAGGTGGGGTAGCTTTCTTCCTTGATCACGGTTGTCCCTAGGTGTATGTTAGCTGATTTGTCCTTGGGGGCGAGGGAGAACAGTGTTGTGGAGGTTTTGTCTGTGTTTTATTGTGATAAGCCATTTCTCTGCCCATGACACTAGCATGTCTGCTGCCCGCTGCATTCTATAATTTGCTGTGGTGACATTTTCATCAGCGCACCAGAGTACTAGGTCATCTGCATATAAGGCAGCTTTAACTCCTGCAGGGAGATCTTTCACCAGGTCATTGATGTAAACAAGGAAGAGTGTTGGGGAAATTACTCCTCCTTGAGGTACCCCCTGATGGAGCAACACTTTTCTGCTCTGCAGACCGTCAAGAGTGAATCTAGTTCTCCTGTTATGCAAGTATGACTGGATCCATTTCATCATGTTGCCTTGGATTCCACTTCTCCTAAGTTTTGCAATGAGGCCATCTTTCCACACCTTGTCAAAGGCCTGCTTGAAGTCGACCCAGATCGTTAGGACCTTTTTCTTCTCCTGGAAGGCATCTTCTATTGCTTGAGACAAGTAAGTAACTTGGTCTTCTATACTGTAGCATTCTCTAAATCCAGCTTGTTCCGGCACCAGGATCTGCTCAGACTCTAAATACCATTTCAATCTGTGGTTGACTATTCGCTCCATAGTCTTCCCAACACAGCTTGTGAGACTGATTGGCCGGTAACTTGCAGCCTCGGTCTTACATTTCCCTTTCTTTAGTATGGGTATTGTGATGGCTTCTCTCCATACTTGGGGTACCGTTCCTTTCAACCAGCTGTGGTTGAATATCTCAAGCAGTTTTGTCTTTGCTGCTGAGCTCAGATTTACTAGCATTTCGTTGCTGATTTTGTCTGGGACGGGTGACTTTTGAAACTTAAGCTTGGAAATAGCCTTCTGTAGTTCTCCTAGTGTGATGGGTTCCCTCATTGGGGCAGGAGTATCTGTCTGTCCCATGGTTGCCAGTATTTCTTTTCTTATCTCTCTCTGATGGTCTATGTTAATGGGTAAGTTGCTTTCTGAACTGTATCTTCTAGCAAACAAGTCTGCAGCTTGTTTTCCTCTGAAAAGTTTGCCACCTTCATCCAATGTGATAGTCTGCCTTGGTGAGGAATGCTCTTCATTTAGAGACTTGACTAATCTCCAAAGTTTCCTGCCGTCTTTCTCAAGGTTCAGCGATGCCGTTTTAGTTCTCCAGCTTTTCCGCTTTTCTTCTAGCTTTGTTCTCTGAAACTCTGCTACAGCCTTTTTCCATTTGTTGTGAGTTTCAAGTGAAGGCTGAGACTCTGCGTCCTTTCTAGCCTTGTCCATAGCTTCCTGACGTTCTTGGAGTGTGCTGGACCAGTATGGTATGTAGTTACGCCGGCATCCTTTGGGAATGGTTTCTTTTGCAGCTTGTAGTATGCATCTGTTGAAGTCTTTTACCACTTCATTAATGTCTCTGTTCTGTACCTTGAGGGTAGACAGCAGCGTGTTCACCTGATGCCTGAATAAACCCCAGTTGGCTTTTTTGTAGTTCCATCTTGTAATGGCTGGGCCTGTACTGAGAGTTGCACTCTGGACAGTAAGAAAGATTGGGCGATGGTCGCTTCCCCCTAGTTGGTCTCCTACTTCTCTACTAATAGATCCAGCTATATCTGGTGTGGAGAAGGCAAGATCTGGTGTTGAGGTTGTGTGCCATCCTCTGGAGTAGAAGGTAGGAGTATCTGTGGCATTATTGACTAGGATTAGGGAGTGATCATCTTGCCAAGTTTCAACCTCTTCACCTCTGTGATCCAGATGGTTATAGCCCCAGCTCTGGGAGTGGCTATTAAAGTCTCCAACTGCTATAAAGTTGGTGGCTGGTACCTGTATAGAGCTGAGACTCAGGGGTTTGTTGTTCGGACAGTAATAGTTCAGGAGTTCTATTTCCATCTTGTCTACCTTTATCTGCAGCAGCTGATATTCTGCTCCATCCATGAAGGTTTTCCTTTCGTGTGCAGGAATGTTATTCCTTACAAGAGTAAGTACTCCTCCTTTTCGTCTATCTTGTCTGTCGGATCTGAAGCATTGATATCCCCTTATTTTAAAGGTTTGATCTGCTTTCAAGTGAGTCTCTTGGATACAGCAAACACTGACTTGCTTCTCATACAAGATGTTTTCCAGCTCTGTCTTTTTGCTGTATCCAGCCTGCTTGCTGTTCACTCCCTCTGCATTCCAGTGCATCATGACAAGTGGCACTCTGGGTTTCTCTTTTTCTGTTTTGTTTTGGTCAGTAGTTCTCCTCCGCCGTCTGTTGACTCCACAAGACGGTCTAGAGGGTCCTCCAGTAGCTGAGGGTGGGCTCTGTCGAGGCTCAGAGCCCGGCACTGCACCTGCCTGGTGGAGCTCCACAGGGCGAGCACCAGAACGAGATTTATTTGACGGTGTACTCTCCATAGAAAAAAAAAAAGCGAGTTGCATGATACTGTGGTTTCCGGTGCGCCTTCTGGCCCAGTATCTACGACTTTAGCACCTGTTCAACGGGAGAGTGGGCTCATCCCTAATCTGTTTATGTTCCCAGTAGTAGACTATTCGCAAGCAGCCTGGGGGTGTCACTGCTCTGCGCGGACCTTGTTTACCGAGGCGGCGTCCGAGCTCGTATGGTGAAAATATGGTTGCGTTATCTTCAAATAGCCCTGTCTTTCCCGTGGCTTTTCTGCCATCCTGCAACTTTGAGTTAGGGAGTTCTGAGCTCCAGTCTCTTTCCCAGGCATTTTATCCTGGCCTGGCACGCATACAGAGGACCCCACTTCTGGTTCTAAGTTAGCAGTTGGGGATAGGTGGGGTAGCACACTGTGCATTCCCCGTCATCCAGGGGGCTCTCCAACTATGCAGAGCTTGCACAATGCTGTGCTCTGGTTCTGGGCTCTCCCAAGGAATCCTCACGTCCTGCACAGAGCCACTTCCCGATACCCACCACCTGCCAACCCTCCATTGTAGAAATCTCCTGCATGCGGCCATCCAGTCAAGAGCCAGTATTAAGTCTGGTGCCCAAGTGATCCCCCCAAGCTCAGTGTGCAATGCTGGGTTCTCATCATGCTGCAACACAGGAGGGATTGTGATGCTCAGCCATCTCTCTCAATTCTGCACCGATAAGTGACATCGGGGACTTAACTTTGCCTCAGTACTGGGAGGCCCCGTTTCCGGGTACACCACACACAGCCAATTGAGGCAACGGTCGCCATGGGCGTGATAGACGACAAACAGTGAAGAATGAGGCAAGAAAGCATTTAACCCATGAAGTGGGGGTGGATTGGTGCAGACCAGAGCATGTACCACTCGCCGGTGGGTTCTGCATCTACACCTATAGGGTTCCACCCACTCCTCAGCCCATTTAGTCTGGCCCCTCACCCAGGACCTGTCCGGCTTGGGTGACCCTGCCAGGAGTAAAACTCCCGCCGGCATAGCTCCCGGGATCATTGAGGCGCTCAAGCTCTCCAACCACGGCAAGGTAGGCTTACATGTGGAGAGAAAATTGCTTCAGAAACCAATACTACAACAGCATGTAAATATTTGGTGTAGGCTTCCTACAAGGGGTCCCAGCTGCAGCAATGAAAATGATGATGATGGTGGGAAATACTTCAAGCCATGAAATGTGTTCGAATATTAAAATCCAAAACTATTGCAAGGGAGAAGCGTTGCTGAATGGCTACAAGGCAGTACAGTTATGCTGATACGCAGACTGGAGGTTTGCATTATCTTACTCTGTCATCACCTGACTGAAGTAGCAGTTCACTATGACTGTAAGAATACAGTAACAGCAATGTAATGGTCAATCAGACTGTATAACCAAACCATTAATGAACAGTGATACTGACAAACTAAAATAAATTTTCAAACTATTAATATATAATAATAGATTACAAGCACTCATGGAAACAGCAGCTGTAATATTTTCAGATACTGCCTTACTGATTTATAAGATAATGAGAGAAAAGAGAGACACAGATGCCTCTGAGAATTTCATAAATTAATGCTAGATAAAATGCATGCACGCCACAAGAAAATATAAACAATCACAATGGTATGAATGCATTATCAATACGCTTCTGTCAAACACAGGTCAGGCCCTGTGTAGTTTCTGCCGGTCTCTAAAAAGGCAAAGAAAGAATAGGACTACTATACACTCAGGCATGTTGTACAAGGTGACTAATATGAGATTGTGTATGGGGCTGGCAACCTCATGATGTAAAACAAATTGTCACAGAAACCATCACTACAAGAGCATGTAAACTGTTGGTGCAGGCTTCCTACAAAGGGACTAGCTGCAGTGGTCGTACCATTGCTCTGTCATGAGCCATCCTTATGATCACCAGCTATGCACAATGCTACAATATACATGTGGAAGTGAACCTCTGTCTGTCAGGTTAATTACACCCTCATCGACTCTTGAAATCATCCACACTTCCAGGAATTTCCATGGAGGTATATCTGGAGTCATCCTTATATGACCACCAGCTATGCACAATGCTACAATATACAATTGTGGAAGTGAACCTCTGTTTGTGAGGCTAATTACACCCTCATTGACTCTTGAAACCATCCACACACTTCCAGGAATTTCCCCTGTGGTAAAACTTGTTGGAAACCCAGCATTGCACACTAAGTTTGGAGAAGTCACTTGAGCCCCACACTTGATTCTTTGGCTTTGACTTGGTTGACTGCATGCAGGAGGATCTCACTATGGACCCAGTGATAGGCAGGGGGAACTGAGAAGTGGCTCTGTGCAGGACGTGACAATTCCTTGGGAGAGCCCAGAACTAGTTCAGTATTTTAGCTCTGTATAGTTGGAGAGCCCCCTTGGATGGCGGGGAATGCACAGTATGCCATGCGCTTTTTACTCCTAGCATGGGACCAGATGTGACGATCCTTTAAATGCAAGCTAAGCTGGTGAAACTGGAGCTCATGACTTCAACTCAGCACGTTTTGGAATGGAAGAAAAGCTTAGATCTACAGTGTAGATAATGCCAAGGACTCTTCAACTTGGTATTGGTTGCAAAAGAGCGAGAAGCTCAGAAGCCCTAGTTAAACAACATCAACACTGGCCAATGTGTCCAATAAATAAACAGAATAAATAACCAGATACCATAACTAAGTAATCACTAAACTGCTTTAGCCTGCAGTCTCACCTGTATTTGGTTAATGTCTTGAGGATAAAATGAATGGAACTTGACTAAATCTGTGCTGCCTGTTTGTGAACACTCTAGCAAGCAGTTTTTGCCAACAAAACCTCCATGGAACTGAATGTGGATCTCTTTCACGCTAACTTCTTGACCAAACTCCAGTAAAATCCACTGTGGACTGCCCTGATATTCAAGATAGGATAAAAGTTAACACTAATTGTGACAGAAGGGATGGGCAGTAAGTTAATTATACATAATTAAACTGCCAAGTGTAGCTCCTGGGTTTCTCTGAAGAGACAAAGAATAGGACTACTATACCCTCAAGTGTGCCATACAAGGTGACTAATACAAGGTTGTGCAAGGGGCTGGTAACCTCATAGTGTAAAAGAAACTGCCATAAAAACCATGGCTGCAAGAGCATGTGAGTGTTTGGTCCAGGCTTCCGTAAGGTGACTAGCTGCAATAGTGGCTCCATGCTCCATAAGGAGAAAAAGGGAAAATGATGATGAATGAAATAAGAAATACATGGCTGCACAGGAATAGAAAATCTAGTGTAGGCAATGTCTCGCCATACATTCCTGTCTGTAGTAAGAATGTCCCTTCCTTGCTGCTTAAGGAATGTTGGGACTAGGGTTGGGACATATCGTGAAAAACTTATACCAGTTAACTGTTGATCAGCAAGTTGGTTAACTGAGTAAACACTGGTGATTGGTGTGTCTTTGCTTCTGATAGGTTGTGATAGTGCTAAGAGAAAAGGAAAAGTGACTCGACACGGGTTTACAAATGAACAATACCTTAGAAGCAAAGGACTCCATCAGCCACAGTCACAAAAGGGGAAGAGTACAGGGTTTAAGAATCAGATTTTATAGGAAAAAACCTTTGAATATCATGCACGTATTGTAAGAAATAGTTTGCAGAAAAATAAACGGATTGATAACATTAAAGAATGGACAGATCTACCTGTTGCGAAATTAAAAACTAACAACCAACAGACAGGAGTGGTCACTATTACTCGAGGTGAAATCTCCTGTTAATATGTCTAACCTGAGACTGATTTTACGAGAGTATCCCTTTTTTCCCTGCACACTGACAGGTGTCCTCTCGTCATTGAGGCAGATACTCGCCAATTTCAGAGGTACCCATTAGAGCTGAGTCGGCTCAGGAGCCGTTCAGTTTATTCCAGTCCCTGGTCGACGACACATTTCTTCAAATGTCTTCACCATGCTTCGAATTAATCCAGTCCAAGTCCCGGTCGAAGACACTCCTTCAAATGTCTCACCATGGCTCGAACCTGGATCATCCGATCACTAGCGCAGTGTGGTAACCATTACACCAGCGCGGCTCCCAGGAGCATACTAAAAACAATATCAGTGACATGACAGTTAATACTGATAATTGCTGTTAAAGAAATGGATAAATATTTATTACACACGGCACTAAAGTAGGAAATGGAATTCATCTTAAAGGTCCAGAAATGTATGAGAGGGTCACAGAAAAAAGATTTGAAGATTTTAAAAAAAAAAAAAAACACTTTAATGTAGACATGCACTGCAATGGGAGGTAACCAAATTATTAAAACAATGACACAAAGAAGCAACTGTTCCAGTCCCCTAGTTTCTTGGCACCGTACTTAAGCTGGAAACGACACCTTTGCAAGAGAGGTCTGGCAGCCCTAAAAACAATGGCCACAGCGCACTTGAAGCAGAGACTACTGTTTCTCCTGTATCATCAGCTAGTCATGTCAATAATCAAGTATGATCTGGGAATGCTCAAGCTGTCAATATCACAATGTGAACAATTGGAACGCATTCAAAATAAAGCGATGCGTATAGTCTTGGATGTGAGATACCCTGATTGTGACGATGCGGTACAAGCTTGGATTGCTGTCGATTAGATTCAGATATTCAATGGCCCAGGCAAAAGCCTATATGCGAGTAACCACAGACAAAAAGCACCCCCTGCATTGGAACACAATTGACATCAAAGGAGCAAGAATAAAGAGGGGGATGTCATGGATGGTGCAGGCATAGGCAAGTATTAGACAGGTGACCACAGATGAAAATATATTCAAAGGGAAGAGTGGAGTAAGTCAGGCGAGAACAGGACAAACTACCAGCAAGTCATCATCAGCCTTGACAGAGAGTGCAGAGTTTGTGGCAATGGGAAAGCAGAGGTGGAAACTTGTCATCTGATAAATGATATGCTGGGGATGATGATGCCATTGTGTACACTGATGGGTCTGTAGTCTGTGGTGAGAAATCAGGGTGGAGCTTCTCAGCCAGAATTAGAGGCAGGATCATCACTGAACATAGCGGGGCTTACATGATAACAACCTCCAGCATGAGAATGGAGATAAGAGGCAGCTACTTGGAAACATTACAGTTAGAGACTGACTTCAAGAATACTAAGTGCTTAAAGCAAGTAGAGATTACTCTAAACTCAACTATAAGGCTACACTTTATTGAATGTCTGTGGTAAACTGAATGCCACTGATACAGGAAAAATATTATCTATACAGTTCAAAACAACTTTCAAAATAATTAATCACATAGGCATAATTAATCTTGAACATAGGCACAGCTTTCTCTTCAGAGAGAACCAAGAAACAATTTGTTGGCCACACACATACTTTCTCTCTCACACATACACACAACAAGCAATCCATCATTCAAAAATGAAATAGTACTTTTCATGCTTTCCATTAAATTTAGTGAACAAATACACTAAATGATAAAAAGCCATTATAATTATTAATGCTTTATGAATTGCACAATTCATGACTTACTTGATCTGAATTCCAACATGTTTCTTCATCATCATCAAAAAGATTACTTTTACCAAACTGCTTAGTATCCTTGTTTAACACAGAGCTCACTCTGAAATGAAAGACCGATACATTTCTTACCATATCCTTAACAAAGCAATCAATAAAAAAACTGAATAATTTTTTTGCAAAACTCTGCATGTAATAATGAATGAGACAAAAGCCAGTGAAAAAAGAAATGAGAAGACGCTGGCAATGGATAGGGCATACTTTGAGGAAACCTGTTGATAGCCTTACAAGGCATCCTTGTTCTGAAATTCCCAGGGTGAGAGAGGTAGAGGGAGGCTGAAAAACACACAGGGAAGAGAACTGGAGACAGAAATGAAAGGGATTAAGAAGACTCAGGAAAACCTGGAGTGGAAGGGATGAGTTGAAGGGATCCTGTTACACGCCCATTGAGGCATACTGGGAATATGGTGTTAGGCCCATATTTTCTTGACCATCGGCAAACCAGGGGTGATGTGGTCAGCATCACGCCGGCCGCCTTAATCTTCCCAGAAGTTGCTCTGGTACCCAATTCATGAGGCTGGGTCGACCCCGGAGCCGTTTGCGCTCTAAAAAATCACACCTCAACCGGGGATCAAGAAAGGGATGAAGAAGACACTGAAAACCCTGGAGCTAAAGGCATGGGATAGGAAAACATAGCATACACTTGTTGAAGGTCTCTGCTGTACTACTGGGTGAACTGAAGGGTAATGATGAATCATGATGATATATATAACAAACCACTGCTGGCATTTAGGGAGCTGCAGTAGCATAGTGGTTAGTGCACTAGCTTCCTAGCTCAGTGGTCCATGGTTTGATCCCCAGATGAGGTGGGATTTTTCAGGCTGCAAACGGCTTCTGGGTCGACTCAGCCTCAACTGGGTACCAGAGCAACTCTGGGGAGGTTAAGGCGGCCGGCGTGATGCTGACCACATCATTCCTAGTGTGCCGATGGTTGAGAAAATATGGGCCTATCAACATATTCCCAATATGCCTCAATGGGCGTGTAACAGGATCCTTTACCTTTACCTTACTGCTGGCACTTAATACAGCTATTGGGTATTAATTCTTGTTAGTATGCTGCTTGTCAGATCTGGATACAACTGAATACCCAACACAGTTAACTTCAGAAAGAGCTAATAAGTTAATGTCTCTAGTGTCACATGTTACATAAGCACTCACTATTCCTCATCATGCTTAAAGATGAAAAAAAAACTATATTCAATATGCCTGGGAACCTCTCTGAATCTCTCATATTGTTTGTCTTTCATTCACGAGTTCTGCCTCAAATGTCCACTTCCAGATGTGTCTGGGCATATCATTTTAACTATGCCCAAGTAAAGTCTACTCCACTGCCTTCCCGAGATGTCTATCTCTTTTAATATGTAATATGTGATCAACCTATTATCATCTCCTTCATTTTATGTCTGTTCTTGAATTTATGTGTTTCATACCCAGTCTTATCATGGTTACTCCTAGTATTCTTCTGAAAGTTTTTCCTTCAAAACCTCTAAGGAAAAGCCACAAGATTTATCACTAGGAGATAAAGGAACGAGGGATAGATATCCATTTCACATGAAAAACTATGTCTGTCACTGGCTCAACAGAAGAGAACAAGTAATCATCTTCAAATTCTGAACAGGCCACAAAACTCTAAGATGTTATCAGATTAACATGCTAAAGTTAGTGCATTTAACACCACTGCTAGAGTGCCTGACATACAAAGGAGCACAGAAAGTACACATGGACATCACTGGTGCCAGTACTGGACAAACAGATGGCAAACAATCTGAGGTAGACTTCTGCCTTAACTCTCTGACCCCATAATTATTTTATACCCAGTGCCATAATTATCTTTTGAAGAATTCTAATCGGTGAAGTGTACTGTCTTTTAGTGTAAATTTTATGTTAATATTTTTTTGTCAATATGTACTTATTATATACCAAACTGTAGGGAAATTGATAGAGAATTGTAATATAAAACGTCTTTGGTAGTATTAACACAAGTGTGTTCGTTATACTTAAAACATTTTGCATGTAGAATTGAAAAACACTAAAAAGTTAACTGTAGAATACAATCTTACCAAAGACAAATTACTGTTGTAGATAATAAAACTTTCTTTTTAGTCTTCAAACATCAAGTTAATCCATATACAAAGTAAAAAAAACATTGCTTATGGGCACAATTAGTATATTTAGTGTTATTCATACCAGTTTTTACTGTGGTCCCTTGTAAGAAAAAAATAAATTATGCAATCGTGCATTACGTAATTTTCAAACAAATAAAGAAGAATAACGTTATATAAAAACTTTTTTACACTTGTTTAATGTTTTAATAGTATCCCTAGCTTCATCTTCTACCTAGGACTAGTGATTAGATGTTACGGTAGGTCTAGTTTTGTTGCTTTTTGATCAGCCAGAATATGACTACGCCCACTCATCAACTAAATCTAATGTGTCTAGCTTTTCTGCACCGATTCCATATTTTGACAACAAACTGTGACTACCAAACAATCATCATCAATATCAGCAATGTTTCAAAGTAGTTTGACACAATTATTTGCTTAGGAGACTTAGAAAATGTAAATATAAAGCGTGACATATTTCTCTAGAAATAACAACGAAAAACGCAAACACGCGAATCGTCACACAAATTTTGATAACATCAAAACACGATTGTTTATTAATTTGTTGTTTAAATTATAGTAGTGGAAGTCATTCTACGAGTTTTAAAATATGAACTGCATTAACTGGACGATTTTTTTGGTTTAATCGTGATAAATTTAAAACAACGCTCCGAGCATTGTGCTGGCACGGCGCGTTGAATTTTGCAATGCTCAGAGTGTTGGTCTGGAGTCAAAGAGTTAACCCTCTGAGCCCGCAGCAAAACTTTCACCTATACCCAGTCCACGAGCTTCCTGGTCAGAATCGTAAAACAGTGGCACTATTATTACATGTTTAACAGTTTTTCACCTGCGCGAGGGTAAATTGCAATGAGAGATCGCAACCCGGGGTTAGAAAGGGAACTCAAAGTGATAAAAACCGCTATGCAACAAATCAAATAGCTAGGCTATTGTTATTTCATTCTGACAAGCAGAGTCCATGGTGTGGTTTTCTCTGAAAACCGTGAAAATTTTCTAAACGGTGGAATATTTACTAGTCACTGTTCTGCTAACTGAGCTCAAGTTGCTGACCCCAGCAGCATTATACAAATTTTGGGAAAATCCGTCGAAATAAAATGAAATTCTCCCCATTCTGCTCTTGTGAGATTACGGGCTCACAGAAAACAGGAATTCTGAATGGCTAGTCTTCACATATTGGTCTCAAAAATTGTGTTCCCCCATGAGAACAACAAATATCGACGTTAGAGATATTTGAAAATTTACTAGTCACAAGTTTAGAAATTGCCACACGGGGTTCACTCTGATGTGACAAAAAATGAGATTACTGCTTCCTCAAGTATGTCGTATAAGATTAATGTGAGGTTGTGAAAATGTGAAACAAATTGCCACAGATACACGGCTACAAAAACATGTGAATGCTTCGTGCAGGATTCAAGTAAGGGGGTCAGTTGCAGTGGTGGTTTTATGCTCCATAAGGAATGAAAACGGAAATGATGATGATTCTGCAGATGGCGCTAGTTTCTGGTCACACATTAGCATGATAAATATCTAGGGGAAATCTATCGAGATAAGAGGAAAGTTTTACCATTCTGTTTTTATGAGCTCAAATTTGACAGGAATCTGACATAAAATTATTTTCTCAGTATTATCATAATTTCCAATTTTGCTCCCTTGGGAGCATAGAGCCACAGTTGCAGCAGGTTCTTATAGGAAGCTTATGCTAAACAATGAATGTGCTCCCACGTTGATAGTTTTTGTAGTACATTTTTGTGCATGATAAGGTTGCCAGTCCCGTAAATAAACCTCATATTACTCGTCTCTTACGACATGAACGGGAGAAGTAAACATATTCTTTCTTTGTCTCTTCGGAGATCTCGGCCTACACGGACAATACAAAATTGTATCAGTTTTATATTCATCATCATCACCATGTACTCCGCTTACTAGGATAAATATTTATTTAATTGCACAACCTCCCTCCGCAATGCCAATTTTGACAAGTTTCAATATTCTGAGAAAAGCATCAGTTTCACTCCATAACTTTCCTTCTAAGTGCTAAACAAAATTTAATAAATCACAATGTTCTAAGAAAGACAGTAATTTCACTTCAGAATTCCAATCCCCAGTGATATACAAATTTTGACAAATTACAATATAGTAAAGGCAGCAGTTTTACTCCAGACATCTCTCTAGTGCTATACAACAATTCATGAGTTACAATATTATAGTAAAGGCAGTAATTTTACTCCCCATTCCCATCCTTATTGATAAGCAGCATTTGACAAATTACAACATTATAGTAAAGTCAATAACATTACTCCAGACTTCCCCCCCTAGTGCTATACAACATTTGACATGTTACAAAATTATAGTAAAGTCAGACATTTCACTCCAGAACTCCCATACTTAGTGTATGGAAAATAAAAAGATTCACAGTATCAACACGCTCCAGTCTATCCAGCTGTAAATAGGTACCTGACTTTTCTCTTGAGTTAGGGAAGGAAAACGCAGCGAGGAAGGGTACTGGTCACCACCTCTCGATGCATGACCTAGTATAGTGAGGTCTCTAATATTTCACTCCCACACGGTAGTATCTGCTATGGGACTCAGTTTTTACTAGCACACAACGTACGTTCCACTAATTTTCCTGTCAAGAAAGAACAACCTGCTACTGAAGCAAATGACTATCTATTCAGACATTACCATCCAACTTCCCCAGCCAGATACTAAACACTGCCCGATAGCCGAGCAGCTTTATGACAGGTTTATGGGAAATCAGGCACCCATTAAAATCCTTTGATGTAAACCGAGTGGGACTGCGGGGACTAGAAATAGCTGAACAAACCGTTATATCGGGACTGCGGGTTCAAGGGGTTAATCCTTACATCTGAGGATGGCCAAAGAAGAAATACTTTGAAAATGCTTTCTATTTTCCTACCTGCTATACTTCTTCTTCTTTGATCCTCAGCCGCCGACCGTCAAAGCAGTCAGTGGCCATCACACCTGGTGGCATCTTGTAGGGCAACAACAAATTGATTCCACCTTGCTCTGTCGGTGGCCATCCTTCATACAGTGCCCCAACTCTGGTTCATTCTTTGCATCTCAGCCTCCACAGTCCTCCACCAAGTTGTTTTTGGTCAGCCTCTCTTTCGTTTTCCTTCAGGGGTCCATAGCATAGCTGTTCTTGTGATGGCATCGGGGTCTCTTCTGAGGACATGGCCAACCCAGCTCCAGCGTCTGGCAGTTATGATGGTGTGCATTTCCTCTTGCTTGCTCCGAGTAAGCAGATCTTGGTTGGTGATGGTATTCGGCCAAAAGATTCGGAGAATTTTTCTTAGACATGTGTGAAAAGATGACAATTTAGACATTTCCTTTCTCTGTAACTCTCCAGCATTCCGCACCATAGAGAAGCACAGAAAGCACACAGCTCTGATATAATCTTAATTTTGTCCTTTTAGTGTACTGAGAGGACTTCCAGATGTTGTTTAGACTAAAGAAGGCTGTTCTTGCTTTGTTGTTGATGTCTTTGCTTGCTCCGCCGTCTGGTGTTACTATGCATCCTAGGTATGTGAAGGTGTCTATCTGTTCCAGTTGCTGATTCCTTACTGATACAGGCTCAGGGTTGCTCACATTGAGCGTCATGACCTCTGACTTCTTTAGATTGATGTTCAAGCCTACCTGCTGGCTATACTTATTAAGTCTATCCGTTTTTTCCTGGACGTGTTGATGTGAATGTGCTAGTAGTGCAATGTCATCTGGATATTCCAGATCTTCTAATGTAGAAAATGTAGTCCATCTTATTCCTCTTGGACTGCCCTCTATTGTCTGGTGCATCACCCAGTCAATGACTGTTAAAAATAGAGTGGTTGATAAGACCTGCTATACATTAAACATATAATTACTACTACTTATTTTGCAAAACAACAGCAGAAACCACAGTGAAAACAGAAACAGTGTAAGACAAGTCACAACGTGGTTTTGGAGTTTGAACAGAAATAAAAAAAGGTAAAGGTAGTCCCATTGCAGATACTACCATAGGGGAGTGATGTGTTAAGAGACTTCACCATACTAGGTCCAGCATCAAGAGGTGGGGTGATCAGTACCCTTCCCTAACTCAAAGAGCAGAGTCAGGTATTCATTTACAGCTGGGTAGATTGAAGCGTGTCGGTATCGTGATTCAAACCCGGCACCTTTGCCGCGAGAGATCAGCAATCTTTACCCTTTGTCAATAGGATGCTCAGAAATAGGTTTTATTTTTAAAATGTATGCAGGACTGACACTTATTGCTGCTGCAACAAAAAAACGTTTGCTTTGCTAGCAGCTTAAAAAAAAAAATAAGTAAAGTCATATAAACTAATTCCTTGGGCTAGGATTTTAATGACCTAAAAATTGCTAGAAAATGACCTATAAAAATTGCATTTATGACCCCAAAAATGACAGATAAAATAAAAATGACCTAAAAACACAACTTTCTTTTTTAGTTTTCGAGCTAAACTAAAATTATTTTGCATTATTAAAGAAGAAAATGAACAGCATAAAATTAAAACGAAACAAAAAGAACCTAAAAATTAAAATTTTTTTTTTTTTGCTGTTATTGTCATATTCATTGATAACCCTCCACTCGCAAGGGACATAGGCCTTCAACAAACACATGCCAAGTCCCCCTGTCACGTGCCATCATCTCAAGTTCTTAACGCTACCTGAACACCCTCATCACTACTTTAACACTACCTGAACACCCTCATCATGACTTTAACACTACCTGAACACCCTCATCACTACTTTAACACTACCTGAACACCCTCATCACTACTTTAACACTACCTGAACACCCTCCTCACTACTTTAACACTACCTGAACACCGTCATCACTACTTTAACACTACCTGAACACTTTTATCACTACTTTAACTCTTTCAGTCCCAAGCAAAAAAGTGGGTTTGGCCCAAGCAAAAATGGCCACCCCAGTGCATTTTTATTGTTGTTGTTTGGAAATAATTTTTTAAAATATTCATATGCATAAATAACTTTGTTGTTGTATATGAAACTGAAGGTAATTGGATGTACTTTACTCTTGTGCTACAAGTATAAAAGCTTTCATTGAAAAATGATTAGTTATTCAAGGTAAAATGGAGGATCTGCGCTTAAAAAAAATGATTAGTTATTCAAGGTAAAATGGAGGATATGCGCTTAAAAAAATCTAAAATAAATATCTCAAAACAGAAACACGTTCACTCTTAAACATGAGCGGTATTTAAAAGAATGTACTTGCAGTCGCAAATGACTTTGTGGGTAGTTATAATTAGAAACAGCCTCAAACAGAGGCACATATGCTAAAGGCTTTTTAAAGTCGATTGGGCCAAGCGCGTCTAACCCCTGAGCCTTTATAAAGTCGATTGGGACTTAAAGAGTTAACACTACCGGAACACCCTCATCACTACTTTAACACTACCTGAACACCATCATCACTACTTTAACACTACCTGAACACTCTTATCACTACTTTAACACTACCTGAACACCCTCATCACTACTTTAACACTACCTGAACACCCTCATCACTACTTTAACACTACCTGAACACTCTTATCACTACTTTAACACTACCTGAACACCCTCATCACTACTTTAACACTACCTCAACACCCTCATCACTACTTTAACACTACCTGAACACTCTTATCATTACTTTAACACTACCTGAACACCCTCATCACTACTTTAACACTACCTGAACACCCTCATCACTACTTTAACACTACCTGAACACCGTCATCACTACTTTAACACTACCTGAACACCCTCATCACGACTTTAACACTACCTGTACACCCTCATCGCTACTTTAACACTACCTGAACACCCTCATCACTACTTTAATACTACCTGAACATCCTCATCACAACTTTAACACTACCTGAACACTCTCATCACTACTTTAACACTACCTGAACACCGTCATCACTACTTTAACACTACCTGAACACCCTCATCATGACTTTAACACTACCTGAACACCCTCATCACTACTTTAACACTACCTGAACACCCTCATCACTACTTTAACACTACCTGAACACCCTCATCACTACTTTAACACTACCTGAACACCGTCATCACTACTTTAACACTACCTGAACACCCTCATCACTACTTTAACACTACCTGAACACCCTCATCACTACTTTAACACTACCTGAACACCCTCATCACTACTTTAACACTACCTGAACACCGTCATCACTACTTTAACACTACCTGAACACCCTCATCACTACTTTAACACTACCTGAACACCCTCATCACTACTTTTCAGCTCCCCAAGGAGCACAGGCCTTCAACAACTTTATGCCAGGTTTCCAGGACCTGTTTATGCCTATCTGCAGTTCACTTCTTCATGTGTATTTCGGTCTCTATCTACCTCTTACCCTAGGGACTCCTGAAATAAGGACTGTCTTGTAATGCTATCCATAGGTTTCCTCAATGTGTGTCACATCCATAAGCAGCATCTTCTTCTTATCTCGTTTCACTAGCACCTGTCTATTTCTTGTTATCAGTTCTACATTGGGGATTTTTTCATACCATTTTAATCCTTCTTTCCTGTACAAGCAACCTTCTTCTTTACTGCTTCTGTTTTCCATGTTTCAGAGCCATACATATGGACTCATTTTGTGTTCTCCTTAATTTCTTAAGATTTCCATATATTTCTCAGTGCAATTAAAGTCCATCTTGCCATTAGTGTTCTTATTGTGATATCACTGTCTGCTCCTAAAATTTTGTCTACACAGCTGCCAAGAAATTCTATATCATGCAGGGTTTTTTTATTTTTAATTGCAGAGTAGTTATCATTCCCTGCATTTATTTTCATGATCTTTGCCTTTTCCTGTGTATTTTCAGACCCAAACGGTGTGACCTCTTATTAAGGATTTTCATTTTGTATCTGGTTATAGGAAATAAAAGCCAAGTCGTCTACAAAATCCAGATAGTGAAGCTGTTTAATCAGTCAACCAAATTTAGTTTCTGTTGGCTTACGTTGTTTCATAACCCAGTCTAAAGCCTGCAAGAAGAGAAATGGTGACAAAAGTCATGCCAGCTGCACTCCAGTTCTTATCTGAAATAGTTCTGTAAACAGTTCTTCATGAAGAATTCTGCATTTCACTGCCCGAACATACTGCATGTTGTTTTACCTCCCATGCATACAGTGGGAAAATGAGGGTCTGGTGAAGGTCTCGAACATATTGCGTGTTGTTTTACCTCCCATGAATACAGTGGGAAAATGAGGGTCTGGTGAAGGTCTTGTAATGCATATTGATAATGACAGATGAATAGTGAAACAGGTTTCATCCTAAGACACCTCGGGCTTTCACACTCTCTTCACCTTTGTTAACAAGACAGATGTGAGAGACTGCTGTTTTGGGACGGAGGAAACACACAAGCGAACATTCATACATTCATGCAATTTGACACTTTTTTTATTTACTCTATTTGGACTGATTGGGGGCTCAAAATGATGTCATATTCAGATTTCGAAAAACAAAATTATTTTGAATTAGCTACACAATATATCCTAATTATAGGCTAACCCAAGGAGAGGTTATATTTTTTTACAAATTAAAAAAAAAAAATTATAATCACTTAAATTACAAAGCACATTATAAATATTACACAAATTAGGCCTATACAAAACCAACTTGACTAAAATAATTAATATTATTATTACCAAACAAAATAAATTCTTATGTGCTTGCAGTAAGTATAATGCAATGATACTAAACTCTGATGATGAAATAAATATTTCTTTGGCCATACTATAAGGCCTATAGTGCGTTTCAAAAAGATCAGTCGACGACTGACTTCAAATATCTCCATATTCCTTGCACTGATAAACATGATTTTTTTGCATGTGGTCTTATATTTTCAATGTCCCAAAGTTTTTATAAAATTCAATGTTGCAGGTTGTGTTCTTTTCTTGCAACGGCTAATTCCTTTGATTTTTTTTAACGAAGTAATTATTTTGTCCTGGAAGAAAATAATTTACCGTAAATGAAGGAAGTTGCATATTTTCGGCATTGGCGTCTATACAATTCGAATGTTAGAGGGGTTTGTTAACTGATTACTACGTGAGGTCCTTTTTTATTTCTTCGAAATATTTGAGAGAATAATAACGCCTATTCGTTGTAAATGTTATTTTTTATACTAAAACGTGAATGGATGCATGAAGAGGTGAAAGCACTGTGTATATTAAAAATAGTAGTGAAATCACAGAGATAAAAAGGAAATGAATTGGTTTACATATACACATAGATGGAGGAGAAAACATATAAAACATATAAGGTAATTTACACATTTATTCTGAGTCAGACGAGTCTAACATATTGATGACTATTCTCGGCTGAACGAACGACAGTCCATCTTTTTTCCAATAGTCATTTTCCTCTTTTAAGACATGGTCTTCACATTTACACCAATAATCTTTGTCTATCTGTGAAAGGGTGGCATATGTTAGTTCTTTCATATTGCATAGTTTGAAAGTTTTATTTTCAGCTGCCACCTGTCCTTTAACTTTTGCCCAAACGAGTTCAATTGGGTTTAAATGTGAATGATAAGGTGGCAGTCTCAAACACACATGACCATGCTGTTGAATCAACTTGTCTATATGGAATATCTTGGTCTTTTGTGATTTCTTAACAAGGGACAGTAATTCAGGTTTTTCAGAAATTACCCCTCGTTAAATGGAATGTCTTCTTTTCTGAGCCAAATCTTTATAGCATCTTTTGTACTCGAAGATGTCGGGATTTTGTCTTCTTCTGCCACAGCGTTGTGGTATGATGCGTTGTCCATTATCAGACAGGATGGTCTGTCTAGGGACGGAAGAAGAGTATTTTCAATCCACTCTCTACATATGTTACCGTTCATCTCGGTATGATAGTTCCGGTTGTCCGTATAATTGGAAGTGAAAATAAGTTCAGCATTTTTCACTAGCCCATTATGTCTGCTGCCTGCATGTGCCATTATCAGACGTTGTCCTTTTCCACTGGGTACACATCTTTTAATCGTTTCATCTGATAACTGCCATTCCTTTTCACTTGTGTGGTGAGCATTGATCCAAGTTTCATCCACATACACAATATCATAATTTTGATTATGCATTTCCCGTACTTCACGTAAATATTTACTTCTCATAGATACTAAGTGTGGCTTCTCGCAGATGACGTTTCTTCCACTAGCATATTTCCTAAACGTAAAGCCAATGCTTCTAACAGTTCTCCATAATGTTGATTTCGACACATCAATGTCATTATGTGTTCTCAGCCGAATTTTCAGTTTTCTTAGTGTCACAGTTTCTTTGGAATTGAACATTCTACAAATATCTCTTCTAATCACATCCCTGTCAAAACTATCTACTACTTCCTTTCTTCCTTGCGTCCTGGTATTGATTGAACTGAAAATTCCATTAGCTTTGAGTAATTGATGAAATGAGCGTTTACTTAAACCCAAAGCGTGAATAGTTCTCTTTTCAGGATTTGAGAGACTCCGATACAGTTTATCACGCTTAGCTTCTCTGCAGAAATATTTATACATCTTCACTGCCATTGTATGCAGTGTAAGGAACTTGACTTTCATACCCATTGTATTACAGATCTAGAATACCGCAAGATACGCCTATGCACTGAAATACACAATCAGTAGAACGCTAACTGAACACACCGGAAGGATCCATGTAATGCTCAAAACAGTGCGGTAGTGAGCTGAAACACGGGGAAAATCATGTGAAATAAGTTCAAGATGTTAAATCGAAATAGCTCACAAATATGAAGGGGTAAGCCCTGTCAATACACGGTTGGACTAGGAGGTGGTCGATTTTGTATACTTTAAATAAAGAAAATTTAAAACCATAAGTTTGTTAACGAGGAAAAAAATGTCCTCCTCGGGACATAGCGATCATTAGGTCATATGCAAAGTTGCAACAATTACGATCAAGTGGTTGCAGAGATATTGAATATTAAACAGCGGCAAACATTGTGAAACGCACTATAATGTCTACACAGTATGCGTAATAACGCCGAATTTTTAATTCTCCTCCCGCCTTCCTCTTAGTTTGGTATTCTCATAAACCTGTAACTGAATGTGATAGGAGCTATCAAACTGACCAGCACATCAAGTACGCTAAGGATTAAATTTAAATATTGACAAAATGGCCACAGTATTACCTAGACCGTGATATTTTGTCTTTTATTGAATAGATAGAGTCTGCCATGAGGAAAACACCGAACATCAGCGACAACAATTTTATCGAGATTTTTTCGAAACCTGAGAAAAATCAAAAGGCCAGGCTAGGAGATTTCATCTGAAACCGGGAAACAACATTTAAGTTTTTCAATTGTGAAATGACACGCTTTCCGGCACTGTTCACTTTGCACCTGCAAAACAAGGGGGAAAAAAACCTCCATGCTTCTTGCTATTTTGGCGCCTGCTTTGCATCTTTTCTTCAGAAAAAACCCGTGTAGCATTTGAGTCACACCACCATTTTTCTCTCTCTTAGCAGACCTTGAAGCCAGCCTATTTCCACTAACTATTGCAGTTGTCACTTTATTCCCCCCCCCCCCCCCTTTTTTTAAAAAAAAACTCGGTTTATTTTAATTCAGATTGCACAAGCACAGAGTTGTCAGGTTTAGCCAGAAGGTCCAGGTTTTAATATTGCCACTTGAAGGCGTATTACGACGATATTGTAGAAAAGGTCGAAACACTCACTGATTTAAGTGTGAAGTTTGATCGAGTACCTGCAGAAAGTCATTTTTACCATGTTTTCCGATACCCTGGCCACACATTTCTGTCTTCTCATTTCTATAGCATACAGTGGGAAGGAATCCATCGTATTTTTACTGTTAAATTTCCAGCTTGTTTCAATTATTGCTTCTTACAGGCTATCTAGTTCGTTGTTTTTAACGGTTCCTTGGGGCAGTTATGACTTATAGGGAATCTATAAATAACATTATCTGGTCACTAGCATAATCCTTGTTTTTCACGATGGTTAATGCAGCTGTTTTTAATGCTTCAGTTTCAGCACTGAAGTTGGTTTGAGATATGGATTTGCTGTCCATTCTTTAATTTTGTGCATAAGCCTCCTCCAGCATTTGTTGTAGCTCTTATTGCTGATCCATCTGTATACATGTAAGCCTATTCATTGGCTGAGTATGTCTTTCTATTGTACTCATATAATGTGTCCTACATCTATGTTACAGTACTGTTTTATTTTCAATTACTTTTGGTATATTGTCAATCAACTCTGAAAATCGTGTTCTCTTCCATGGTAGAAACGTGCTGTTTATCGTTATGGGCTCTATCTTGTCTGCACACGGTCTGGTAAAATGAGGGCAAGCTCTTTTGTGCAAAGTATCTTCCAGGGAGTCAATCCCGACCATATCCTTTCAATCTGTCATTCACTGAGTTTGTGAGTATTTTAGATTGTTCTGCTGTTGTAGTAATCTGCAGTCTCTTCTGTCAGTTATGAATTGTAATTTTCTTGCCTCGTTCATTTCATTTATTGGTGTCGATTTTATTGCTGCACAAATGATTCTCTCAGCTTAATTTTACACTCTGGCTGTTCCTACAACCCCCCCGCCCACCCCCCCCCACCCCCCCCCCCCCCCCCCCCAGTTCGACTTTGAAGCTGTTGCCCTGACTAGTATTCCATATTCTAGAGCTGGCCTAACATTGCCTGTGCACGACAGTTTTAGTATTTTTTTTTCATGTTGGTACGTTGTTATGTGTAATTCTACATCACGTGGAGCCTTTTTCCTCTGGCTTTCGTGTCCTTTCTGTTTTTAAGGACGAGTATTTTTCTTCTTGACTGAGTGTGTGAAAGTTACGTACGTTGTTTTCTTATCATCTATGCTTAGTAGACATTCTTGCATCCATTTATCTAGTGTCAGTAAAGCATCATGCACTTTACTGTTTTGATATTTGCTTTTGCTATCCATATCGCCAGGTCATAAGCGTGAAGCGAAAGGTGGATCTTCTTTAATATTTTGTCCACTATGTCACTGATATATACCAGGAGCATGATGAGTGATATCACAATGCCGTGGGGGTATCCTTGTTCTAATTTCATTCTATAGTTAAGATGTAATTATATTTACACTATGAAAATATCTATTCTGGAGGGCATGGTTTATCTATTACATCCTCATTGACTCTTGAAATCATTCACATACCTCCAGGGATTCCCCCTGTGCTGAAACTTGTTGAGAACCCAACACTGAACACTGAGCTGGGAGAAGTCACTTGAGCCCCAGGCGTAATTCTTTGACTTTGTCTTGGTTGACTGCATGCAGAAGGATCTCACTATGTGTGGTGGATTTGATGTTAAGAAATGTTGTTGTTATGTACTCTTAGTGTACTGAATGAGGTCAGCTGTGAAGGTCCCTGAATATAATAAATATTATGTTAAGTTACAGGGTACCTTTCTGCTACCACCTTTATGATCTCACTCAGACTTATTCTGTGACTAGAATGTATGTTTGGTGTCTAGGGTTATGTATAAGTAGTGTAATGTTGCATTAACCAATTAAACATATACACAAGTATTTTATTATCCAACACAACGCAACAGTACTACAACAATCACATACACACTACACTTTAAAAGACTATCTTAAGTAAGTCAGTGGTTGAATTTTGTGTAACATTAATAATTTTTTCAATTTATTTTCCTGACTCTATTTTGTTTGAATCAGGATTGACAATCAAAATTGAAATCAATGAAATTATTTACAATATCCAATTTATACAAGGGATCTTCTGTCCATAATACAAGTATTAATATAATAAAAGTGTGTAGGTGTAGTTTTCTAAATAGGATAATACTGGTATATGTATAATGGTAGGTTGTTTGTTATCATCACTCCCTATCGTTTATTTTCTTTTCATTTGTCACAGGTGAAATTCTTTTATTTGATAATTTCAGTCTTTGTGATTAATAACTGAGGTTCATAGAGGTTGAGACTTTCGGTGCCGAACGGGCACTTAACTTTCGAAGGAGAACCCTGGTAAGTCTTGTCCTAGGCTCGATGGACCATCTGGTTCACTTCACAAAAGGCAATGGCTTCCAGTACGTGCCCAAATTATGCAACAAAGTCAGGAATCAATCAGTTCCCACGAGCCTGGTTTTATGTGACTGTCAGGGCCACAAAACCCCTGAAATAAGAAGGTTATGCATCCTTCTTTATAACCAGCATACAATAATATTCCACAGTTAATTACAGGTACAGTACAAACAAACTTATAGGGTCAGCTCTTAATGACAACCTATTGTCCCATTATATTTTGAAGTGACAATGTATACCAGTATTCCTCTCCCCTAATGGTTACAACGCCTCTGCAATTCCAACAGTAATCTTTTTCTATACAGTAGGATAGGTGTTATGCTCCTTGATGACAGTCATATATAATTTTGTAGTTCTACACCTCTCTGATAGGCTATCAAATGATGGATCAATCTCTAGGCTTTGCCTAAGTCTGCCATCGACTCACTTGCTTACAGTCGTATGTTAGTATCTCACATTCAAACTTTATTTTAAATAAAATGGTTAATAAATTCAATCTTACCACAATTTCAATGAATATTACACACAAACAACGATGACTGGCAGATCTGGCCCAAGTTATCACTGCCCTGTCCAGAAGTTTATAATATTTGTATTTAGAATTACACTTCTGATCTCATCGTCTCGCGGCAAGATTTTTTTAAGAAATGGCGTCCTAGCCTAACAATTTTTCCTCAATATCAACTAAGCTGGCCAATAGAAGCAGACGACTATGAATTTTAAATCGAAGTTTAAAAAAACAATTACCAAAATACTACGGTTACTACTACAAGTATATTTTTAGTGTTAGGTTAGCCAATCCCCTCTCGCCTTCCTTTAAACTACAGCCAATCAAAATCTTGGTACCTTTTAGTCCTTTTTACCGAAAGCTTTTTTTCAAAATATGTTATGAAAAAAAATTAAGCAGGCGTGATCTTTTTTCTCGTCAGTCCGTCTTATCATACAAAATATTATTGCCATTATTTTGGTTATTTTTTGTACTAGTGGGTAACTGACACCATATTATTGCTCAGGACATCATAAGGCATCCGAATATATAATTTTTATGGCCCTATGTATTTTGGTTCATAATTCCATATTTTTTTTTAGTTTTGTATCGTAATTTGAAACGTGCCCAAGGCTGTGGTGCTCGAGTAGGTTTTTTTTTTTTTTTTTGAAATCAACGCGAGACGGCGTTCCCTAGGTTCTGTCTTTCCATCCCTTCCCTCTTTTATTCTTTCACTCTCGTCTTGGCAATCCGACTTGACCTTGCAAAAGTGTTACATTTAATCTGAAGGACGAATTTTTTCGAAAAGACAGTATCTTTCATTCGGCTATTAGGTTTATCAGAATCGACATCACCATCTCTGGCGGTAGCCAGTAAAACTACAGAAGAACATTGATAAAAGATACTGCCACAAAATTCACCCTGTCACAGAACGTTTTATTTATCCCTTTCTCACCCTGTAACAGCTCCTTGGGGAGCTGAAGAATGATGAGGATACTTAGTAATCCATGTCATTCCCAGAGAACTCTGAGGAGGACTGCTGCTACCTCGAGCATGTCATAAAAGGCCCTAATATTAGGTTGTGCATCGGCTGGCAACTTCATTATGTCAAACAAATTAATACAGGAATAATCACAGAAGAGTTTGTGCTCTGACAGAGGCTTCCTCAAAAGGGCCATCAGCGGTGGTGGCTCCATGCTCCATAAGGAGTGAAAAGGAGATGATGATAATACTTAGTGCCAGAGGCAATGGATGGAAGACTTAAGGGGAATGATACATTTGTTGTTGTTTAACTAGGGCTGCTGACCTTCTCGCTCTTTTGCAGCCAATATCAAGTTGAAGCCTCCTTGGTATTATCTCCCCCGTAGATCCAGAGTTTTCCTGTGGTTGTTCTGCCATTCCGAAATGTGTTGAGTTGAAGTCACGAGCTCCAGTTTTTCCAGCTTGGCTGGCATTTAAAGGGTCATCACATCTGGTCCCAAGCTAGGAGGAAGAAGCGAATGGCATACTGTGCATTCCCCGCCATCCAAGGGGACTCTATGGAGAGCTAAAATACTGTGCTTTAATTCTAGTCTCTCCCAAGGAATTGTCACGTCCTGCACAGAGCCATTTCTCAGCTTCCCCTGCCCATCACTGGGTCCACAGTGAGATCCTCCTGCATGCAGTCAGCCAGGTCAAAGCCAAAGAAATACGTCTGGGGCTGAAGTGACCTCGAAGCTTTGTGTGCAATGCTGGGTTCTCAACAAGTTTCACCACAGGGGGAATCCCTGGAAGTGTATGGATGATTTCAAGTCAATGAGGATGTAATTAGCCACAAAGACAGAGGTTCAATTCCACCTACGTATATTATAGTATTGTGCATAGCTGGTGGTCATATAAGGATGACTCAAGATATGCCTCCATGCAGTGGGAATGAGACATAAATATTTTCACATTTCTACATTCAACACTTCACAGTATGAAATGATTAGCACTTTCTTGACTAAGTGAATCAATGAGCCAGTCAACCACACATTCCAAGTCTTCTGCTTCCTGGGATGTTTATTCAGTTTGCTGCAGAGGTCACAGACATAGTCCCTTAAGCTGTCCCTTTTCTACGATTTATTTTCTGCACCTCTGCACATCACGCACTTATATTCTTGATAAATGTTTCATCGATAGCTAGTATCATTCAACCTTCCTTTGTTTACTGTCTTAAGTATTTATGTTATTCTGTGTAGGGTATTCTTCTCTGAGTCCACATTTAGAAGGTTTCTTATCTCTTTAATGTTGTATTATTTAGACTTCAGGCCTCAGACTTCTTACATTAACAAGTGTCACAACATTTTGTACACAATTCCTCTGGCAATCTGTGTTAAAAGGTAAAGGTAATGGATCCTGTTACACGCCCATTGAGGCATATTGGGAATATGGTGTTAGGCCCATATTTTTTTGACCATCGGCACACTAGGGGTGAGGTGGTCAGCATCACACCAGTTGCCTTAACCCTCCCAGAGTTGCTCTGGTACCCAGTTCATGAGGCTGGGTCAACCCCGGAGCCGTTTGCGGTCTAAAAAAATCCAACGTCAAGGCCTTAAATCCCACCTCCTGCAGACCCAAGTAGAACAGTCCCAACTAAGATGGTTTGGCCATGTCTGCAGAATGGGAGAAGACCGGCTACCACGACAAGCATGGGAAACAAAGAGCCAAGGATCCAGACCCCCAGGACGACCCAGAGTCCGCTGGGAGGACAACATTAGACAATCTTTGAAGGACCGAGGACTAGAATGGAACCAGGCCAGGAGGAAGACAGCCGATAGGATAGTCTGGCGCTCTCTCTTCCAAACCTCTACACCTCACGGTAGAAGGGGAACGACTAAGTAAGTAAGTAAGAATCGACATGCGGGCGGGCGTAGGAGAATACTAAGCTGGACTCAATTTATATTTTCTATCTTATTTTTGACTTTATGCACTACAATATTATCTAATTTAGCTATTGTATTGAGAATATCGTCACATATCTCCCCACTTTTAGAACAGACTACATGATGTCAGTTCATAATTCGAAATACACATAGATAAATTTATATCATTATGCCTGATGACTACTCTGATGTTCGTCGTATGGGTGTCTACTTAAAAAGTCTGTACCTACATTTTCCGAGCCGGGGATATATTCTATGATAAATTGGTATGGCTGTAAGAGCAAAGACCAACGTAATAATCTAGAATTTTCATGTCTTGCTTGTGACAGAAATACAAGTGATTTATGATCTGTTTGAATCCTAAAAATCTACCATAAAGATAGATTTGGAACTTTTTTATCGCCCATATCAAAGCCAGACATTCCTTTTCACTAGTTAAATATTTTTGTTCCGCTGTGTTCAGCTTACGGCTAGCATAAGCAACTGGGTTAATTCCCCATCAAGTGAATTGGATCCACGTAATAGGGCTGCCCCTAATCCGACGTTACTAGCGTCCGTTCTCACAACAAACTCTTGACTCAAGTCGGGCAATTTCAATATAGGCTTGCTTGTGAGTTTTTCTTTTAACTCTTGGTATGCCGATTCACACTCCGCGGACCACGTAATTCTATCAGGATTTCATTTGCGCGTTAAATCCGTCAGTGGTGCACATATCGAGTTAAAATTTTTAATATATTTCTGGTAAAAACCACACAACGAGACAAAATATCTCACATCTTTTTTTTTGTCTGTGGCCTCGGAGCTTTCTTCAATTTCTCCAAGTTCTTGGGGTCAGGTGTCATGCTTCCCTGAGATACTGTGTGTCCCAAGAATTCCAACTCTTTACATCCAATACAACATTTGGTCGGTCTAGCCGTCAAGTTTGCCTCCCTGAGTCTATCCAACAACATATTCAGAGAGTTAATGTGTTCCTCAAATGTTTCTGTAGCAATAAGAATATCATCCATGAAATTCGTGATACATGGATTATTCAGGGGATCCAGCAACTTTCGCATCATTCTAGAAAACACACTCGGAGCATTTTTCAACCCAAAAGGCAACATGTTGAATTCATAATGTCCATCCGAGGTGCTAAAGGCTAAATACGGTCTAACCTCAGGTTTTACTGGAATCTGATAATAGCCTTTGCTCAGATCCACCTTAGAGAAATATTTAGCTTTGTTCAGCCTAGCAAACAGCTGATTTGTATCAGGTAATGGATCCACCTGACCTTCTGTGACAGCATTCAGTTTCCTGTAATCTATACACAGTCTGTGTTCCCCAGAGGGTTTTCTCAACAGAACCACGCTAGAACTGTACGGGAACTCACTGTGTGAAATAATTCCTTCTTTCAATAAATACTCTATCTCTTCCTTTAAAGCTGTCTCCTTTGCAAACGGGATCGTATAAGCTCTCATACAGATTGTGTTGGGTCTACAAGTTTCATATCGTATTCCAATAAATTCGTATGCCCCGGTTTGTCCGTTAACACATCTGCATGATCATCCAAAACCTTTTGAACTCTCTCCCTCTGATTTTTCGTTAAGTGTTTACTGATTTTTACCTATGCTGCTGTCTCACAGGGATGTAGCGGATATTCATGAGAGGTGAGTGGTTCGTTTTTCATTCCCGTTGCGATGGACAAGGTTAGTAAGTGTGTCTCGTCCTGATTTTCTCTTTCCATATATTTTTTTCAGGAGATTCGCATGATAGATTTTCTCTTTCCCCTTTTTATCTATCTTATAATTTGTTCTAGACACCTTCTCTAGAACTGTATATGGACCTTGCCATCCAATCTGCAACTTATTACTACTGCCTGGTAATAGAAGGAGGACCTTCTCTCCCACCGCTAAATCTCTATCCTTCGCCTTCTTATTATAATAGGCAGCATGTTTTTTCCTGGCTTGTCTCAAATTATCATTAGCAAGTTTCCAGCCAGTTTTAAGACGAGTGGTCAGCTCGTTCACATATTGATATGATGAGGTAATATTTTCTTCTGCCTTATCATCAGTCCACGTCCTTAACAAGGCTACATATGGACTTTTAATTTTACATACTTATTTTTCCTGGCACTTGTCAGGTCCTTTACATTAGAAGCCTTATAGTGAGGACTTTTCTTCCTAGAATCATCACTCACAAATCGTCCACTACCAATTCTTTTCTTGGGGTTTTCTCCCCACTTTAAATTCCTTGTGAGAGATCTCCTCTCTCTTTTATTTTCCTCCAGTTCACATAATTCCGACCGAGGGATTGTCGGCTTATTCTGGGATACAACTAATTTTGGCCCTCTACACAGAGTTGCCATGTTAATACACTCAAGTGAAGACTGTGTGTGAAAAGGGGGTTCCCATTCCAATTTGTCTACATTATTAAATTTATTTTTATTTTTCCCACTTGTGGGGGTTCCCTCATGCAATCTGCTACATGCTTCTACAACATTCTCAATGTCGACCTTTACGTCGGGCCAGTAGTATTTTTGAGAAACTTTTTGGCAGATGGTACCTATTTTCTCGTGGTCCCCATCTTTTCCAACATGTAATCTCCTTATTATATCTGCCCTATATGCCTTTGGAAGAACCACCTGTCCGTGACCAGTGGATCCAGTTCCGGCCTTCCTATATAACAGTTTGTTTTTCATATAGAAGTCTCCCTTGCCTGGAGGTGTATGACATTTGGGCAATTTCTTAAAACAAGGCTTGAGGGTCTTATCCTCAGCCTGCGCCTTCCTCATCTCATCTGGATGGGTATTTATTGGATTTTCCTCCTCCTTTTTAGACTGTGATCTGGTCTGCACTGTTGCCATGATCACAGGTCTCTTGGGATTCCCCAAAAAGACATATCTACACCCCAATATCAGAGAGTAGATTGGTTCATTTATCACTGCTGCTTTGATGATTCCTTCCACATATCGCGTTTTTACATTTATCCTGGCGATGGGAAGTATCATGGTCGCTACGTCCTTGGTTGCAGCTGTCATTGAATTGTGGGTTTTTATTTCTATAATCATTTCGTGGCCTATCAAAATGTTTCTTACCTTTGTTTCCGTGATATTTGTTGTCAAATCTGTTAAAGTTTTGAGGAGCCTTATAATTGTCTACCTGTTTCTTTTTTGTGCCCACTACTTCTGCTTGGGCTGCCTGATACCTCTCAGCGACATTGAGTAACTCACCCAGCCTCTCTGCACCTTGTTCCATGAGAAACTTTCTCAAGTCTGGAGCCATGGACTCTCTGAATTGCTCAAAAGGATCATTTCTTTAAGATCTTGGGTTTTCCCCAGAGAAGTCCATTTCTCCAAGTAGGTCTCTAAACGTGCAGAGAACTGGTGATAGGTCTCACCCGACAGTAGCCTTGCATTCCTAAATTTTTTCCTGTAAAATTCTCCGTTCTTTTCATACCTTAACAAAAGAGCCTGCTTTAACATGTCATAATTGTCTTGATCATCCCTGCTCATTTTGGCAAAAACTTCATAAGCTGTTCCCCTAAGCCCCTGGGATAACTTTAGGCTCCACCTTTCTCTCTCTAAACCATACGTGGTAGCCAACAGTTCAAATCTACCCAGAAAACTTTCTATGTCATCGTCTTTCTCAACAAAATGGTCTAAATGAAAACCCATAGCTGAGGTTGAGGCTCCCTGACTAGCAGTGGCATCGGAGGTAAAGGGGCTGGCACCATTTTCAGGAGCATGGCCTTGTAATTCCAACACCCTTAGTCGTAACTCGAGCTCCCTCTGCAATCTCCTATCTTCTGCTTCCCTTTCAGCAGCCAGTCTCTTTTCTTCTCTTTCTGTAGCTAATCTCTTTTCTTCTCTTTCTGTAGCTAATCTCTTTTCTTCTCTTTCTGTAGCTAATCTCTTTTCTTCTCTTTCTGCAGCTAATCTCCTTTCCTCTGCTTCTCTTTCAGCCTTTTTTCCTTCTAATTGGAGCCTTTTAATCTCCGCCTCCCTTTCCGCCTCCAATGCCCTAGCCTCTTTGTCAGCCTCAATCTGCAACCTCTTAATTTCCTTTTCAGCCTCTAATTTTCTTTCTGCTTCTAATTTCCTGTCTTCCCTATCTCTTTCAATAAATTTGTCACATTCTGAGGTTACATACTGGACCAGCTCTGGTCCGTCCATATTCATTTCTTTAGCAGTCTGCACAGCAGCAGATCGAAACTTTGCCAGATCAGCCATTCTGTACTATGCAACCTTTTAAAATTTCTAATTAGACAAATTTCTAATTATAACTAAGAATTTCTAATATGACTAAGAACAACAACAGGCACCGATAGCTCAACCACTAATTAAATTCAACAAAAGAATACTTTTAATTTTATTTGACAGGTAATTAAAATTTCCGGGACCTGAGACCCTAATATACTTTATAAGAATTTAAAAATCCCGGAATCGAGCTACCCAATATATGTGGTGGATTTGATGTTAAGAAATGTTGTTGTTATGTACTCTTAGTGTACTGAATGAGGTCAGCTGTGAAGGTCCCTGAATATAATAAATATTATGTTAAGTTACAGGGTACCTTTCTGCTACCACATACTGTTAATAGGAGAACAACAGAAGTGATTGCGTCATTTAAGGGCTGAGTTGCTTACTGTATACTTCCGGTGTTATCTTGTGTGTTTCGTACTGATAAATAGCCAGCAAAGCATCTTTTTTTGGGGATGCCTAGCTGGCCGTGGGGTCAGTGTGATTCGCTTGATAGCTAGGCGGAGTTGTCGTACGGAAGGTACGGGGTTCGAACCCTGGGTAAGCCACTCACGTCTGTTGTTTTTCTGTTGTCCAAGTGTTCTACTTCTTTATTTCTTACGAGTGCCTGAAAACATACCTTTATGTTTGTCTAATATTAATTTACTGTTTACAGGCCTCGGGTTTCCCTTCCTTATGTGTTATTTATGTTTATACAATACCAGAAACCTACCCTCTGTTCTATACTAATGTCCTTAAGTCTTCTACTATTTACTGGACCCAGTATCAAGGTCTTTGTCTTGTTTGGACTGACACATACTGTTAATAGGAGAACAACAGAAGTGATTGCGTCATTTAAGGGCTGAGTTGCTCACTGTATACTTCCGGTGTTATCTTGTGTGTTTCGTACTGATAAATAGCCAGCAAAGCATCTTTTTTTGGGGATGCCTAGCTGGCCGTGGGGTCAGTGTGATTCGCTTGATAGCTAGGCGGAGTTGTCGTACGGAAGGTACGGGGTTCGAACCCTGGGTAAGCCACTCACGTCTGTTGTTTTTCTGTTGTCCAAGTGTTCTACTTCTTTATTTCTTACGAGTGCCTGAAAACATACCTTTATGTTTGTCTAATATTAATTTACCACCTTTATGATCTCACTCAGACTTATTCTGTGACTAGAATGTATGTTGATGATGATGACTACGTTTGGTGTCTAGGGTTATGTATAAGTAGTGTAATGTTGCATTAACCAATTAAACATATACACAAGTATTTTATTATCCAACACAACGCAACAGTACTACAACAATCACATACACACTGCACTTTAAAAGACTATCTTAAGTAAGTCAGTGGTTGAATTTTGTGTAACGTTAATAATTTTTTCAATTTATTTTCCTGACTCTATTCTGTTTGAATCAGGATTGACAATCAAAATTGAAATCAATGAAATTATTTACAATATCCAATTTATACAATGGATCTTTTGTCCATAATACAAGTATTAATATAATAAAAGTGTGTAGGTGTAGTTTTCTAAATAGGATAATACTGGTATATGTATAATGGTAGGTTGTTTGTTATCATCACTCCCTATCGTTTATTTTCTTTTCATTTGTCACAGGTGAAATTCTTTTATTTGATAATTTCAGTCTTTGTGATTAATAACTGAGGTTCATAGAGGTTGAGACTTTCGGTGCCGAACGGGCACTTAACTTCAAAGGAGAACCCTGGTAAGTCTTGTCCTGGCTCGATGGAGCATCTGGTTCACTTCACAAAAGGCAATGGCCTCCAGTACGTGCCCAAATTATGCAACAAAGTCAGGAATCAATCAGTTCCCACGAGCCTGGTTTTATGTGACTGTCAAGGCCACAAAACCCCTGAAATAAGAAGGTTATGCATCCTTCTTTATAACCAGCATACAATAATATTCCACAGTTAATTACAGGCACAGTACAAACAAACGTATAGGGTCAGCTCTTAATGACAACCTATTGTCCCATTATATTTTGAAGTGACAATGTATACCAGTATTCCTCTCCCCTAATGGTTACAACGCCTCTGCAATTCCAACAGTAATCTTTTTCTATACAGTAGGATAGGTGTTATGCTCCTTGATGACAATCATATATAATTTTGTAGTTCTACACCTCTCTGATAGGCTATCAAATGATGGATCAATCTCTAGGCTTTGCCTAAGTCTGCCATCGACTCACTTGCTTACAGTCGTATGTTAGTATCTCACATTCAAACTTTATTTTAAATAAAATGGTTAATAAATTCAATCTTACCACAATTTCAATGAATATTACACACAAACAACGATGACTGGCAGATCTGGCCCAAGTTATCACTGCCCTGTCCAGAATTACACTTCTGATCTCATCGTCTCGCGGCAAGATTTTTTTAAAGAAATGTCGTCCTAGCCTAACAATTTTTCCTCATTATCAACTAAGCTGGCCAATAGAAGCAGACGACTATGAATTTTAAATCGAAGTTTAAAAAAACAATTACCAAAATACTACGGTTACTACTACAAGTATATTTTTAGTGTTAGGTTAGCCAATCCCCTCTCGCCTTCCTTTAAACTACAGCCAATCAAAATCTTGGTACCTTTTAGTCCTATTTAATACTTTGGCCACATAAAAAGGCATGACACCTTGCAGAAGACCATAAAAGAAGGGAGAGTTGAAGGCAAACGTGCAAGGGGAAGACAGCGCTATAAGTGGGAAGACAACATCAAGAGATGGACAGGAAAGAGTCTATCAGAGTGCACCATCAAGACAAGAGACAGAAGACGTTGGAGATCCATTACAGCCAACCTTCATTGTGGAGATGGCAACTGATGATGATGACCCAAAGCTTTTTTTCAAAATATGTTATGAAAAAAAAAATTAAGCAGGCGTGATCTTTTTTCTCGTCAGTCCGTCTTATCATACATAATATTATTGCCATTATTTTGGTTATTTTTTGTACTAGTGGGTAACTGACACCATATTATTGCTCAGGACATCATAAGGCATCCGAATATATAATTTTTATGGCCCTATGTATTTTGGTTCATAATTCCAAATTTTTTTTTAGTTTTGTATCGTAATTTGAAACGTGCCCAAGGCTATGTTGCTCGAGTTGTTTTTTGTTGTTGTTTGAAATCAACGCGAGACGGCGTTCCCTAGGTTCTGTCTTTCCATCCCTTCCCTCTTTTATTCTTTCACTCTCGTCTTGGCAATCCGACTTGACCTTGCAAAAGTGTTACATTTAATCTGAAGGACGAATTTTTCGAAAAGACAGTATCTTTCATTCGGCTATTAGGTTTATCAGAATCGACATGCGGGCGGGCGTAGGAGAATACTACGCTGGACTCAATTTTTATTTTCTATCTTATTTTTGACTTTATGCACTACAATATTATCTAATTTAGCTATTGTATTGAGAATATCGTCACACTATGAACCCAGTGATAGGTGTAATGTTATGATGTATGTATAATCTACACAAGCACACACATGTTTCAGAAGGCACTCAGTAAAAGCATGTTCAGTTTGTAGCCATGTTTATTTACAGAATATCGTACATGTGTAGATTCGCATATATTACAATGTGTGGTTCGTATTATTAATGTATTATATTACAATAGGCAGGGGGAGCTGAGAAGTGGCTCTGTGCAGGACGTGACAATTCCTTGGGAGAACCCAGAACCAGAGCACAGTATTTTAGCTCTGCATTGTTGAAGAGCCCCCTTGGATGGCGGGGAATGCACAGTATGCCCCGCACTTCTTAATCCTGGCTTGGGACCATATGAGACGATCCTTTATATGCAAGCCAAGCTTATTACTCAACAAGTTTCGGAATGGCAGAAAAGCCTAGATCTACAGTGTAGATAATACCAAGGAGTTTTCAACTTGGTATTGGCTGCTAAAGAGAGAGAAGCTCAGCAACCCTAGTTAAACAACAACACCAACCTATTTGTACACATGCCCAAAGACTCCATATTTGAGTAATTATTGCTTTATCCCGGGCTCTCCACATTTCATCAAATGCTTTCTCTGTATATTTATAAATACTGCAAACGTGAGCTTCTTCCTGGAAAGCGGCTTCAGTATTCAGAAACATATATATAATTTTTTCCTCTGTTGTCTAAAACCAGCCTATTATGGGTGTGATCCATGGTTTTTTTTTCCCCAGGTTCGACCTGGAGATTAAGCTCCAAAATGGGAGATCTATATGTGGCCAGTGATAAACAATATCATTGGGTCATATGAAGCAACTATTGGGCTAAAATTGTATTGTCTTTGCTGCTAATATGTTTTTATTTTATTTTTATAAAGTATTCCGTTCAACCCTTGATGGGTTATAATTAGGACATATGGTGTACTTCTTCTTCTTCTTCTTTCGTTCGCTTGAACTATATTGTCTATATCTGCAATGTTGTTTCTTGTATAAACTTCACTGTCTTTTGTAGTTCATACAGAGGTCCATATAGTTTTGCTTCCAGTGTTGTTTCTCTGGGCCAGTGGGTTTGCCTCAATATATCATATTCGGGGCAATCTTGAAGTACGTGCTCCGCAGTCTGGGGTGCCTGTCCACATATACACATGGCTGAATTGCCAATCTTGAATTTTGTATACATGTGGCTGCGGAGGCGGTTGTGTCCTGTTCTGAGGCGCAGAATGACTATTTGTTCTGATCTGTTCATAGCTTGGTAGTCATCCTGCGTTGGTGTTGGTGGCTTTCTGATAGATCTGATCATCTTTTTCTTCTGATGGTACGTAACTGGTACATCCGGTTGCTCCTCTGCAGCACCTTCTTTAGCCAGTCCGTCTGCTCTCTCGTTTCCTGGTATTCCACAATGAGACGGTATCCACTGCATGGCGACCCTGCGCTGGTTGCACAGTTCAGAAAGTAGGGCTTGTATGCCTGGCAATTTTCTGGACTGAAGTGCTTGGAGTGCTGATCTTGCATCTGTCAGGAATACTACAGGCTGTGGACCAAGATTGGTGTTCAGTAGTTTCTCAGTTGCCACCTTGATTGCCTGGATTTCTGCATCATAGTTGTTACAGAATTTCCCCGTTGGTACTCTGACCGTATCCCTAGTGTTGTTTGGGTATTCTATGTACACCCCTGCTCCTCCATTCTTTACTGCATTTTGTGCTGATCCGTCCGTATATACGCGGACCCAGAGGTCCTGTGGGTATTCATTATCCAGGAAACTGAGAGTGACTGTTCTACGTTGCACGCTGTTCTGTTCATCCCTGTCGAATTTTCCTTTCACTTTTGTGTGGATGTGTACTGGTAGTCCATGCTCCTCTCTCCAAGGGGTCTGTTCTGGCACAGACTTTAGGGGGCTGTTAACTTCAGGCAGGTCTGAGGTTTGTCTACGAAATCGTTTGGCCTGGTGGATAAAGCTGCTTCTTTTCAGTCGCCCCATTGCTAGGTTTTGGAATCTGTCCTTCATTGGATGGCTTGGCATACAAAGGAACTTTTCTGCCTGTGTTAGCACTTTCGTGTCTCTGCGTTCTCTCAGTGCTTGTATTCTCCCCATTTTCTCCATCTCCACTATAGGCGTTGATTTCATTGCCCCCGCGATGACCCTAAGCGCCTGGTTTTGCACCTTATCTAGCTCTTGTAATGTGGTGTTTGATGCTGGACACCACGCAGCTGACCCATATTCCAGGTGTGGTCGTATGCCCTGCTGGTAAACTTTACTAAGTATTTTCCCGCTGGCTCCCCATGTGGTTCCACTTAGTTTTCTCAGGATGGCTAACTTCCTCCTGGCTTTTGTTGCTGCCTTGTTGATGTGCTGCTTCCATGTCAGCCTATCATCGAATGTAACTCCGAGATAGGTAGGTTGTTTATCTTCTCTCAGGAGCTCTTCGTTTATCTTGATGACACCAGCTTTTTGTTTAGGAGAGAGGGTGAAGAGTGTAGTGCTGCACTTGTCTGTGTTGATGCTGACACACCATCTATTTGCCCATGAGGTTAAGGCATCTATAGCTCTTTGTAGCAGTTTGGTGGCCACTGTTGCATGCTCATCTGTGCACCATATTACCAGGTCATCAGCGTACATTGCCACTTTCATTCCATGTGGTAGTTCAGCAACCAGGTCATTGATGTAGACTAGGAAAAGTGTGGGGGACAGAACCCCTCCCTGAGGGACGCCATGACGCAGTAGAATTTTCTTACTCTTGAGGCCATCTAGTTGTACTCGGGCTCTTCTGTTATGCAAGTATGCTTTCACCCATTTGTACATCTTACCATTCACTCTACAATTTCTCAGTTTCTTCAGAAGCCCTTCTTTCCAAACCTTGTCAAATGCTTTCCTTAGATCTATCCATGCTGCTAGTACCAGTTTCTTATCTTGGAACGCATCCTCAATCTCTTGGGAAAGGTAAGTTGCCTGATCTTCAGTGGAATAACACTGCCTAAAGCCCGCCTGCTGTGGTAAGGTAAAGGTAAAGGAACCCGTTACACGCCCATTGAGGCATATTGGGAATATGGTGTTAGGCCCATATTATCTTGACCGTCGGCACACGAGGGGTGATGTGGTCGGCATCACGCCGGCCGCCTTAACCTTCCCAGAGTAGCTCTGGTACCCATTTGGGGCTGGGTCGACCCAGGAGCCGTTTGTGGCCTACAAATTTTCCGCCTCATCTGGGGATCGAACCATAGACCACTGCGCTAGGAAGCCAGTGCACTAACCACTATGCTACCGCGGCTCCTTGCCTGCTGTGGTACAAGAAGGTTTTCACTTTCAAGGTAACACTGTAGCCTGAGGTTGATGATACGTTCCATTGTTTTGCAGAGGCAGCTTGTAAGGCTGATTGGTCTGTAGCTGGAGGCAGTGGAACTGTCTTTTCCTGGTTTTAGGAGTGGTATCATGATTGCTTCCCTCCAGGTCTGTGGAACTCCGCCTGAGTTCCAACAGATATTGAAGATCTGCAGCAGCTTTGTTTTTGCTGCGGTTCCCAAGTTCTTAATCATTTCATTGGACACTCCATCAACTCCTGGCGACTTTCTCATTTTCAATTTGGATATTGCAAGCTCCAGTTCTCTGAATGTAATTGGTGCCTCCATAACTTCAGGTATGGTTCCATCTCGTCCTGTGTATTGTTGTTTCTCACGAGTCTCCTGTTGCTTCTCTTGGCTAACTTCAATGTTGTTGTCTTTAGCAAAGGAGTCTGCAAAGTGATCAGCTGCCTGTTTTCCCATGAGGATGTTTCCATCTTTGTACAGAGCAATCCTTGAGTTTCTCCCTGTACCTTCATCGTTAAGTTGTTTTACCAGCTTCCACAGTTTCCTTGTATCTCTTTCAAAGTTCAAGGACTCTGTTTTCTCCTTCCAGCTTCTTCGCCTGGCCTGCAACTTGGCCCTTTGAAATTTGGCCTTAGCTTGCTGGTAGTTATTGTGGTGTTCTTGGCATGGACTGGTCTCTGCCTGCTTTCGAGATGTTTCCACGTCGTTGTGCAGCTGCTCTAGTTCACTATTCCAATATGGTTTATAGTGCTTACGAGCCCCTCTAGGTATTGTTTCACGAGCAGCCTGTAATATGCATCTGCTGAATTCATCGACTAGCTTATTGATGTCTTTGTCTACAGTCAGATCACTAGCCAGTATACTAGTACGGTGCTGGTACATTATCCAGTCTGCCTTCTTGTAGTTCCACCTAGAGAGAGTGCTGCTCTCCTTGACAAGTTCATTTTCCACAATTAGGAAGACTGGCCGGTGGTCGCTGCCTCCAAGTTGTTTCCCTACAACGCGTTTGGTGTTCCACTCCAGGCCGGGTGAGTGGAATGCCAGGTCTGGTGTAGATGTGGTGTGCCATGATCTCGAGTAGAAGGTTGGTGGGTCGATTGGCTGGTTAATCAGGATAAGCCCATTGTCATCCTGCCAGTTTTCAAGCTCCTCACCTCTCCTGTCCATGTGATCATAGCCCCAGCTCTGTGAGTGGCTGTTGAAGTCTCCGCATACAATCAGTCTTTCTTTTGCTGGGATTGTATCTAGTGCCAGTGGGCGGTCACTCGGACAGTAGTAGTTGAGCAGGTGGAATTCTGAACTTTCTGTCCTGAGATGAAGCATCTGGTATTCCGCCCCCTCCATATATGTTTCAAGCTGACATGCACTGATGTTATTCCTCACGAGTGTCAGTATTCCACCCTTTCGCCTGTCTATTCGGTCAGATCGGTAGCACTGGTAGCCTCTGATTTTGAAGGCTATGTCCTTGTTGAGGTGGGTTTCTTGCAAGCAACATACATTTACTTGCTCTTCATTCAAGATATTTTCGAGCTCTAATTTGTTGCTGTAGCCGTCTTTTTTACTATTGACGCCTTCAGCATTCCAGTGCATTATTTTAAATGGTCTTTTCTTTGCTTGGCCAGTAGCTCTATTCTCATGCACCCTGGCTCCACGGGGCAATTGAGAAGGACCCCCAGTAGTAGGGGTTGGGCCCTTCCGAGGCAGAGGGCCCGGCATTGCACCTGCCTGGGTGTCCGTCACAGGGCGAGCGCCATAACGTTTTGCAGATATAGGCATACTTCCATAGCGCATGTGCGTGGCATCCTGATTGCTGTGGTGCACCTCTTGGCTGGTTGCCTCCGTCTTCAGCACCTTGACTTGCTAGGGCAGACTGTGGTCTTGCTCGAGTGTAGGAGGGCCTGGCCAGTCTTGGTTTTTCAGCCGCTGATGGCTGTACTTGAGCCCCATCTCCACGTCAAGGAGCTGGCCTCAATGGGGATATGGTGTACTAATTCAAGAAAATAAAGTCAGATTTCCAATACCCAAATATAGTACCTTCTTCCCACCTCCACTCAGTCCAAATAGAGTTAAATGAAAACCAAATTTGTGTGAATGTTTTGTGCATGACAAGAAAAAAAAAAAAAAAAAAAAAAAGAATTAAAAAAAACAACAAAAATAAAAGTCTGTCATAACTGCCGTGTTGTTAAATGCTATTAATTTGACTGTGCGGAGAATATTGCTCCGCATTACTGCTAATACACCACGCACAGTCGAACACAGCTGTTGGTAAGGTAAAGGAACCCGTTACACGCCCATTGAGGCATATAGGGAATATGGTGTTAGGCCCATATTATCTTGACCGTCGGCACACTAGGGGTGATGTGGTCGGCATCACGCCGGCCGCCTTAACCTTCCCAGAGTTGCTCTGGTACCCATTTGGGGCTGGGTCGACCCAGGAGCCGTTTGTGACCTAAAATATTCCCGCCTCATCCTAGGAAGCCAGTGCACTAACCACTATGCTACCGCGGCTCCCACAGCTGTTGGTGATTGACACTAATTGTTTTAGCTTAAACTTTACGGCATCAAGTTCCAGAAACAGGCTCACTTCCTTAGCGAAAGGAGCAACAAGAGTAGTATATCGTAGCATGCCCTTCTGGTTGTTATCACGTATATTACCGACTTCAGCTTCATCGCAACTTATTAACGCTGGTTATACTCACGTGCTTTATCAAAAGCAAGTATTTTTTAGATCTAGCAAACACATCTGTTTCAGTTATTTATAGGCTATGGTTGTGGGAACAGTACGAATAGCCCGGCATAACTTCGTACTCGAGTCACAACTGATAGGCCTATCCCTGCATTGTTTTTATGTCTCGTGTGTACAAATAGCCCGGTAGGCTTTTCGTACAGATACTCGCACTAATAAAAACATGCCTGGCTCTGATTATATATATATATATATATATATATATATATATATATATATATATATATATATATATATATATATATATATATATATATATATATATATATATATATATACACCTAACTTCACATGTTGGCATAGAGGGAAATGAAAAGGCAGATAAAGAAGCCAAGAAAGGCAGATCTGATAAAAATCTAATAAATGTAGGGACGAGTAAATCAGAGATTAAGAGCTTAATGAAAGATTTAATAATAGATGAAAGGAAAGCAGAGTGGGATGAAAATCTGAAAGGAAGATATGCATATAAGATGTTCAAGACTCCAACAAGAAAATGTTAGATATCTAGGGAATTGAAAATTCCCAGTAATAAGAAACTTCTCAGACTACAGCTGGGAAAAGGCTATTTCAGAATAGAAGAACCTTACTGTGCAGGATATCTTCAAGACAATAATATAGATCATTTCTTGTTAAAATGTAAGAGGTTCGAACAAATGAGAATACCAATATTAGATTATTTGCAGGCATCAAATTTACCTATAAATATAGAAGAAGTGTTAAGAACAGACAGACCTAGGGAACCTCATAATATAGTCAAACAATATTTAACATGAACAAAGGTTAATGTATAGTAATTGGGAATGTGAAGGTCTGATGCTGTTCTTACAATGCATATGATTTTTAACAGGCGAAAGTCAAATATCTGTTAGTCAGTTATATAATCGGAACTACCAGGCCTTTACACCCTTCCCCTTTAATATTATTCATGTTTGGAGTTTCTGCTTGATTTTGTTCGGTTTTATCTCGTTTTTGTTTGTTTGGGTTTTTTTTAAAACATAAAAGCACAATTGGTAATTGTGATTAGCCCTATTTACAATGATTTGACAAGTGTGATGCCACTTTCCCATATCAGCAGTTGTTCATATTATTTGGAATTGAAAACAGTATATATATATATATATATATATATATATATATATATATATATATATATATATATATATATATATATATATATATATATATATATATATATATATAAAACTAAATCGAGATATCAGTCTTTATTTTCTGTAAAGTGCCTTTTCAATTGTTTAAAAAATGTATGCTTCATATATCTCTCTGCAGCTGTTCACAGTTCTCTGGTTCACTTACGTGTTGTCAGTTTTGTGTGTGTGTTCAGTGTGCTTTAATCTTTTCCTTTAACATGAATTTCCCCGAAATCTTTTAATAAGGTGTTCATAGTTCATGATGTGTAGGTCATGCAGTTTTTTTATAATTGCATTTTTTTTAAATTACTGAAATTTGCTCAGTAAAGTAGATTATATTTCACATTTCCATTTTTAAATATGCACAACAAAAACCTCAGTCAGTATTACATACCAGTAATTAGAAGATAAGACAGTAGTGGTAGTTCAGCAAGAAACTATAATTATTGTGCTATAATTCTTTTCTTTTAATGCTATTAGATGTGTGCAGCGACAGTTTGGTAACAAAATGCCAAAGAACCAAGGAGGAAAACCAAAGGTAGAGAGCACATTGGGAATGGCATGTTTAAATGAGGTTGTGAATAGAAATGTAGTTTATTTGCTTGTAACATTTTCTGTAACTTATTTTTGGTCCCAAATATTTATTGCTTCAGTGAGCGTAATTATTTGTTCGTTACATTTAAACCTAACCCCTGCAGACAGGAGTGGAACAGTCCCAGTTACGATGGTTTGGCTAGGTCTGCAGAATGGGAGAAGATTGGATACCCCCGTGTCTCTAATGTTTATCTCTGATTGATGACTTCCTCTCTTTCCATGCTGTAAGACAATCTAGTATTTACATCTTACTTTGTTCTTTCTTGACTCCGTCTTTCTCCTTATCAGCTTTGTCTCGGAATACACTCTATACATTTTAATTTCATTAGCCTTCAGCTCATGCAAAGCTCTTGTGCCCTTAATTCAAGTTCTATCCATTTCTTTTTCTTTTTTAGCCTGTCTCCAGTTTTCTTTTCCATGAGTGTTTTATTCTTCCTATATTTTCTTTTACCATGAGGATACCAGAACAAGGGATGCGACCAGCTGGTTTCCTCAATTTGTTTTGTACCAGACATAGAACAGTCCCAACTAAGATGGTTTGGCCATGTCTGCAGAATGGGAGAAGATCGGCTACCACGACAAGCATGGGAAACAAAGAGCCAGGGATCCAGATCTCCAGGACGACCCAGAGTCCGCTGGGAGGACAACATTAGACAATCTTTGAAGGACCGAGGACTAGAATGGAACCAGGCCAGGAAAAAGACAGCCGATAGGATAGTCTGGCGCTCTCTCTTCCAAACCTCTACACCTCACGGTAGAAGAGGAACGACTAAGTAAGTAAGTACCAGACACCCTCATAACTTGTGGTTCATTTGGTATTTCTCTGGTTCGTTCATTTAACATTGGGGATCCTGTCATACCATTTTAGTAATTCTCTTATCCATGGAGGCATACCTAGAGTCATCCTTATATGACCACCAGCTAAGCACAGTGCTACAGCATAAAGATGTGGAAGTGAACTGTCTGTGAAGCTAATTACACCCTTATTGACTTTTGAAATCTTCTTCTTCCTCGTTCGCCCTGAAAAGGACGTTGGTTGCGTTGTGTCTGTTTACGCCGGAGCTGTGATATCTGCACCTTTCGGTCGACACATCCGACTTCAGCATGGCATTTTTTGGGACCGGGTTTGCCTTCCCTCTGCGATCCCTACTCGCTCAGCCAGACTGCAGTGATGCAGCCTGTTTCCAGGACCACCACGTGGAGGTGGAGTAGGGTCTTGGTCAGCTCTGGTATGCTGACCCTGATGCAAGCAGTCAAGCTATGGGTCACTGACAGCATTCTCTATTGCTGCATCTTTGGGTCCCACTTTTGAAATCATCCACACACTTCCAGGGATTCCCCCTGTGGTGAAACATGTTGAGAACCTAGCTCTGCACACAAAGCTTGGAAGAGTCACTTGAGCCCCAGACGTAACTCTGGCTTTTACCTGGTTGGCTGCATGCAGGAGGATCTCACTATGAACCTATGATAGGCGGGGGGATGAGACGTGGCTCTGTGTAGGATGTGATTTTTTTTTTCCCTCGTACGCTCGCTATTACTCGGCTAAATTTCCAGTTAATATGTCTAACCTGAGACTGATTTTACGTGAGTATCCCTTTTTCCCTGTACAGTGACAGGTGTTCTCTCGCCATTCAGGCAGATACACGCCGATTTCGGAGCTACCCATTAGAGCTGGGTCGGCTCAGGAGCCATTCAGGTTATTCCAGTCCCTGGTCGACGACGCGCCCTCAAATGTGCTCGCCAGGGCTCGAATTATTCCAGTCCAAGTCCCGGTCGGCGACACTTCTTCAAATGTTCTCGCCAGGGCTCGACCCTGGATCACCCGATCACCAGCGCATTGTGGTAACCATTACACCTGTGCGGCTGCCGTAGGACGTGATAATTCCTTGGAAGAGCCCAGAACCAGTGCTCAGTATTTTAGCTCTGCATATTTGAAGAGCCCCCTTGGATGGTGGGGAATGCACATATGCTTCAAGCTTCTTCCTCCTAGCTTGGGACTAGATGTGATGATCATTTAAATTGAAGCCAGGTTGGAGAAACTGGTGCTCATGACTTCAGCTAAACACGTTTCAGAACGGCAGAAAAGCATAGATCTACAGTGTAGATAATACCAGGAGTCTTCAGTTTGGTTTTGGCTGCAAAGGAGCGGAACTCTCAGCAGCCCAGTTAAACAATAACAATAATTATATTCTTTGCTTACACCCATTTATGAATGTAACTTCTTGATTGTCCTTGTAAAATTGCTTTATATGTTTCCTATTAATTTTAATTGCCTTCTCCTTATCTTTGTTATTATTTCTTTCTTGCACACAGCCTACACCAGGCCCTTGCCATTAATCTTCTTAGCTATTCACTGTATTTTAATCTTCTCATCAAAGGAACTATTTCTCTGTGGCTTTCAGTAAGCTTTGCAGTGGTTTTTTTGTGTGTACCATCCATGAGTACTGGTTCAGTGTAAAACTGGAGAACCCTTTTTCTTATTTTCACTTGTAATGATTAATATACATAATCTTAGCATTGCTGTGCAAATGATTTCTTACATCACTGTTAGAAGATTATATGTCACACTTATGATCTAAGCGCTGTAGTATTTATATGCATAATTATTTTTTTTTTTTTGCGTACACCCGCTATTACTCGCGGTGAAATCTCAGGTTAGTATGTCTAACCTGAGACTGATTTTTACGTGAGTATCCCTTCTTTTCTTGTACAGAGACAGGTGTCCCTCGCCATTCAGGCAGATACTCACCGATTTCGGAGGTACCCATTAGAGTTGGGTCGGCTCAGGAGCCGTCAGTCCCTGGTCGACGACACTGCTTCAAATGTTCTCACCAGGGCTCGAGTTAATCCAGTCCAATTCCCGGTCGACGAAAAATCTTTAAATGTCCTCGCCCGGGTTTGATCCTGTGTCACCCGGCCGCCAGCGCAGTTTGGTAACCACTACACCAGCGCGGCTCCCTATATGCATTATTATATGCACACATTTGCACTACATATCATTGTCAGTATGTTGCCGTTTTACATTCAAACAACTCAAAAGTATATCAAGGACTCAGTATTAATTTTCTACTGTAGGCAAGTATTTCTAATTTAAACATTTTACTTTTCGTTAGATGCAGCTTAATGTGCAGGTTGGTAATTTGCTTTATAATTTCTTAAACTTAAAAGGATAAGCTAGGAAGTTGTGGCTTTATAACTGGTATGTAAATTGCTTACTGAATTAATCTACAGAACAGCGTAAATGGTCTACTAGAAGTGCTTTATATGCTGTCGTAGCTATGTGGACCATCTTCTAAAAGAACTGCTAAACATGCAGTCGAATGAAAATTTATTATGTCATCAGAACTGCATAGGCCATCAACTACTAGAGCTCTCTACACACTATTTTTACAACGGCTCAATGGGTCATCAGCTGAAGGAGCTATGCAAGCAGTGGACTGCAAGAGCTGCATAAATTATCTACGTGTCTTCATTGGTCATCTGCATCTTAAAATCAAACCGATTTAGATGAATAGGACATTCTGACTGACTGACTTAATGCAAGAAGGAACTTTAGTGAAAAAAAGCTTTAAGTTTTGTGCCATCAAAGTATTTTGATCACAAGCACAAAAGAAGTTGTCTACATTGAGAATGGTGTAAATTCTCCGAATCTTTTGGCCGAATATCATCACCAACCAAGATCTGCTTACTCGGAGCAAGCAAGAGGACATGCACACCATCATAGCTGGCAGACGCTGGAGCTGGGTTGGCCATGTCCTCAGAAGAGACCCCGATGCCATCACAAGAACAGCTATGCTATGGACCCCTGAAAGAGAGGCCGACCAAAAACAACTTGGCGGAGGACTGTGGAGGCTGAGATGCAAAGAATGAAACAGAGTTGGGGCACTGTACGAAGGATGGCCGCCGATGGAGCAAAGTGGAATCAATTTATTGTTGCCCTACAAGACGCCACCAGGCGTAATGGCCACTGACTGCTTTGACGGTCGGCGGCTAAGGATCAAAGAAGAAGAAGAAGAATGGTGTAGGTCTACAAACAAATTGCCCCAGTCCTCCTTGTTCTCTCCAATTCCTCTCTGCCATTTTGGTTTCCATCTTTAATTCACTTCTCTGTGTTTGTTTTTCCGTCTCATGAAACTGATCATGGTATTACAAAAGTTATTTCTTAAAACAAACTGAGTTTGCTTGTAGTTTGACTCTTATCTTCATACTCCAGCTGCTAGGTGTTTGGGAAGTTCTACCAGAACTACTGTGTAATTCATGTGGCCTGGCCAAATGCTTCAACAAGTGCACAGTTCAGTAGATACCAGCCCCTTGCAAAATTCCAGACAATGAAGAGGCAGACAAACTTGCTAAATGAGGGGGAGCGCAACAACAAAATTATATAGGGGCAACTTGTGAAATGGCTAAAACAACCATAAAAGCCACCCAGGCCATGTAAGAAATTATGCCTATCACCAACTATCTAGGTGTGACCATGTCATCATTTTCCACTTATTTTCTATGTATACCACATGGATTGGTATTCATAACTATTTCCTACAGATTATTCTTTCCATCATAGGAGATGCAGTGCAAATGACCAACATCAAAATTCAAAGTAAGCCCAGGTTTATTAACTTTATTCCAGAAGACTTGTTCCATTCTGCCAGCTCCCATCTCCCTTGCTTTCTGTTCTGGACCTAGAATGTTTTGGCTTATTTACCTGATCATAGGGATTTTCCTCATTTCATGAGCTGGACTTATAAATTGAGCTCACTCATCTGACAATCTGTGCAATTGTTGTACTCTCATTATTGCAGAATATGAGAGTACCCTGCATCCAGTTTTCCAGAGTCTGTGACTGTAATTTATCATCACAACTTGAAATGTTGCAGTTGTACTATAGCACGTTTCACTAGCTTTGCCCTCAAACAAATGTAATTATCTGATTAACCGTCGAACGGATTAATACCATTTTTTGCATACGATGTTATATTGGGTTAGACCCAACAAATATATACTGTATATCTGTGCATCTTGTCCAGTTCCCATAAACGGATGAAATCCTTTGATCTTTGTCGGCATACTAATTATTGTGTATCGAGAAAAGAAATTTTACCACTTCATGCACAGATTCTGTGAATTGATTAGGCATAGGCGTGTCTACTATTACAATAATGTGGCCATCACGTTTGCTTATGAATACCTGTTGAAGATGATTTCTTAAATGATCTGCATGCGAGATACTCGTGACATTGTTTATCATTGACATTTAATGCGCTACCAAACTGGAGCTTCCTTGATCTAATTATTTCAATGGGTATCACCTCTTTGCGGTTCATAAATATCATAATGGAACGTTGCTCCTCTAATGTGCTTGTAAATAACGGTAAGGTCATCTTTAAAGAAATTAAACTTCATCCGAATCATAATCAGATGTCTCTGAGAAATTGATAATCAATCTCGGCTGAATGAAGGACAAACCATCATTCTTCCAATATTCCTCTTCCTCTTGTAACACATGGTTCTCACATTTCTTCCAATAATCCCTGGCTATATTGGAGATGGCGGCTTTTGTAAGTATTTCAACATCTTTTAATTTGAACGTTCTATTTTCTGTTGCTACCTGTTCCTTAATTTTAGCCCATACTAATTCTATTGGGTTTAAGTGAGAATGGTAAGGAGGCAATCTTAAACATCTGTGACCATGTTCATGGATTGCCTTGTCTATGTGAAATATCTTTGTATGCTGTGTCTTTTTTTACAATTCCAAGTAATTCAGGCTTCAGGGACATTCCGTTGAATGGAATGTTGTTTATGGTCAGCCAAATCTTTATTACATCTTTAGTTCTTGATGAATTAGGAACTTTATCTTCTGGTGCCACCACGTTGTGATATGAAGCATTGTCCATTATCAAACACGACGGTCTATCCAAGGAAAGAAGTACATGATTCACAATCCAATCTTGAAATATCTTGCCATTCATCTCTGTATGGTAATCCCTATTATCTGTGGATTTCGAAACAAATATGAGTTCAGTATTATTTAAAAGCCCGTGATGGCTGCTTCCTGGATGTGCAATTATTAGGCGCTGTCCTTTGCTGCCTGGTACTAGTCTCCTAATTGTCCCATCAGATGATTACCATTCTCGTTCATTACTGTGGTGCGCATTGATCCAAGTTTCATCTAAATACACAAAATCATAACAATCTCTTCTCATTTCTCTGACCTCGCGTAAATATTTGCTTCTCATTGCACCTATATGAGGCTTCTCACAAACAAGGTTTTTACCAACATATTTTCTAAAAGTGAATCCCAAACTCATAATAGTCCTCCATAGCGTAGATTTGGAAATATCAATGTCATTATTCTTTCTTAACCAAATTTTCAATTTCCTTAAAGTCACTGCCTCATTATTGTGAAACATATTGCAAATTTCTCTCCGGATCAATTCTCTATCAAAATATCCACCACTCTTGGCCTAATTTTCGTGTGTAAAACACTAGAATTAGAAATTTCAGATGTCACTATCCAGCGGTGCAATGATCGTTTAATTATCCCCAAGGCATGAATAGTCCTCTTTTGTGGGTTTGAAATAGAATGATATAGTTTTCCACGAGTAGCTTCATTGCAGAAATACTTAAAAATCCTATTTGTGATTAGCTGTAATGTCATAAAATGTACTCGTAGACTCATTTTCCTACTTAACCACACAATACTTTTTGTAGACATGCCACTGATTGACAATGTGTGAGTAGCACCGGATATAAACTGTTTTGTGTTCAAGAAGTGCAATTTCACGCTAAAATCATGCCAATTGTTTGATAAACCAATTGTGTGCAAATGATGACGTATAATTTACTGTAGACATTTCAAAATGTGTGTATGTGATGTGTGTTGGCAAGTAGACTTTTGATATTATATCGCAAAGAAACGAAAATTGAAACCAATGGCTGCATTTTAATGAAAAATTTAATTCATAGGGTCTATACCATTTCAAAGTCACACACAAAATTTCACTTATATGCGTTATATATTCGCTGAGATATAGCATTTTGAAGTTGGGCAAAGCTAGTGAAACGCGCTATATTAATAAATGTTGATAGCAGTTTGATGAATCCTTGAAGATCTCTGATTTGTTTTGGTAACAGTGTCTGTAGCTTTTTGCTTGTACATACTCTGATAAGACTTCTTATTGAATTACCCAGGTCTCACTGCAGACGGTGTGGGTGTGCAGATATCAGCTCCACCTGTAGAAGGCGAGGCAAACACGGAGTTAGTCAAATATATTGCCAAGACATTGGGCATCAGGAAATCAGATATTTGCTTAGATCAGGTCTGAACTGCCTTCTGTTATCTGTATGTGTATTTATATGTTTTTAATTTAGAAAAAAAAATGTTAATAGTGTATTATGTGTCATTCATTTTTAATTCATGAGTAATACTAGCTGATTTGTTTATGAAAATGGATAATTAGCACAAATGTTTCTGGGCAGGTGAAAATGTACCTGACTGATTTATAGAAACTGAAAAATAAAATAACAGAATTAAAGACAAAACACAGAAGAATAAAGTGGTTGCATTTTGACAAGATATAAAATTATCATTAATATCTTTTTGCATAAAAAATGTTTTTGAAGCACATTAAATTAACCTTGTAGCTTGAAAGAAGATTAGCAAACTGTAAAAGTCTTGTTAACAAGACAGCATAATTACCTGAAAGTCTTTGTATACAAGACATAAAATCATAACATATTTGACATCAGTATAAAAATATACATAGCTCATTCTTCTTCTTCTTCTGTCCTTAGCCACCGACCGTCAAAGCAGTCAGTGGCCATTACGCCTAGTGGCGTCTTAGGGCAACAGCAGATAGGTTTTCTTTGCCATTGTTTCCCATCACGCCTAGTGGCGTCTTTAGGGCAATGGCAAATCAACCCATTTGCCGTTGTTTCCGTAATCGAAGTGTCTGGCAAACGGGTGATCAGCCCGTACATAGCTCATAGGTAAAACTTAATGATATTGCTCATGACCAAAAATTATCTCAAATAATAAGGCCATTGTTATTTTTGTTCATGCAACCAGGATTAATGTTTATGCTTTAAATTTTCTTTTTATTGATTTGTTTGTATTGTATATAATGGCAGGATTTTATTTTGCTTCACGTTTCCATAGGGCGCAAAATCACGAACTAAACTTTTGCTGTTGGACAAGAACTGTGGCTTGTCAGTAGAAGCAGTAATAGATAAGCTACAAGCAGAAGCAGAGTCATGATCACTCATCGCGTAACATCCATTAGGTACGTGTGAACTTTTTTTCTTTCTAACTTAACAGATTATTACAGTAAGTTGACCCTTTTATTCTTGAGTAATTTTTTAGACTTTTGCCAAAAAACACTGAGACTTTGTACCAGTTTAGGTCTTATGTGAAATTAAAATTATTGTGCTTTGTTTTAGTCCATTTTCTTGTTTGTAAAACACATCAAGTTATAGTTTATGAAAAGCTAAAACATTGAATGTTACGATGGTATTCTTCTTCTTCTGTGATCCTTAGCTGCAGACTGTCAAAGCAGTCAGTGGCCATCACGTCTGGTGGCATCTTGTAGGGAAGCAACAGACTGCTTCCACTTTGTTCGGTCGGCGGCCATCCTTTGCACAGTGCCCCAGCTCTGGTTCATTCTTTGCATCTCGGCCTTTACAGCTCTTCACCAAGCTGTTTTTGGTCTGCCTCTCTTTCGCTTTCCTTTGAGGGTCCATAGCATAGCTGCTCTTGTGATGGCATCGGGGTCTCTTCTGAGGACGTGGCCAACCCAACTCCAGCGTCTGCCAGCTATGATGGTGTGCATGTCCTCTTGGTTACTCCGAGTAAGCAGTTCTTGGTTGGTGATGGTATTCGGCCAAAAGATTCTGAGAATTTTTCTTAGGTAGATTGTGTGGAAGGAGGACAGTTTTGGCGATGGTATTAACGTAAAAAAAAAAAAAAAAAAGAAAATATTGATGTTATTTACATATCCAAAAACTGGAGTAAAAGGTAAAGGATCCCGTTACATGCCCATTGGGGCATATTGGGAATATGGTGTTAGGCCCATATTTTCTTGACCATCGGCACACTAGGGGTGATGTGGTCAGCATCACGCTGGCCACCTTAACCTTCCCAGAGTTGCTCTGGTACCCAATTCATGAGGCTGGTCAACCCCGGAGCCGTTTGCGGTCTTAAAAAATTCCGCCTCAACTGGGGATTGAACCATGGACCACTGAGCTAGGAAGCCAATGCACTAACCAGAACTGGAGTGCTGGAACCATAAATTTAAGCTTTTGAAATGCAGTATAGTTTTTATTTGCTTTAAAGTTAAGTAACCCAACTTTAAACAGTTTAAACTCTGTTGCTGTGAAGGTTCTTGAGCTTCTGATCTTTTCCTATATCAGTCTCAGAGTTCCAATGTCCACTGCTTTTGTCAAGTTTTTTTTATGGGTTATATGTATGTGTCCGATTGACAGGATGCCTGACTGAGTTACGGAAGGAAAAGGCAGTGAGGAAGGGAACTGGTCACCCCACCTCTTGACCTAGTATGGTGAAGTCTCTAACACTTCACTCCCCTATGGTTGTATCTGCTATGGGACTACCTTTTTATATGTATGTGTAGTTCCTGGGTTTTTCTAAGAAGACAAAGAAAGAATAGTACTACTGTTCTCTCTGACATGTCATAAAAGGCAACTAATATGAGGTTGTGTATGAGGCTGGCAACCTCATCATACGAAACCATATTGCTTCAGAAACCACTGATGCAAGAGCACATGGATGTTTGGAGGGGCAGGCTTCCTCCAAGGGGGCCACAGTGGTGGCTGCATGCTCCACATGAGAGCAAAAAGGAAAAATGATGATGATAAATTATACAAACGTCAGCTGACCAGAAATCATTAGCATCCCTACTGTAACATCCTTTGAGGATTGGTTTACATAGAAAAGATAAAGATTAGGAAACCAACTAAAGCAACAAGCACATGATGATAAATTATTCAAATGTCAGCTGACTAGAAATCATTAGCATCCCTACTGTAACATCCTTTGAGGATTGGTTTACATAGAATGTTATGTTCCTTTCAAGTTTCATTAGGGGAAACATTTTTTTAAAATGGGATTAGTGACAAACAAAGCAGTGCTTTAGTTGGACCATGAAGATTGTAAATTCTGTCCTGGATATCATCATCATCATCATCATTTTTTCTTTGTGCTCCTTACAGAGCATGGAGTGACCACTGTAGCCAGGAAGCCTACACCAAGAATTTGCGTGCTCTTGCATCAGTGGGTGTTGGTGGCAATTAGTTGTACATTGTCAAGGTTGCAAGCCACATGCACAACCTCATATAGGCCTTTTGTACGACATGCCTGAGGGTGCTGTTTGTCTCTTCTTTCTGGAACAACACTCCATATAGTAAATTCTACACTCCATATAGTAAACTGTAAATTCTATACTGCGTATAGAAGATTGTAAATTCTACACTCCATATAGTAAACTGTAAATTCTATACTGCGTATAGAAGATTGTAAATTCTACACTCCATATAGTAAACTGTAAATTCTATACTGCTGTCGTGAGAAATTCTAATCCACATATATAAATTAAAAGTAAATGTAAAGCCTAACAAATAAATTCTATAAAAGGAAGAAGAATGGTAAAGAACAGTGCTGTCACAATGACAGTACTCGAAATCCCCTTTGTTTTATGCTTCGTCTGCAAATTGTAACGTTTCCACGTTAAATATAAGCCACTGCATAATACAAGCGTTTCCACAACACATTAAAACGGGTATTGCATTTCTAAGAAAAAACATTGAGAGGCACACTGTGTATGACCTAAATTAATTACACTACGAATGGACAGATGGATGTAGGATGGAAAGAAGGGAGGGCTGAAAATCAGGAACGCATGCAACACTAAACACGCGTCTCGCTATTAATGCCACCCCGAACAAGCGTAACGCGATATACAATTACTACTATCACGCGTGTAAGGCCACATGCACTAACTTTTTTTCAGACGGACAGTGATAAAAACACTACCCTTCCCAGAGTTAGGTTTTAAAAAACCTGGAAAACGCTTATTAGGAAAGATGACATTAGATGGATTTACGTTTGAAAACATGACAGTACCCAGACACCACATGGGGATTGAAGTGAACAGGAGGTGGTAGAAAATGCACATTTTGAACGCAGCCACCTAGCTCCCTTAGATTGAGATATTTGGATTCCTTAGGGCTTGCTGACACAGAATATGTTAAGTGTTACGCAAATAGTCCAGGAATTAATAAATTATAGGCAAAAGAAAATAATGAGGGTGTCAGACAACCTAAAAACTCGGAGTCGCTCAGTGGCAGAATTTTAAACCACCATTGTACGGAAATAGGCCACAAGTTACATTTGAATTGATTGGATGGAATGATATGTAAGGCTAAACACGATTAGTCGGACTATAAATGCTATCTTTTGTTGTCAAGGGAGACGAAGTAAGAGTACTTTTTTTCAAACGATTGGGTAGAAATGGCCTGATTGGTTAGGTCTGTTAATATAGTTAATTGATAGCGTTAGTTCGAGACCACTAGTTCAAATAAGCTTGATAAAGCAACAGTGCGTTGAAGCCAGCTCATATTTTTGCTAAATAAAAGCCTGGAACATAAGCAGATGGGAATTTGTGCCAGTATTTGTGCCTACATTCATTGCTAGTCAACGTATCTGTGTTTATTTCCTTGAATTTTGGGACTGTGGTCCTAGTTATTGAAGCCGCACCTGGTCTGAGCGTTTGCTGAATCCAGAGGCTACAACATACTCTTGGGTCCCTATAGTAACCAGTGAGGTGTCTTCAGAAACAGTGAATAGTCGAGCAGAGGAGTCCTTGCCTGCCGCCATCACGAAAGTTAAGCCCACTGTGGCCAAAAGAGCTCAACACTATGTACCCCTCATAAATGACACTAACTTAATTAAAGAGGGGCAATTAATTGTTAAATGTTCGGAACTGAGACCATCTCCAATACTAGTTCCAAACATACACAAGCACATGCAGTCATGATGTCTAATAAGAATCTATCTTGAAGAACAAAACCAGTGTTACCTCATATTACCACATCACAACTCACACACATAGAATACTAATATTGTATGTCAATGCAAAGACCACATTTATATCTGTGTACATAATATTTGAAATTACATGTTATTATATTGCCTGGTTCACTGTGTAGTTGAATCAGGATCACTATTGTAGAGAAAATCAATACATATGTACATATCTGAAATTTATCATTGAATCTTTTAAGATAGTCTTCTAGAGTGTTGACTGTTTGTGAGTGTCACAGTATTGTCAAGTGTGGTGGAATAATTAAATTGTTTATCTGTTGTTGTTGTGGTGACTTACACTTCATCATTTGCATAACCCTAGACATATAACGTTGCCAACACAATATTCCAGAATAATTCTGACTGAGATATAAATATGTGGCAGTAAGTAAGGTTATCTGTAAAACACTACACATATTAGATACAGATACCTTCACAGCTGATCTCAGTCAGTACACTAAGTCCCTATAAATATTTATATCATCCCACTTTACCACATATATTGGGGTCCGGTCCAGGATATTGAATCCTTTACTAGTATAAATATTGGGGGTAATTCACTTCAGGGAATATAAAAAGTTAAAAGGTATCCTTGGGTGGAATTAAATAAGGTTGAGCTCTTGGTGCCTGTTTTGTCCATTGGATATATAATTACAGATTATATTGTTTAGTTAGATATTTTATTTAATTACCTGGTAGAAAATGGCGGACCTGGCCAAATTTCGATCTGCGGCTGTACAGACTGCAAAAGAGTTGGGATTAGATGGGCAAGTTATGATTACCTATGTCACTACTGAATGTGACAAATTTATTGAACGCGAAGAAAGAAGGTTTGAGGCCGAAAGAAGGTTAGAGGCTGAAAAAGAAATTAAGAGGTTGCAGATTGAGGCTGAGGCTAAAGCATTGGAGGCTGATAGGGAGATTAAGAGGCTCCAATTAGAAGAACAAAAGGCAGAAAGGGAAGAGAAGAGATTAGCTGCAGAAAGGGAAGCCGAGGAAAGAAGATTAGCTGCAGAGAGGGAAGCAGAAAAAGAGGAGAAGAGATTACAAAGGGAACATGAGTTACGACTAAGGGAGTTTGAGTTTCAAGGCCATGCTCCTGAAAATGGTGTCAGTCCCTTTGCCTCTGATGCTACGGTTACTCAGGGAGCCTCAACCTCAGCTATGAACTTTCATTTAGATCATTTTGTTGAGAAAGACGATGATATTGAGAGCTATATAAATAGATACGAATTATTAGCTACCACATATGGGTTAGAGAGAGAAAGGTGGAGCTTAAAGTTATCTCAAGGACTTCGGGGGGCAGCTTATGAAGTTTTTGCCAAAATGCACAGAGATGATCAGGAAAATTATGACATGCTAAAGCAGGCTCTTTTGTTAAGATATGAAAAGAATGCAGAATTTTACAGAAAAAAATTTAGGAATGCTAAACTACTGTCAGGTGAAACCTATCACCAGTTCTCTGCACGGATAGAGACATACTTGGAGAAATGGACTTCTCTGGGGAAAACCCAAGATCTTAAGGAAATGGTCCTTATAGAACAATTAAGAGAGTCCATGGCTCCAGACCTGAGAAAGTTTCTCATGGAACAAGGTGCAGAGAGACTGGGTGAGTTGCTAAATGTTGCAGAAAGGTATCAAGCGGCCCAAGCAGAAGTATCAGGTAATAAAAAGAAACAGGTGGAAAATTTTAGGGCACCACAGAACTTTAATAAATTTGATCCTAGGGATCAAAACAAAGGTAAGCACCAATTTGATAGGCCACGGTATGAAAATAAAAATAAAAACCCACAATTCGATGAAAGGAAATATGATGAAAGAAAATCTTTCAACCAAGGAAAAAGGTGGTGTAAGAATTGTCAGATGGACAATCATGACACTGACCGTTGCAGAAGGAAACCTGTGTATATGGCCACCCTTCAGGTCAGGTCGACCTCAAGACAGGAGGAGGATATTATGTTGGATACCACTCCAGAAGAGATAAGGAAGGCACAGGCTGGGGATAAAACCTTCAAGCCTTGTTTCAGGAAATTGTCAACTTGTCATACAACTCTAGGCAAGGGAGATTTTTACATGAAAAACAAGTTGATGTATAGGAAGACTGGAGCTAGATCCAAAGGTCAGGGACAGCTGGTACTTCCTAAAAAATATAGGGCAGACTTAATAAGGAGCCTACATGTGAAACCAGATGGGGACCATGAGAAAATAGGTACCATCATTCAAAAGGTGGCTCACAATTATTATTGGCCCAAAGCAAGATGGGACATTGAGAATTTTGTAGAAAGGTGTAGCATAGCACATGAGGGAACACCCACAAGTGGGAACATTGATCAGGACCTGGACATGCCATGGGGCAAAATTAGGCCTGACAATAAAAAGAAATATAAATTTGATAAAGTGGACCAAATGAAATGGGAAGCCCCTTTTCACGGACAAGCTTCACTTAACTGTTTTACAATGGCCACTATGCGGAGAGTACAAAAAGATGTCTTACCCCAGGATAAGCCGAAAATCCCTCAATCGGACTTAAACAAACTGGAGGAAGAGGATGTAGAGAGGACATCTCTCATCAAGAATTTTAAGTGGGGAGAAAGCCCCAAGAGGAAAATTGGTAGCGGTCGTTTTGTGCATGATAATTCTGGGAAGAAAAATCATCACTATAGAGCTTCGAGTGGAAGAGACCATACCGGTGCATGGACAAATAGGTCCACAAAACTAAAGGTCCATATGTAACACTGTTAAGAATGTGGACGGATGAAAAAGCAGAGGAAAATATTACATCCTCATACCAATATGTAAATGAGCTGACCACTCGTTTAAAAACTGGCTGGAAACTTGCCAATGAAAATTTGAAACAAGCCAGGAAGAAACATGCTGCCTATTATAACAGGAAGGCAAAAGACAGAGATTTGGCTGTGGGAGAGAAGGTACTGCTTCTTTTGCCCGGAAATCAGAATAAGTTACAAATTGGATGGCAAGGTCCATATACAGTTCTAGAGAAGGTGTCTAGAACCAATTATAAGATAGATAAGAAGGGGAAAGAAAAAATCTATCATGTGAATCTCCTGAAGAAATATGTGGAAAGAGAACATCAGGAAGAGACACACTTGCTAACCTTGTCCATTGCAATGGAGATGAAGAAGGAACCACTTTCATCATTTGAATATCCATTACACCCCTGTGAGACAGCGGCACAGGTGAAAATCAGTACGCATTTAACGAAAAATCAGAAGGAGAGAGTGCAACAGGTTCTAGATAATCATACAGAGGTGTTAACAGATCGACCGGGGCATACAAACTTATTGGAATATGATATGAAACTGATAGACCCCACACCTGTCTGTATGAAGCCTTATTCGATTCCTTTTGCTAAGGAGAAAGCTTTGAAGGAAGAGATAGATTATTTGTTGAAGGAAGGAATTATTTCACACAGTGAATCTTCGTATAGTTCCAGTGTTGTACTTTTAAGGAAACCCTCTGGAGAACATAGACTCTGTATAGATTACAGGAGACTGAATGCTATTACAGAAGGACAGGTGGATCCATTGCCGGATACAAATCAGTTGTTTGCCAGGCTAAATAAAGCTAAGTATTTCTCAAAAGTGGATTTGAGTAAAGGATACTATCAAATTCCAGTAAAACCTGAGATCAGACACAATTGTTGGATGTAAACATTTCGGAGGAACGTAATGAATCCCTGAGTTGCCTCTTTGATTGAGGATATTCCGAATGTTTCCTACAGGCTAATAAGAAGATTATAGGATCCACTACGAAAACTCTGCTATCACCAGGTATATGTTATCTCCTCATAACGTACATTTTGAGGGAAATATAATGTTCTCTGGACATGTCATTGCGCAGACTCAGAGAAGAGAAATGGTGAATACGGGTTGTGAAGCAGCATTAAGACAAGCAGTCACACTTGCGGCTGTTCAGGAACATAACCGAAATATATTATTGGTTGTAGAGGTCTGAGGCAGATTTCATGAGTAGTGCCTACACTGAAGGGACCCAACTACATAAAACCATGATAGCACCACAGCAGAGTAAAGTCAAGTTGACTTACATTTATCTATGTGTATATAGAATTATAGACTGACATATAACGTCTGTTTTAAGAGGGGAGGATTTGTCGTGAGAAATTCTAATCCACATATATAAATTAAAAGTAAATGTAAAGCCTAACAAATAAATTCTATAAAAGGAAGAAGAATGGTAAAGAACAGTGCTGTCACAATGACAGTACTCGAAATCCCCTTTGTTTTATGCTTCGTCTGCAAATTGTAACGTTTCCACGTTAAATATAAGCCACTGCATAATACAAGCGTTTCCACAACACATTAAAACGGGTATTGCATTTCTAAGAAAAAACATTGAGAGGCACACTGCGTATGACCTAAATTAATTACACTACGAATGGACAGATGGATGTAGGATGGAAAGAAGGGAGGGCTGAAAATCAGGAACGCATGCAACACTAAACACGCGTCTCGCTATTAATGCCACCCCCAACAAGCGTAACGCGATATACAATTACTACTATCACGCGTGTAAGGCCACATGCACTAACTTTTTTTCAGACGGACAGTGATAAAAACACTACCCTTCCCAGAGTTAGGTTTTAAAAAACCTGGAAAACGCTTATTAGGAAAGATGACATTAGATGGATTTACGTTTGAAAACATGACAGTACCCAGACACCACATGGGGATTGAAGTGAACAGGAGGTGATAGAAAATGCACATTTTGAACGCAGCCACCTAGCTCCCTTAGATTGAGATATTTGGATTCCTTAGGGCTTGCTGACACAGAATATGTTAAGTGTTACGCAAATAGTCCAGGAATTAATAAATTATAGGCAAAAGAAAATAATGAGGGTGTCAGACAACCTAAAAACTCGGAGTCGCTCAGTGGCAGAATTTTAAACCACCATTGTACGGAAATAGGCCACAAGTTACATTTGAATTGATTGGATGGAATGATATGTAAGGCTAAACACGATTAGTCGGACTATAAATGCTATCTTTTGTTGTCAAGGGAGACGAAGTAAGAGTACTTTTTTTCAAACGATTGGGTAGAAATGGCCTGATTGGTTAGGTCTGTTAATATAGTTAATTGATAGCGTTAGTTCGAGACCACTAGTTCAAATAAGCTTGATAAAGCAACAGTGCGTTGAAGCCAGCTCATATTTTTGCTAAATAAAAGCCTGGAACATAAGCAGATGGGAATTTGTGCCAGTATTTGTGCCTACATTCATTGCTAGTCAACGTATCTGTGTTTATTTCCTTGAATTTTGGGACTGTGGTCCTAGTTATTGAAGCCGCACCTGGTCTGAGCGTTTGCTGAATCCAGAGGCTACAACATACTCTTGGGTCCCTATAGTAACCAGTGAGGTGTCTTCAGAAACAGTGAATAGTCGAGCAGAGGAGTCCTTGCCTGCCGCCATCACGAAAGTTAAGCCCACTGTGGCCAAAAGAGCTCAACACTATGTACCCCTCATAAATGACACTAACTTAATTAAAGAGGGGCAATTAATTGTTAAATGTTCGGAACTGAGACCATCTCCAATACTAGTTCCAAACATACACAAGCACATGCAGTCATGATGTCTAATAAGAATCTATCTTGAAGAACAAAACCAGTATTACTTCATATTACCACATCACAACTCACACACATAGAATACTAATATTGTATGTCAATGCAAAGACCACATTTATATCTGTGTACATAATATTTGAAATTACATGTTATTATATTGCCTGGTTCACTGTGTAGTTGAATCAGGATCACTATTGTAGAGAAAATCAATACATATGTACATATCTGAAATTTATCATTGAATCTTTTAAGATAGTCTTCTAGAGTGTTGACTGTTTGTGAGTGTCACAGTATTGTCAAGTGTGATGGAATAATTAAATTGTTTATCTGTTGTTGTTGTGGTGACTTACACTTCATCATTTGCATAACCCTAGACATATAACGTTGCCAACACAATATTCCAGAATAATTCTGACTGAGATATAAATATGTGGCAGTAAGTAAGGTTATCTGTAAAACACTACACATATTAGATACAGATACCTTCACAGCTGATCTCAGTCAGTACACTAAGTCCCTATAAATATTTATATCATCCCACTTTACCACAACTGCGTATAGAAGATTGTAAATTCTACACTCCATATAGTAAACTGTAAATTCTATACTGCGTATAGAAGATTGTAAATTCTACACTCCATATAGTAAACTGTAAATTCTATACTGCGTATAGAAGATTGTAAATTCTACACTCCATATAGTAAACTGTAAATTCTATACTGCATATAGAAGATTGTAAATTCTACTCCATATAGTAAACTGTAAATTCTATACTGCATATAGAAGATTGTAAATTCTACACTCCATATAGTAGATTGTAAATTCTATACAGCATATAGAAGATTGTAAATTCTACACTCCATATAGTAGATTGTAAATTCTACACTCCATATAGTAGATTGTAAATTCTATACTGCATATAGAAGATTGTAAATTCTACACTCCATATAGTAGATTGTAAATTCTATACAGCATATAGAAGATTGTAAATTCTACACTCCATATAGTAGATTGTAAATTCTACACTCCATATAGTAGATTGTAAATTCTATACTGCATATAGAAGATTGTAAATTCTACACTCCATATAGTAAATTGTAAATTCTACACTCCATACAGTAGAGTGTAAATTCTACAGTCCATGTAGTATATTGTAAATTCTACACTCCATATAGTAAATTGTAAATTCTACACTCCATACAGTAGAAGGTAAATTCTACAATCCATATAGTGATTGTAAATTCTACACTCCATATTTTTTTTCTTTCTTTGATCCTTAGCCGCAGAATGTCAAAGCAGTCAGTGGCCATCACGCCTGGTGGCGTCTTGTAGGGCAGCAACAAATTGCTTTCACTTTGTTCAGTCGACAGCCATCCTTCATACAGTGCCCCAACTCTGGTTTATTCTTTGCATCTCAGCCTCCACAGTTCTCTGCCAAGTTGTTTCTGGCCAGCCTCTCTTTCGCTTTCCTTTGGGAGTCCATAGCATAGCTGTTCTTGTAATGGCATCAGGGTCCCTTCTGAGGACATGGCCAACCCAACTCCAGCGTCTGCCAGCTATGATGGTGTGCATGTCCTCTTGGTTACTCTGAATAAGTAGTTCTTGGTTGGTGATGGTATTTGGCCAAAAGATTCGGTGAATTTTCCTTAGGCACATTGTGTGGAAAGAGGACAGTTTCGACATTTCCTTCTCTGTTACTCTCCAGCATTCTGCACCATAGAGAAGCACCGAAAGTACACAGCTCTCATATAATCTTAATTCGGTGTTTGTGCTGTACTGGGAAGACTTCCAGATGTTGAGACTAGCAAAGGCTGTTCTCACTTTATTCATTTTGTTGTTGATGTGATGGACAACTCAGCTGTCCCTGAAAGTGTTGGATGATAGGACCCTCGTATAACATCAGTACCCCTGAATATTGGTGTAACTTCTCATCAACGGGGAATTCTCTCCACCTGGGCTCATTAACAATGCACAATAGAAACGTGGGCTCATTAGCAATGCAGCATTTCCATGTGGATTGTCAACACTTTGGATCATTAATATGTAGACTGCTATCTTCCGTGCATTTTAGAGATCGCATGGCCTTTAATGGGAGGTTCAATCACGCCCACTCCTGTTTCTAGAGCGATTATAAGCAAGCATTGCGCTACACCTTTTCGTTCGTGCCTGCCTTAAAGGCGTTGCCAGGATCAAATGTACTAGTGGCATGAGATCTAAGGGATCTCAGAACGGACGATGAAGTTTCCTGCTGCTAGATAACACGGCAGCGTGAACCAGAGTGGACGAAGCAAGCTTCTTGCAGACATGTCACATCTCTGTGTCAATCAGAGAACGCTCAAAAGCCTGAGACGAACGGGGGAAACGCCGGGCGGCTAGAATCTCGATTTTCTCCGGAGATCATAAAAAGTGTGAAAATCTCACATGACCCCTTTAAGTTCCATTCCAGTTAGATATATACAGACCTTTGAGAAATGCAATTTTATCATTCGTTTGCCAGACATTGACAGAAGCACTAGCATAGTAAAATCTTGTTTGATTCCCTCTGGATTTTCAACTTATTGCAGTGAATTCTATTCTGTGCTAAACGGTATAATATATTTGTTTTAAAGTGATCAGTGGTCTAGTTCATTCATCTTATTTCACTGGATTTTGTGATTAATTTAAAGCTATTAAGTTAAACTTATCTCAAATAGTTCTAGTTGAAAATTTAATGATATATCTATTATATTATTTCCAAAGATGATAGATACTTAAATGCTTAAAGTAACATTTAAAGACGCGAAGGAATTTATAACTAAATTTAATTGAGTTAAGTTCTATATATATATGTGTGTTTTAACTATTAAACTCGCGGGGAGTTCTTCTTGAATTTATATGATTAAAGACGCGAGTGTATAAATAGTTAACTGTAAATGTATCGCGCTTTAGAATGTTATTTGATTTTTCGGTATGATTACATGTTTTATCTTTCATATAGGGTGTATCACAACCTTTGCGATCCCAGCAAGAAAAACCTGGTATAGAGTCTCCCAGACTCAGTTCTTAAACACCTTCAGAACTTGTTGAGACTGTTTTAATTTTAATCTTTGAGGCGATTCTATGTTGGGGATTCCGCTATCTAAATTATAAGAAAGAAAGCACACCCAAAGACAAATTTAACACATCATCAAACAAATTAAGTTGTAACTGGAAGAAGAACAATTGCCAGAGCTTTTTTATTAGTTTACTGCTACTGAGAGAGAGAGAGTACATATTTACCTGAACTGTGACTGTGCCTAGTTTTTCCTCACTGGATTTAAACCATACCGCACTGGTCAGTTGTTGTCATCTCGTTTTAAGAAGTTTCACCACCAGCGGCGAAATCTAAGCAAACCACACCCCATTCTCACCTGTATCTAACTGTGACAGTGCCATCCCATAGACTCTTCTTATAGAATAAAACACAAGAACACTTAGGCTTCACGTCCGGCGATAAGTGAGAATATTTGCTACCAGCTAACCTCGCTACATCTGGGGCTGGACATCGAAGTAACAGACACTTTCACATGTCAAGTGTTAATTGATGGTTTTTGTATAATTCTATGGAGTGCCTGATTCCAAGATCGGTAAGTCTGTGTGAGAGTTTGTGTGTTGGCCAGCACGAGCGCGCATGACTGAGTGAGTTTTATGTGCAACTATTTTAATTGCTGTACCTGGTAGACACTTTGTTATTTTATTCCTCGTATTGTTCACTGTATAAGTGGGATTTCTTAACTCCGTTATTTCCCCTTCCTTAACTGATTAGTAGAAGGAAAACCAGTTATGGATAATAGGACTAGTTTCTTAATCCCTCTTTTCAGGATAGATTAATCCACTGTTGGGTTAACTTATCTATTTCTGTTAACTACCTGTCATTTGGACTGGGTTCCTTTTCATTTGTCTGTACAAGAGGGAAGGGCATATGGGATATCAATCTTCACCCCCCCCCCCCCCCCCACCCCTGCCCCCCCCCCCCCCATCTTGTCATTTGTATTTTATTTCTGTAAACTATGATTTTTGCCTGTCAAATGATTAATGTTGCGATTTGATTCTTAGTGATAAATAAACAGTATAAAACTTCTAGTATTGTGTTGGAAGGCCCAAGCCCACAATTACCCCATATCTGTTATATTCGTAGTTTGTATTCACGTGCGTCTGTGTGTTTGAAGCACCAAATCGGTGTGAGCGCAGGTGTGTGTCTGGAAACTGGCAAATAATTGTTTAACCAGGAGAGTTTGAGGAGAAGATTGAGAGGAACGATTGTCGTAAAAGAGTCTGTCCTTACTCTCCCCAGCACTCTGTGAATCAACTATTTACTTTCTAACCCTTATCTATCACAGAGCCTTCACCATTACTCTACACTCTAAACGGGACCACTAGTTCATAGAATTCTCTCAAATAAATTTATGACAGTTGATGTCCTTGCTTGTTCCGCCGTCTGATGTTACTATGCATCCTAAGTATGTAAATGTGCCCGTCTGTTCTAGTTTTTGGTTCCTTATTGTTATTGGCTCAAGATTGCCCACATTGAGTGTCATGACCTCTGTCTTCTTCAGATTGATGTTCAGACCCACCTTCTGGCTATACTTATTCAGTCTATCAGTTTTTTCTTGGATGCGTTGATGTGAATGTGCGAGTAGTGCAGTGTCATCTGCATATTCCAGGTTTCCAGTGTAGAAAACGTCCATCTAATTCCTCTTGAACTGCCCTCTGTTGTCTGGCGCTTCACCCAGTCTATGACTGTCAAAAATAAAGTTGTTGTTAGGGGAATTCCTGTCGTACACCTGTCTTCACCTCAAAAGTTAGGTTGCTCAACCCAACACTCCATATAGTAGATTGTAAATTCTACACTCCATACAGTTGAGTGGAAATTCTACATTCCATATAGTATAATGTACATTCTAGACTCCATATATAAATTGTATTGCTAAAATATTGTAAATGTTTAAACACATCTTATCCTGTAACCTGATTTCCTCTAATTTAACATTAAACTGTGTAAAGCCTGCAAGGATTAATATGAAAATTATGCTAAGCAGTTGTAAGGCCCCCTTAGGTGTGGTGTCTGAAGATCATTCTGTCGATCTGCTTCTGGCAAGGAGTAGCACACTTCTGCACATCAGACTCTTGGTACTCTCTGCAACATCTCTCCCTAAAGCCACCCTTGACCCTTGCCTGTATCTCTTCACATGTGTCCTGTCCCCAGCCTGAACCCTATTTCCTCTCTAACAAGTTCATTTGCCTTCCCATTTCCATGTACCCTGCAGTAGGCAGGAAGCCTCTGTACTTTCACTTTGTTGAATTCACAGCTGGTTTCCATCAGTATCTCTGAGATTCTGTCCTGTTCATTTCCCCTAAAGCCCCCAGGGCAGCCACAACTAGGGAACCCACAAGGAGCACTATCAAGCAGTGACTGACAGACGAAGTTAATATCAGCTTTATTAGTGTAAGCTTTATTAGATATAAATAAGATATTTGGTACATATGCTACTAGAAGATGCAGACTTAACAGCCGTTCATTATATAACACTTTTTGGTATATGTTACCCAGCATTTTGATGTTTCTTCAATAGGATTTATCACTATTAATTAATGCGAGAAGTTTCAATTCACAGAAACTTGCTTTAAGAATTATTGATAAACTGAACCAAAATCTGTCCATATGTTTGTTTTTGTGTGTTTAATTTGATTGACTTGTTAAAATTCTGCGGTATCCTTTGTAAAGAAAATTCTGTAAGAGCGACTCTTTTGTTTTGTTGAAAAGCTGCATTTTAAAAAAAACCATAAATACCAGTTCTGTAACAAGCACGCTACCAAGCTAGGATTCTTGTTAAATGTTTTGTATTTGAAAGTACTAACTGATTTTTCTCATCGTTTTCTTTTCTTCTTTAGGGGACAGGAAATTCTGCAGCAGTTTACACAAGTAGTTCATAAACATATATGGACTGGCATAAACTTTCATCACCTCGCTGCAAATTTAACATTCACCTGTTCTAGGACATATGCATTATTGACAGATACTGCTCACCAAAAGTACACACATGAATCCAGTACTCATAACATCAATAAGGCAGCTTCCAGTAGAGGTAATCCTCAAAGGCAGAAAGGAGTCACATCACTGAAGAGCTCCTACATGAAGGAAACTGAGTCCAGGAGTAGGGAGTCAGAAATCTCTAAACCTGCACACCACATGCGACTTCTATGGCTAGAGAAAGCACACAGACAGCTCATGAAGTCAGTTGTCTTCCCACCAGAAAAACAAAGTTAGTTGGTCATCTTTACCTGAGGTTTTTTTTCTTTCCTGTCAGCTATGTAAGATTATTTTTAACATCAGTTGTTTAAGCTTGAAAGTGGAGCTACAAATCATATCATCAGCGGGACCCAAAGACGCAGCAATAGAGAATGCAGTCAGCGACTCATAGCTTGACTGCTTGCATCAGGGTCAGCGAACCAGAGCTGACCAAGACCCTACTCCACCTCCACATGGTGGTCCTGGAAACAGGCTGCATCACTGAAGTCTAGCTGAGAGAGTAAGGATCGAAGAGGGAAGGCAAACTCGGTCCCAAAAAATGCCGTGCTGAAGTCGGATGTGCCGGATGAAAGGCGCAGATATCGCAGCTCCGCTGTAAACAGACACAACGCAACCAACGTCTTTTTCATGAGGAAGAGGAAGAAGAATATCATCAGCATCATCATCACCACCACCCTTCAGCTCCCCAAGAAGCATAAGCCTTTAACAAACTTATGCCAAGTCTTCCTGTCCTGTGCCATCAGTTCAAGGTCTTTCCATGTTTTCTTTATCACCCTAATGTCTGTCTCCAGTTCTCTTCTCCATATGCTCTTTGGTCTCCCTCATCTCTTACCCTGCGATTCCAGAATGAGGACTGCCTTGTAATGCTATCAACAGGTTTCCTCAGTGTATGTCCTATCCGTCACCAGTGTCTTCTCCTCATCTTTTTTTCCACTGGTTCTTGTCATCAGTTTCACATAGATGTTTCCTGTAGACATTTTAAGCCACACAAAAAAACGTCGACAAATTGTGTGCGAATAAAACTGTTTCTAAAATTCAGTATGTTCCGCAAGCTAACTGTGATCAAAAGCTGATATTGATTTGATGGTGAGATTCAGATTTGTGTTGATATACACAAACTAGAAATGCACTTTACTTACCAACTAAGTCGTTCCTCTTCAACCTTTGCGTGTAGAGGTTTGCCAGAGAGAGTGCCATATTATCCTATCTGCTGTCTTCCTTTTGGCCTGGTTCCAGTCCAGTTCTCAATCCTTCAGAGACTGTCTGATGTTGTACTCCCAGCAAACTCTTGGTCATCCTGGAGGTCTGGATCCCTAGCTGTTGGTTTCCCATATTTGTCGTGGTAGCCGATCTGCACCCATTCTGCAGACTTGGCCAAACCATTCTAACTGGGGATGCTCCACTCAGGTCTAAAGGGACTGGGTTTCAAGGCTATGATGTATCGTCTGGTTGCGGACCATGTCCCTGTTATTTCCACCACCTTCCACAGATAACTCATTTCTGAAGTTTGGAGCTGGCTGTTGTGGGTAGCAGTCACTGTCCATGACTCACATCTGTAAGTCAAGAGAAATTAACTTAACTGCATCTGTAAATTTTTCTTTTTCTTTTTTTTAAAATTTTGAAACTAAGTAGATGAAAGAAATGAACAGATGTAAGAATAGTAACAATTTAATGTAAGTTTAAAGCTTTTTTTTTGTGTGTGTTTCACATAGATCCTGCAGAAAGAGAGAAATCCGCACATAGCTTCAACACTAGTGACCTTATGTCAATGGCCATGGATATAAATTATGTGAACAAGGAAACTATGAAGATTATTGTTGCTTTGTGGCGTCGATTAGACTCTATGACAGTGGAGGAAATCCTTACAACTGCGGACATCTTTTTCCACAAGAACGTTTCTGTCCCCTGGTACACTAGTGCCATGATAATGTATGTTGATGAGGCGTTTGATTCACTTTCTTTAACACCTCTGCAGCTAGCACGACTGGTGTTTCATATAAGCAGTCATGGCTCAGCACCACCATCATTGTTAAATGCTATTGAAAAGAGAGTGAGTGAAAATCTTGCAGACTTTCATATCAACCTTGTAGCAATAATTTTCCAGTTGTATTTCACTGGAAAATATAGAATCAGATCTCATATCCTTCTGGATAAAATAGCAAGTAAATTGCTTGATAACCTGAACAAACTTCATGAACCACACCTGCCGTTGATGATGAAGATGTTTCGATTCTCAAACTACATCAAGATAAGCTTCTACAAAGAGCTTGGTGATAGGTTGGTCGCATCAGAATACCTTGAGCATTGTCATGCGCCCAGCCAAATCATGCATATTGCCTTTGCTTATGCCTCTGTGCGGATGACTCACCCAGCGCTGTTCCATAACATTCTCATGCAGTGCCAAATGACTCGCAGCCAGCAAAGGCTCAAAGACATTGCCAAAATTATATGGGCTTGTGGAACATTGGTCACTAACCAAGAAAGGGACATCTCATGTATACAAGACATATTGCTACAGTTAAAGGGAAACATTATAATGAAGCAAGTCAAGGAGTATCCAGACAATTTGATAGACATCCTGATGGGACTTGCTTTATTGAACATCTACCCCTATGACTTAATCAACATGCTGTTTGACCCTGTCATTCTTAAAATTCTGTTTGGTAAGTAATTTCCTCCTCCACTGTATTTTATATATATATATATATATATTATAAGCATGTGAAACAAAGAGCCAGGGATCCAGACCCCCCAGGACGACCCATAGTCCGCTGGGAGGACAACATTAGACAGTCTTTGAAGGACCGAGGACTAGAATGGAACCAGGCCAGGAGGAAGACAACCAATAGGATAGTCTGCCGCTCTCTCTTCCAAACCTCTACACCTCACGGTAGAAGGGGAACGACTAAGTAAGTATATTATATATTATGGGGGGGGGGGGAATTTGATGAGACAAAGAAAGAATATGACCATTGCTCCATCAAGCATGTCTTGCAAGGTAACTAATATGGGGCTGGCAACCTCATGATGTAAAATAAATAGCTACAGAAACCACTGCCACAATAACGTGTGAATGAATTGTACATTCTTCCGGCATTTGAAACAGCTACAGTGGTGGCTTCCTGCTCCTTAGGAAGTGACAAGGAAAACGATGGACCAGTTATTTTCCCATAAAGTCATAATTTAAAATAAAAAAATTTTATTGCATTAAATGTTTGCTGTAAGGCTGATGTTGATAATGTTTACGAGTTTTAATGTGTTAGACTTCATTAAGTGAACTTTAAAAAAAAAGTATAAAAAATTCCTTTTTGTGAAAGTTCTTTACCTGAAGGGTTTGTTATGGGGGGGAGGGGGGGGGGGGGGGGGGGGGGGGGGGGGGGGGGGGGGGGGGGGGGGGGGAGGGGGTGGGGGGGTGAGGGGGGGGGTGAGGGGGGGCGGGGCGGGGGGCGGGGGGGGGGGGGGGGGGGGGGTGGGGGGGAGAGGGGGGGGGGGCGGGGGGTGCGGGGCGCGGGGGTGGGGGGGGGGGGGGGGGGGAGGGGGGGTGGGGAGGGGGGGGGCGGGGGGGGGGGGGGGGGGGGGGGGGGGGAGGGGGGTGTTAACACATTTTTGTTCATTTGGTGTTGGTGGAATGTATTTAATAATGATAAACAATTTCTGATACTGTTTGCCACACTTTTGTTACAGGACTGTCATCAGAGCGAGAAAAGCATTTTCAGTTGATGTTTTTGGATCATAGTCTTTCAATAGAGTGTCCCGACTATTCTGGCTTTCGTCTGACAGAGGTAACCATATAATAGCAAATTAAAATACGTTGATGGAAACGAGGTAGCATCCCAACAGAAAAATATATCTTGTAAATAGACTGTGCTGTTTGTAAATTTTGTTATTAGGATAGGATTTTATTTCTAAGCAGCATTGTGTATGTGCATATTCTAGTATTTATTGTTTGGTATTAAAAGAAATTAAATATTCATACAATTTATGATCTCTTGATATCAGAATTAACACAGTAAGAGTAAATCTTGAAACTATATATTGCAACCACAAATGAAATGGTTTATACATCTGACCAGAGTAAAAAATGCCTAGCAACCATAACAGATCATGCGTGTTAGGTCATCTGAAATTAGTCCACATGGAAAACCAATTTTTTAAAAATCAGAAGATACTAAAGCATGCAGGCCACAGGGAGTATACCAGGGACAGCTTGTGCAATTCTCCAAATATCATAATGACAAGAGTGAAAGGATTAATTAAGTAATCATAAGGTGGTTGTTGCTGGAAAATAAGGATTTTATATTCATTGTCATGTGTCTTCTGTGGCTAGGCGTTGACAGTAAGTAATCTCCTTTCACCTCCCGCTTAACTCTTCAGAAACAATCTTAGATGAGTTCTGTCTATCCTCTTTTGTTGTCAAGCAATGCCTTTCTGTTTCTTATATTTGTCTTGTGTCTTTTATATTTATAACTGACAGTTATTCTTAGTGAGTACTAATTCTTTATCTTATACTCTTTCGTGAAGGCTGACCGTATTACTGTGGCCCAGAAAGATGCAGATTGGTCCCTGGAAATAGATATGCAGCTGAGAAAGTCTGTAAAGCCTGCTGTTGTAGCCTTGGAGAATGCCTTGAGTCCAGACTGTGTCCAGTGCACGTTTGTGCTACCACACTGTCGAACTACAGGTGAATTGACATGTGTTTGTCCCATAAAGTCCAAACTAAACAGTAGAAGATTACCTTGCTATCAAAGCTTAGCCTGGTCAACCCTACCTGGCCAAGTGATTCTGTTTTTCTATATCTATCACCGAGCTATGCCTTGTGATATCATTTTCCTATACGCTGCTAATGGAGCCACCATTGCAGCAGTCCTATAGGAAGCCTGCACAAAGCAGTTACATGCTCATGCAGCGGGGGTTTCTGTGGCAGTTCATTTGGTATGGTGAGGTTGCTGGCGCCATGAAAAACTTATATTAGTCGCCTGAAGGGGCAGTAGTACTTTTTTTTTGGGGCCTCAGAAACCCTGGAGAACTACATGTGACATGGCATCTAGGGTTTTGACTAACATTAGAGAAAACTTAACACAGAGAGCAGTGGTTAGTGCACTGGCTTCTTAGCTCGGTGGTCCATGGTTCGATCCATACTAGCTATCGATGAAACATTTATCAAGAATATAAGTGCATGACGTGAAGAGGTGCAGAAAATAAATCATAGAAAATGGACAACTTAAGGGACTATGTGACTTCTGCAGCAAACTGAACAAACATCCAAGTAAGCAGAAGGCTTGGACTGTGTGTTTGACTGGCTCATTGATTCACTTAGTCAAGAAAGTACTAATCATTTCATACTGTGAAGTGTTCTTCTTCTTCTTCTTCTTCGTTCGCCCTGAAAAGGACGGTGGTTGCGTTGTGTCTGTTTACAACGTAGCTGTGATATCTGCACCTTTCGGTCGACACATCCGACTTCTGCACGGCATTTTTTAGGACCGGGTTTGCCTTCCCATTTCGATCCACACTCGCTTAGCCAGCCTGCACAGCTGCAGACTGTTTCCAGGACCACCACGTGGAGGTGGAGTGCGGTCTTGACCAGCTCTGGTTCGCTGGTCCTGACGCAGGCAGTCAAGCTATGAGTCGCTGACTGCGGTCTCTATTGCTGCGTCTTGAGGTCCCTGTGAAGTGTTGAATGTAGAAATGTGAAAATATGTCTCATTCCCACTGCATGGAGGCATATCTTGAGTCATCCTTATATGACCACCAGCTATGCACAATACTATAATATACGTAGGTGGAATTGAACCTCTGTCTGTGAGGCTAATTACATCCTCATTGACTCTTGAAATCATCCATACACTTCCAGGGATTCCCCCTGTGGTGAAACTTGTTGAGAACCCAGCATTGCACACTAAGCTTGGAGAAGTCACTTGAGCCCCAGACGTAACTCTTTAGCTTTGACCTGGCTGACTGCATGCAGGAGGATCTCACTGTGGACCCAGTGATGGGCAGGGGAAGCTGAGAAGTGGCTCTGTGCAGGACGTGACAGTTCCTTGGGAGAGACTAGAATTAAAGCACAGTATTTTAGCTCTCCATAGAGCCCCCTTGGATGGCGGGGAATGCACAGTATGCCATTCGCTTCTTCCTCCTAGCTTGGGACCAGATGTGATGACCCTTTAAATGCCAGCCAAGCTGGAAAAACTGTAGCTCATGACTTCAACTCAACACATTTCGGAATGGCAGAACAACCACAGGAAATGTCTAGATCTACAATGGAGATAATACCAAGGAGGCTTCAACTTGATATTGGCTGCAAAAGAGCGAGAAGGTCAGCAGCCCTAGTTAAACAACAAATAATGTATCCTTCCCCTTAAGTCTTCCATCCATTGCCTCTGGCACTAAGTATTATCATCATCTCCTTTTTCACTCCTTATGGAGCATGGAGCCACCACCGCTGATGGCCCTTTTGAGGAAGCCTCTGTTAGAGCACAAACTCTTGTGATTATTTCTGTATTAATTTGTTTGACATGATAAAGTTGCCAGCCCACGCACAACCTCATACTAGGGCCTTTTATGACGTGCTCGAGGTAGCAGCAGTCCTCCTCAGAGTTCTCTGGGAACGACATGGATTACTAAGTATCCTCATCACTCTTCAGCTCCCCAAGGAGCATATGCCTTCAACAAACTTATTCCAAGTCTTCCTGTCCTGCACCATCAGGTCCAAGTCTTCCTGTCCTGCACCATCAGGTCCAAGTCTTCCTGTCCTGCACCATCAGGTCCAAGTCTTCCTGTCCTGCACCATCAGGTCCAAGTCTTCCTGCACCATCAGGTCCTGCACCATCAGGTCCAAGTCTTCCTGTCCTGCACCATCAGGTCCAAGTCTTCCTATCCTGCACCATCAGGTCCAAGTCTTCCTATCCTGCACCATCAGGTCCAAGTCTTCCTATCCTGCACCATCAGGTCCAAGTCTTCCTATCCTGCACCATCAGGTCCAAGTCTTCCTATCCTGCACCATCAGGTCCAAGTCTTCCTATCCTGCACCATCAGGTCCAAGTCTTCCTGTCCTGCACCATCAGGTCCAAGTCTTCCTGTCCTGCACCATCAGGTCCAAGTCTTCCTGTCCTGCACCATCAGGTCCAAGTCTTCCTGTCCTGCACCATCAGGTCCAAGTCTTTCCATGTCTTCTTTATAATTAGTAAAGTTGCACAGGTAGTTAGCTATGAGACGTGTAAAATAAAGTTTGAAGAAGTCACCCAGTCTCACAAAGTGTATGGCATTCTCCCTTGTCCTGACCTTGTGACAGCTGAAGACATGGAACCCTCTGAGGCATGAAGGTTGGAGGTATGGAAGGAGAGCCTTCATTAAATTCAAAATCACAGTTTATTGTACAAAGGAACATTGTCACATATTGTGTAATAAAGTAATAAGTGCAAAATGGGAGCCACGCTGGTGTAGTAATGGCTACGGCGTTGTACTGGCGACCAGGTTTTCATGGTTCAAACCTGGGCGTCAGAGTTTGAAGGAATGTTTACGACCGGAAATTTGACTGAATAACCTGAACGGCACCTGCACATAAATCCCGTGTGGATGGGAAGGAGCGAAGCTCCTGACTGGGTTGGAAGGAAAGTCCACTGACCCCCCAGCCTCGCAATGACATGTCATTGGGCCAAAAGAGCTGGAAAGCTCGAGTGCCGCTGGTTAGAGAAAATAAAAAAATAAGTGCAAAGAGTAGCATGAAGGGTCACACATTGTGTAATAAGGTAATAAGTGCAAAGATTAGCATGAAGGGTCACACATTGTGTAATAAGGCAATAAGTGCAAAGAGTAGCATGAAGGGTCACACATTGTGTAATAAAGGCAATAAGTGCAAAGAATAGTATGAAGGGCTAGTGAGGTTTTGAAAATCAACTGATTTACAAGACTGCACAGCTTCCTTTAAATTGATATCCTGGTACCAGGCACCGTATATTTACAGTCTGAATAACAAATTGAATGTTTCCATTTCTATAAACACATTGCAGCTATGCCACTTATAAAAAGCCACTATTATCACTGTTTGGGCTCTGTTTTTTAATCAGTTTTTTTATATTTTTTTTTGGGTAATGAAGTAACATTACCTTTTTTTGGCAGGCTGGTTAGCCCAGTTCTTTTGAGTAATATTTTCAGGATGTTTTCTGATCCTCTGGATGTTCACCAGAGCTAGAATGCAAGTCACAGATGCAAATAATTACTGTCAGAATGCATTTATTTCAACTACTATTGACCCAAAGTTAACCTCGAGAATGTAAAAAGATTAATGAGTTTTTTAAGACTCTTAAAGTCATTGTGTCAAATTTTCTGTTTCTCATTTGAAGAGTTAAGGTGCCAGTGAAATAAATGTAAAAAAAAAATTACATTCTGTCCTCAGACATTTTACTTACTTACGACATGAATAAGAAGCTCTTTGTGAAGCCAGTTGTAAAGCCATTAAAGCCTGCCGAAAACATGGTTGAGCGATTGTTGAAGTCAACTCAAGAGTAAGTCTGTGTATGAGACAAATGTGCTGTTTGATTATAAAAGTAAAATACTCTTTTTCATTCTCCTCTACTTCTTTCTTTGCTCTCTTTTTCTTTTCCCCATCCTCTTCCTCCTTCTACTATTCTACTAACAGTTCTTGGCCATAAACCCAATCCTTTACTCATTCCTCTGTCCCTGATGACCACAGAGTTTTCTCATTTCATTTTTTTTTCTTTTCCTTTTCATTATTGTCTGCGCATATTTCTTGAACATCCACAGGTCTTATTTTATTTGTATCTTTCTTAACTTCCATTTGTTCACACACCTGTTTTTTGTGCAAGAAATTGAATATCCATGAGTATATTATACTGACATATCTTTGTATTTATTTTATTCTTCATTTGATAGTAATAATATACTTGATGTATCCATTAGTGATAATATAATTGATGTATCCATGTCATCATCATCATCAGGCTACAGCTGCTCAAGAAGCATAGGCCTTCAACAAACTTATTCCAAGTCTTCCTGTCCCATGCCATCAGCTCGAGGTCTTTCCATGTCTTCCTCATTCCTTTCATATGTCTGTCTCCAATTCTCTTCTCCATGTGTTCTTTAGTCTCACTCTACCTCTCATACCCTGGGGATTCCAGACAAGGACTGCCTTGAAATACTATCAGTAGGTTTCCTCAGTGTGTTTCCTATCCATCGCTATCATCTTCTTCTCATCTCCTGTTCCACTGGCACTTGTGTGGTTTGTGTCATTAGTTCCACATTAGTGGAACATGTTTTCATGAAGTTACATTTATTTCTCTGTGTTCGTTTGTTTATTTTCCCCCTCATTCTTACCGCACAGAACATGCATGGAGGCACATCTGGAGTCATCTTTATATGACCACCAGCTGTGCACAATGCTACAATATACATATGTGGAAGTGAACCTCTGTCTGTGAGGCTAATTACACCCTCATTGACTCTTGAAAATCATCCACACACTTCCAGGGATTCCCCTTGTGGTGAAACTTGTTGAGAACTCAGCATTGCACATTAAGCTTGGAGAAGCCCCAGACGTGATTCTTTGGCTTTGACCTGGTTGACTGTGCAGAAGGATCTCACTATGGACCCAGTGATAGGCAGGGGAAGCTGAGAAGTGGCTCTGTGCAGGACATTGAAAATTCTTTGGGAGAGCCCAGAACCAGGGCACAGTATTTTAGCTCTGCGTAGTTGGAGAGCACCCTTGGTGGGGAATGCACAGTATGTCACGCGCTTCTTACTCCTAGCTTGGGACCAGATGTGATCATCTTTTAAATGCAAGCCAAGCTGGAGAAACTGGAGCTCATGACTTCAACTCAGCACGTTTTGGAATGGCAGAAAAGCCACAGGAAAAGCCTAGATCTAAAGTGTAGATAATGCCAAGGAGTCTTCAACTTGGTATTGGCTGCAAAAGAGCGAGAAGTTCAGTAGCCTTAGTTAAACAACAAACAACAACCACACAGAACAGCATTATCAGTCTACAGGCATACCTCGGAGATATTGCAGGTTCGGTTCCAGACCAACGCAATAAAGTGAATATCGCAATAAAGCGGATCACACCCATTTTTTGGTTTCTCAGTGTATATAAAAGCCTAAAATCATGTTTACACTATGTCTATTAAGTGTGCAATAGCACTAGGTCTAAAAACAAACAGTGTACTGTAAAATTAAAAAATACTTTATTGCTGAAAAAAGCTAATCCTCATCATCTGAGCCTTCAGCAAATCGTAATCTTTTTGCTGGTGGAGAGTCTTGCCTCGATGTTGATGGCTGTTGACTCATCGGAGTGCTAGAAGCTGAAAGTTGGGGTGGCTGAAAAAGGCGCTCTAATAAATAAACATGAATAATTTGAAAAAAAGCGCAATATCTGCGAAGCGCAATAAGGCGAGATATGCCTGTACTAGCTTTTAGGTTAAATTACTGGGGCAGATTTATTGTTTGTAAAATTCTTTAATGTTATTTGTTTTGTTTCTCCCCTTCATCATCATTCATCATTTTCTTTTGCGCTCCTAATGGAACTTGGAGCCACTGCTGTAGCTGTTCCCCCCTGCAGAAATCCTGCATCAGGCATTCACATACTCTTGCAGTAGTGGTTTCTGTGACTATTAGTTTTATACGATGAAGTTGCCAGTCCCATGCACAACCTCATCCTAGTCACCTTGTGCGGCATTCCTGATGGTGCAGATGTATAATTCTTTTCTTTCATTCTTCCGAGACCCCACCAGAAATGGCACGGAATGTTTCTCCTTTTCCATGTTATCTTATCCTTTCCGGTTGGTTGTTATGCTCTGCATGATATTTTAGTAGTATCTTATTACTGTAACTAAACTTGATACAAATGTTTATGGTTTGTTAAATGTAGTTTGGTGCTGTTGCTGTTGAGTAGAGCCCAGACCAGCTATGATGGACAGCCACTGGGGCTGCTGCATTGTAAGATTAGACAGCTTAAAGCTTTAGGATACCAGGTTGTCACGGTAAGTGAAACATTTGATCTTTTATGTGTAGAGTAGGTAAAAGGTAGTTCCATAGCAGATACTGCCCTAGGGGAGTGAAGTGTTAGAGACTTCCATACTAGTTCTAGCATCAAGAGGTAGGGTGACCAGTTCCCTTCCTCGCTGCCTTTTCCTTCCCTAACTCAATGTCAGGTACCCGTTTACAGCTGGTAAACTGGAGCGTGTCAGTACCATGATTTGAACCTGGCACCTTTTCCACGAGACCAGCGCTGTAACTACTCTGTCAATAGGAGTAGAGTAGGTGGGAACATTTAAATAGTTGAACCGAAGTGATGAAAATCAGGTGATTACTTAAACATTGTGACTCATGATTTCTTGTCAGATGTGGACATCTTTGGTAGGGGTAATCATAAAAAAATGATAATGTAGTTTCAGGTGTACAATAAACATTTAATTATACTTACTTACTTAGTCGTTCCTCTTCTACCGTGAGGTGTAGAGGTTTGTAAGAGAGAGCGCCATACTATTCTGTTGGCTGGCTTGGTTCCGTTCTAGTCCTCGGTCCTTCAAAGGTAGTCTAATGCAGCAGACTTTGGGTCGTCCTGGATCCCTGGCTCTTAGTTTCCCATACTTGCCATGGTAGCCGATCTTCTCCCATTCTGCAGACATGGCCAAACCATCTCAGTTGGGACTGTTCTACTTGGGTCTGCAGGGGTTGGGTTTTTAGGCCTTGACATATCGTTTGGTTGCGGACCATGTCTCTTCTTGTTACTTCAACCACCTTCCTCAGATACCTCATTTCTGAGGTTTGGATCTGGCTTTTGTGGGTTGTAGTCATTGCCCATGACTCGCATCCACACGTCAAGACCGGGACATAGGTGGAGCGGTATACAGCCATCTTCGTCTTCTTACCAGCTTCTCTTTTGCTGAGGAATCCTGGATTTATGGCTTGAAAAAGTCTCCCAGCTGCTGCTCTTCGGGTAGCCAACTCTTCGTTGATGCCTCCCTTCCGGTCTATGACAGCTCAAAGGTATTTAAAGTGGTCGACCTGCTCCAGGACCTGTTCTTCCAGCTTAATCTGATGTCTTCTTTCCTCTCATGATATCACCATGGTTTTTGTTTTCGAGCTGCTTATGATCATCCCTCTCTTCTCCAGTTCATCCTTCCAGACTTGCAGGTTAGATTGAAGATGTGCCTCTGATTTAGCAATCAGGGCAACATCATCAGCAAATGACCATTTAATTATAGTACGCAAAAATCTGTCAAGAGTGTGGAAAAAAAGGTCATGAAAGAGTATTGCTCAAATAAGACTGTTGACTTCCTTCATCTTATCTAAAGTGAATGAGTAGACTTCTTGTCAGGTAGTGTATTTTGAATGTGTCAGCTAATGATGTGATGGAGGAAAACTCAAGTTATCGATGAAATAAAATTGTTGAAAACTGGGCCTCTTCTTCAGCATTCTGCGCCCCTGCAGACACAGTCCCTGTCCACTTCTCTGCTAATGATGGCCTCTCCAGCTTTTAATTTCCACTCCTTTAATTTTGTTTTGTGTTCTGTATCCATCTTCTTGCTGACGGCTCATTTAGTTTGTTGAGATTGTTTTGTATGGACTTGTCTTTGTTAGCCTATATCCCATATTGTGTCCCAGTCATCTCACGTTCATGGTTAGGGCCTTCTTCAGTATTCTGTGATGCAGACATAATCTGTTTCCATTTCTTTATATCCTTGATGTTTATCATCTCTAGCTTGTTCATGTCTATTTTCTGTGCTTTATTTTTTCCAACTGAAATGGGGGGAGAGTAGACAAGTATAAGTTGAGCTTAATTTACTTATGCACCATGTCAGCATAGTCTGCTCTCCATCAAACAATCAGTACCATTCTGCTTTTCATGGAGCACAAGTTCTTATGGGAAAACATGCTGCCCTATGCAACCCTCTCAAAGTTTTTCCACATCTTCAGCCCTTTCATGTTGATACTGGACTAGTCCAGTATCAACATGATAAAAGATCAGAAGCTCTCTTTTTGTGGTGGAAAACATCTGATGATCTGATCGCCTTCTGTAGTAATGCTCTATGTAGAACTTCCTGTCATGGACCAGTAAGAAAATTGATTGTATTATTAGGCACAGAACGAAAAAAAAAAAGGTCAAGGAAGTCCCGTAGCAGATACTGCAGCAGAGGAGTGAAGCATTAGAGACTTCACTATACTAGGTCCAGCGTCTAGATGTGGGGTGGCTAGTTCCCTTCCTCGCTGCCTTTTCCTTCCCTAACTCAATAGCAATGTCAGGTACCCATTTACAGCAGGGTAGACTGGAGCGTGTCGATACCATTAATCAAACCCAGCATTTTTTTCCGTGATAGACCAGCCCTCTAACCACTCTGTCAATCGGACGCTCACAGAACAGAAGCCTTTCAAATATTAAGAAAGTGCATAAGAGCAAAAGATGGCCACAAGTATTTTCCTTTACCTTTTTTTTTTTGTCAGCTACATATGTTTTGGAAGCAGCTGTATTCCCCAGAACTGTGTTTTCTTTGTTTGCAGATTGATGGAGAGGAGGCATTATCATATGCTTGCTTAGACATGGAGACAACACAAGGGTTACTGCTTAATCACATCTCTGCTGCTTTAGGGACTGATGTAAGGAAAGCTCTACATACCAGATGTGAATCAAAATAGAATTTGCAAGATGAACTCTTTTCATTCCATAATTTTATTCACAGCATAATTAGGGACAGAATAAACTCAGAATGGCAGAAAAAGACATGCTCTGGCTATATAAGATAAGGGGCACAAACAGTGTATGAACAAATGACTTTGCTCAAAAGGAGAAACATGAAAATATTTCATAATCTACTCATGGAAAAGAGAAAGTATATCATGAAGTTGATAATGACAAATGGATAAAGAATAAGTAATTTAGTTTGTTTCCTAGTTTCACTATTTGCTTGTTATGTAGCCATCACTGTAGTGTGTCCCCTTGCAGAAAACCTCTACCAAAACATTCAAGGGCTCTTCTACCAGTGGTTTCAGTAGCAATTCATTTAAGTGATGAAGTTGCCAGCCTCATACACAGCCTCACATTTAGTCACCTCTTATAGCCATTCTTGAGTGAGCATTAGTCCTATTCTTTCTCTGTCTCTTTAAAGACCCTTGGAGACTACACAGCACATTAAGTAATTTTCAACATGTGTAAAGATCTGAATTGGTTTGAATGAATACGTTGAAAATAGTGAAATTAAAATCTGAACAGAATATAGTTTCTCATTCTTCTACTTTCTCCTTTCAACTCTCCAAGGAGCATAGGCCTTCAAGAAACTTTTGTCATGTTTTCCTGTCTGGTGCCATCAGCTCAAGGTCTTTTCATATCTTCTGCATCCTATTCATTTCTATCTCCAGTTGTCTTCTCCATGTCTTCCTTGGTCTTCCTCTACTGCTTTTTCCCTGGGGATTCCAGAACAGGGACTGCCTTGTAATGCTGTTAGGTAATTCTGTGAATATTGTATGCTATACAATGACAGTGCTGTAGCGAAAGGTTTTTAGGAGTATAGTTGTCAGAAGTGGTTACTTAAAGGGCAGAGAAGAATTCTGTCTGAAAAGAATGAAGCCCCAGTGTCAGAGAAGAGCACTGGTATCACAGGATAGTCACGGCTGTGAAGGTCTCTACTTCAGATAGCGATCAGACAAAAGTTAGAGCCTAAGATGCCACCTTCGCAAGTAACTACCCATGATAATCAACAATTCAGTAAAACTGGAAATGCAACAACATAAAATTGGTAAGTCAGAGGATTACAATTACAGAATCATTTATTATGTACATCTATCTTTTGTTTTCTTCTTCTGCAAATGTGAATGATGAAATTGGATGAATAAAAGATTAATTACAAAATTATTCAATAGTTGAGTTGCAATTATTAATTACACAAAAGTCCTTGCTGGAATCTTCAAATGAAACAGAATGTTCTTTCAAATTTACTTTATACTAAATTGCCACTTGTCTTGCGTATCTTCTAGATCAGTTTCTTCATCATAACACAATGGCTGTTTGAATCGTCACACTGAATACTTAACATTAAGTTCTGTGAATGTCCTGTGGTTATACTTCACAGCAATATCAGTTGTAGGTCTTGTACCAGGCTGGATACTCGAATAAAGATGGCAATATGTGGTGCTCCTGAGTTGGTCTAGGAAGGCACTATTGATCTGATTCTAGACCTCTTCTGGAGTATGACACGAACAACCCTGGAGACAATATGTGACAAGCGGCTAGCCTTTGGTCATATGTTCCACAAGCCTACGAGTCCATGAATGAGAGTGTTCAGAATGTTTGCATGTGTATGAATGATACATGGATCTGTTCTGATCAGGATAGCAAGACAAGACAGGTGTATATCTGCATAAACATTCTAAAACAATACATGAATAAATCTAATACATTTTATACATAATTATGATACTACCTTCGCCTTTCACATTCTGGAGTGCCAAGTCCAATATAATAACTTTTAATTGACCACTCCAAATGACAATCCTGATAATTGTCGGTATGCATCGAATTCCTTTACACATTCACAACTTAATTTCAGTTCAGTCCTCTGGTCTGATCCTGATACAATTCTTATTAAAATAAGCTGCAATAAAACAATTAATTATTCATAAATTTACATACCCTCTTAGGATAGATGCAAAGTACAGAACAGACTCAGTTTGGTGAGGTAGAGCTGCACAGCAAACAGATGGTAAAAGGTTTTAGCCTTGGCAAGCGTCTCCTTCAGTCTATCTGTCTTCTGCTGTGTGTGTGTAAAATTTGAATAGTCCGCTGCTGGCCTTTTTATACAGAGAGTGCGGGCGTATCAGAGAACAATACCCCGTCACAGTTTCTCAGACTGTGTATTTTTGTGTTTTGCATGCAGAATCGAGCAAGTGTGATAGTTTGGTCCAGAAATCTTCTTCATGCTCTTCAACCCTGTTATCCATGACTTTTATCTATATCTCCTTTTACTTTACAGAACTTCTGTTTTATTTCTATATAAAGTTTTCCATAATTGGTTCCGATTTCGATTTATACCAAATTTTGAAAGACGATCGACACAGCAGTTTTCATCATGATGGCGCCTTTACTTTCAATTTTCTCCAAAAGTAATGCACACAGCAACTATTCCTTTGGAATTAATATAACTGGTCTTATCCCTCAAATATGAAATCACTGTCATTAATTTCTGTCGCTCCATTCACTTGTACGACACACGAATCCATTGTATACTAACACACTTTCCCTTCCTCTGCAGATCACCATTATAAAACCAGTTTGTCAACAACTATCAGATCAAATGGTTTAGTTGCAAAATTTAACAAGTGTAGGTTAGACATTCCTGGACAAACCTGCATCATAGCTGACTACTGCGGATGAGGTCATTTTATAGCTGAACAAAGTCCAGGAGTTGGGAACACATTCAGAAAAAGGATAGCATTTGGTTTCCAAATAAAAAAAACTCCTTAGGATAAGAGTCTTGCTATATATAATAGGTTTAGACATAATTAAATTGTTACTGCACTGGTAGATTGTAAATAAGACTAGTTTTTTCAACTCCAAAAAGCAGCGTTGGGTATTGTCTTTCAAAGAAAAAGATATGAAAATGACTCATTGTTACAGTCAGGCTAACAGTTCAACATTCAATCCAAGGCAGGTTTGAGTGTTTTTCAGTATGTTGAAGGTGCTCAACTCATTGTGTGTTTTTATGTATTTTATAAATTTCAGACATAGTTTTAATATCTCTGTATTGTAGGAATGAAAATATTGATCTTGTTTATGTGAATGTTTTTATTTTAGGAATTAAGCAATTGATTTGATTTTTATTATTACAAATGTTCTTATTAAAAAATATTATTATTTTGGTATATTGAGGAGCGAAACTGTTGCTTTTATTTTCATTGTAGTGTAAGGATGAAAATTAAAAGGATTGTTTTTCTGTATTTGTTTAAAAGCCGTTGGAGAAATAAAATAATTTATGAAAAGGTTTCCAGGTCATTTTTAGATGTTTTTGAAATGTTTGTAATTTTTTTAAAGTCAAATGTTTTGAAGCTAGATTGATTTTATTTGTTTCCCAAATAACACTTGAACCCAAGCATACACAGATGGATCAGCAAATAATGTAACAGAAAATGGAGGTGAAGGAATCTTTCTTCACAGATGCCCTGCCAGTAGTTAGATCACTGGACAGCCAAAATTACCCACACGAATACTAGCTATTAATAAGAACTGTTAACAGCACTGGGTAACCAAAAGAATGCAGGCCTAAGTAACTTAACATGAGAAGAGGATGTTGGCGATGAATAGGACACACATTGAGGAAACTTGTTGATAGCATTACAAGGCAGTCATTGTTCTGGAATCCCCAGGGTAAGGGAACGAACGAACAAACTTTATTTTCAAAGGGTTAAGAATTGGGCACGCAGGCCCGTCTGACATTCTGCACTTCCCCTCTCTCACATGTGTACTGTATCATTTCATCCTCACATTTACTTTAAGCATTATTTAGGCATTTATCATTATAAAAGTAATATAACATCATACATTTGCAATAATCATCATAATAAAAGTGTTTTTAAAATAAATTTAAAAAAAAAATGAAAAAACAAACACACAAAAAAACAAACAAGAAGACTGATAAAAATCGAATTCCTCATACAGAAGGGACGCAGATGGAAACTGAAAACAACAAGTAACTGGAGACAGAAGACATGGAAAACCTTTGAGCGGATGAATCAGGGCAGGTGAACTTTGCATGAACTTCATGAAGCCCTTCTTGGAGAGTTGAAGGGTCATGAATGGATGAAAAAGAGAATGCCAGCATAAAGCATTAATAACAAAAGAAACCATCTTTAAGATATGAAAGGTCAAGGTAATCACACAACAGATACTGCCGTAGGGGGGGTGTTACTACTGGTGTATGTGGGTTTAACTTGATCTTGGTCTGACGATGGTGTTGCCAGAAGCGTCGGGCTTACAGTGGTAGCCGACCTATTATTTATCAACGCGAATGTTATTACCGTGGGCCGAAAGGATAGGCCAATGTTAGTGAAATTTCAACGACAGGGTCTTATGGTTGACCAACATGAAGATTAAGCAGGCTGGACCCATGTGGTACATCGACAATATTTTATTACTTGAATACAGGAACGACGATCAAACAGCATGACATCAAGTATGGACGAAGTGGCATCAATATGACAGCATAGCAGGACCATTACATATATCAATCAGGTAGTTGGCATCAAACATAGTTAAGATGGACATTGATATGACCTCTGACTGATAACTCCGGTCATTATAAAAATACGATCAACATCTTGACTAATTCGGAAAAACTTCATCGAATTGCAGATTATTTTAATAGGTATACTCGCTCCTAATATCAGAGGGACGCACTAGCCATTGATCATGACAGATACAATGGAAGTCCTGCCTTGACAAATAGGGCTCTGGGTCTTTGAGGCAAGAGTCCTTGAAACGTGCCGTTAACTGGCAATAATTATGAATGTAGACGAATTCCTGGAACAATCCCTCAGGAATAAAACTCTTGAGTACTTCAATATATTAATAAGTATGGGTCTTCTCTTTACATTAGAGAAAGAACACCAGAAAATATGCGTCCATCAACGACGACCGAAATATTACAATGCCTCAAGGGTATGCTTTGTATAGCAACAAATCGACGCAACAAAAGCGCGTCATCTGCATTCAATGATGATGCAGAAAAGTACGCATAACTATTTTAAAAAAGTACATCTATATCAGATGCGCTTACATGTGCGTCTATCAAAACTAGACTGGCATGTGAAAGTCTCACACAACTCCCACGCGCAATAGGACTTAACAGCGAGTGAAGTGTTAAGAGATTTCGCTATACTAGGACCAGCATCAAGAAGTGGGGGTGGCCAGTTGTCTTCTTTGCTGCCTTTTTCTTCCTTAACTAAAGAGCAAACTCTGGTACCCATTTACAGCTGGGTAAGCGAGCATGATAATATCATGAATCGAATCCGGCACCTCTGCTGCGAGAGACTAGCACTCTAACTACTCTGTCAATTTGGTGCTCCTGTAAGATATTCATTCATTCAGAACCCTCCACTCCCAAAGGAGCATAGGCCTTCAACAAACACATGCCAAGTCCTCCTGTCACATGCCATCATCTCAAGTTCTTTCCATATTCTCCTCATCATTTTCACCTCTGTTTCCAGCTCTCTTCTCCATGTGCTTCTTGGTCTACATCTGCCTCTCTTGTCCTGGGGGTTCCAGAACAAGGACTGTGTAAGATATAGGAAAGCAAAAAAAAAAAAAAAAAAAACCCAAGAGAACAGATTTAAAGTTAAACAAGTAAACTCAAATGTTTCAGATCCATGGCTCATGAACTATGCTCAGAATGATCTCAAATGTTTCAGATCCATGGCTCATGAACTATGCGCAGAACGATCTCAAATGTTTCAGATCCATGGCTCATGAACTATGCTCAGAACGATCTCAAATGTTTCAGATCCATGGCTCATGAACTATGCTCACAAGCAAATAAAGAAATAAGCAGCGCCAGAAGAGAAAAGAGGAAATATATTGATGAGCTGGCAAAAGAGGCAGAGGAAGCTGCAGCCTAACGAAAATAGCACCTGATCCCCAGCGAACATACTCATTTACATAATTATGGATGAAAGAGTAACATCATGGGCAAAATCTGGATCGTCCAACTGTTTTGTCAAGGTCCACTCAATCCTACTTCTGCTGGTTTATCACAATCAAATCTACAGCTAGTAAGAAGAACACAAGAGACACCAAAGTTGCTTTCCAAGTCTCATCTCAAAAGACTCTGTAATTTGAAGAATGGTTTCATGTCTTTCTACGTTTTCCTTTTCTTAGGCTAATGAACTTACAGGGAACTCCATAATGCCCCATAAGTTTCTAAAGTGATTCTTTGTCTAAGCTATCGAAGGCTTAATCAGAGGTTCATAAATCCAGTGTAAACAGGGCGATGGTGATTAGATTTATTTGATGGTTTGACTTCCAGTATTTAGCTTTGTTGATCTGAAAATAATGATTATAATATCCCCATATGTCATAATTGACTATGGGAATGCGCCACTGAAATGACAGCCCCCAGCAGCTTATTTTTCGACGTTTTCTCTCTTTTGCTTGCCGTAAGAGCTTCTTTTCGCCCAATCTGAGGTGGCGCCGTAGAGAGCGTTGCCACTTGGTTCGATTGGCAGCTTCACCCTCCCAGGTTGCTGGAATTAGTCCAGTTCCCTCATGTCTCTCTTGCACACATCTTTGAACCTCAACTGCGGTCGCCCAACGGTTATTTTGCCATCTGCCTGTTGTCCGTAGAAGATATCTTTCTGGATACGATCATCTTCCGTGCGGCGGTCATGGCCAAGCCAGCGTAGTCTAAGCAGTGTATACATGCGTTGAAGGCCAGCACGTGACAACTTGTCGACATTTGTCACTTTGTCCTTCCACAAAATGCCAAGAATGTAGCGTAGATACCGTAGTCCTTGCATGCTTGGGTGAAGCGATTCATCAATCTAAAAATAGCCAGTGTGCAATGGAAGCTTATTAGAAGGAATAAATACCTTTTGTTTTAAGGGGCATGTGACGAGAAGAAAAATGCTAGGATATATCATGACAACAAGAACGTTTGAGGGAAAGGGAGAGGATGAGAAAGAAGATACTAGACATTTGAACATTTCCTGGAAAGAGTTCAGCAACAAAATTGATCAAACAATACTGGATACAATATGGAGATAAAAAGAAATCAACTCATGTGAAGTCAGTCCTATTATATGGCCATAGAACACCAAAAAACAATCAAGGTTAACTTCATAAGCTGTGTGCTTCTGTAGAATGGAAGGATTGAAATGGTAAGACAAGATTACTAGTGTGGAACTGATAACAAGAACCAGATCAGTGCCAGTGGAGCGAGAGATGAGAAGAACACTGGCTATGGATTGGACACACATTGAGGAAACATGTGGATAGCATTACCAGACAGTACTTTTTCTGGAATCCTCAGGTTAAGAGAGGTAGAGATAGACAGAAGTTCGCACGGAGACGATATCTGGAGACAGAAATGAAAATCAATAGGAAGAAACAGGAAGCCCTTGAGCTTATTGCACACGACACGACTTGGCCTGAGTTTGCTTAAGTCCTATGCTTCTATGGGAGCTGAAGGGTATTGGTTGATTGACTGAAGACATGAAACTGTGGAGAGACATGATCACCAACGCCACTAGGCATGTAGCATGAATAAGTAGAATCGGGACGCAGCAAGCATCATCATCAGCTGCCATCTTCACATCGAAGGTCTGCTGCAATGGATTTCCAACGTTTTCGACTCATGTCTTGATGGTGCACTCTGATAGACTCTTTCCTGTCCATCTCTTGATGTTATCTTCCGACCTATAGCGCTGTCCTTTTGTTGCACGATTGGCTCTCACTCTTCCTTCTATAATGTTTAGAGACAAAGTTGCCGAGTTAAAAACATTGCAGCGTCACGATTCAGTCTACCCAGCTGTGAAAATAAGTCTACCCAGCTGTGAAAATAGGTCTTCCCAGCTGTGAAAATAGGTCTACCAACTGTGAAGTACCTGACTTTTGGAAAGCAAAGGCACCAAGGAACAGAACCGATCATATCACTTCATAATGCTGACGTAGTATAATGAATTTAACATATCATTCCTCTACGGCAGTATCTTCTATAGGACTCTCTTTGCTTGTTTTTTAACATTTTTGACACTCTGTGCACATGAATTCTTCCCTTCGTGCTTAACTAATTGTTGCTGTCGTTTTGACGGTTTCATAAGACGTAAATCTATTTAATACTTTTGACGATCGAAGGTAGAGAACTGTATGTTAACTCTCTGGGACAGGTTGATTTGGGGTTATCTTCCCTGTGTTTATTCTTAGTGGTTGATCTGTCTTAAGACGGGCCGGTTAACTGTTCTCAAATCTGTTCTGTCTACGCATGCGCTAGTTTTTAGCGCGAACCGAGAAGACTTCCGTCTGAGAGTGATGAGCTGTTTTTCTGACCGGACAAGATGTCCGTTGTTCTTCTCTGCATTAACTGGGGGAAAGAGAGTCTTCAGTGTAACTGTGATCTTAGTGATTCTCCCCAGAGTTATTCTGTTCGTCTAGAATGACGACAGTGGTTATTTGTGTATCTCTCGGATTCTGTCCAAGGTAAAATAAACTTTATTATTATGCCAAGATTGCAGAACATTTAGTATGAACCTGTGAGTAGCGCTCACAGTTCTTGAGATCCAGAGTCCATTATGTGTGCTTGACGTAGCTAACTAAGTCTATTCGTCGAATTACTTTACAGAAGCACAATGAACGTATATTTATATGAAACCCACATTATGGCGGTATGTTTCGGCACGGAAGATAATGCCTGCCTATGAAAATACACAGTTGTTCATCAATCATTATGAGGCCCGACATTACGGCCTATATCTTTGAGCAGAAGAAGAAGTGTCTGGCGGGAGAAGCCAGATGAAGTCTTGACTTTATCAACAAGTTCACAGACTTCGATATTAAGCAACTATATTTGTCACAAGACTACCTGACGCGTTTAGTCAGGGGCTCTGAGCTACAGTATGAAAATGTATATTATCAAGCCAACGTTACTAGCATCATACATACGAGCTATGCAGGGTTGATCATGCTCGATGGTTATATGCATTACTACACATGAAATGTCCATGTTCCTTGTTCTACTGACTGTGTTGTCCGTCAACGTACTATTGCTGTAATAAATGTTGAAGAGAAAGTCATCTGCATTAACCACATCTGTGACTTCTACGTGTGGTGGAGTGAGTTTGTGTGTCCCTAAATAAGAGCCTATACGACTTCGTTACGCTCGATCTGCTGATTACACACACCATTACTCACTACAACATCTTACTACTTGTTCTACACACCTGAGAACCAGGTATGCTGTTATGTGTGAGTGTCTGCATTACACCTTGGCTGTGCCTCACGCTGTTGACCTAGATACACTCAACATTACACTGTCCTGGTGATCAACGACACGCCTACTCAGCAACACTCCAACACGGTACAAATACCAGATTTCACACGAGCAAACAGACTTTAACATCTGGTAATAAACAGCCGGCAAAACAGTAGGTTACACTAATGCTCCAAACAACTTCATATACGAATGGCTGAACCAATGGGCAAAAGTGTCTGCTGGATGTGCCATGTATAAAGAAATTACCCATCCCAAGGAAAATTGCAACATCAACAATCTGCAACGTTGGACCAGAGCTGAATCTTCCATCTGATAATATAACGCACCTGACTCAACAAGCACGCACATTAAACCCCGCACATGAGCTTCATTTCTGCAACTGTTCCCATCCATATGAACAAGTTCAGCCGTGTGCTGCTCCCTTACACCAGGCTCTCCAAAGAAAGAAGAAAACTACTGCCGGGCTCCCCAACAGTGACAAACCCGTACAGCTACACTGCACAGCTACTTGACACATGCAAATTCTTAAACTTGGCATTGGCTGTGAAAGAGCGACGAGCTTAGCAGCCCTAGTTAAACAACAACAACAACAACAAACCATCAGGAAACTGTCTCTGTGTATTGTATTTGTGCTCACGGAAGAGAGTCCGCCTATTGCTGATTTATATGCATGGAGGCATATCTGGAGTAATCCTTATATGACCACCAGCTATGCACAATGCTACAATATATGTAGTGGAAGTGAACCTATGCCGGTGAGGCTAATAACACCCTCATTGGCTCTTGAAATCATCCACACACTTCCAGGGATTCCCCCTGTGATGAAACTTGTTGAGAACCCAGTATTGCACACTAAGCTTGGGGGAGTCACTTGAGCCCCAGACTTAACTCTGGCTTTTACCTGGTTGCCTGCATGCTGGACGATCTCACTACGAAACCTATGATAGGCAGAGGAAGCTGAGAAGTGGCTTTGTGCAGGATGTGACAATTCCTTCCAGAACCAGAGTACAGTATTTTAGCTTTGCATTGTTGGAGAGCCCCCTTGGATGGCGGGGAATGCACAGTATGCCACACACTTCTTACTGCTAGCTTGGGACCAGATGTGACGATCCTTTAAGTGCAGGCCAAGCTAGAAAAACAAACTGGAGCTCATGACTTCAACTCAACACGTTTCGGAATGGCAGAAAAGCCACAGAAAAAGCCTAGATCTACAGTGTAGATAATACCAAGGAGTAACTTGGTATTGGCTGCTAAAGAGTGAGAAGCTCAGCAGCCCTAGTTCAACAACAACAACAACACGGTCTTACAGCTTCAAGTAGTTCCCGTGGGTCTCTCTAAAGAGACAAATAAAGAATATAACTACTGTACGCTCAGGCAAAGTCGTACAAAGCAATTAAAATGAGGTTGTGCATGGGGGGCTGACAACCTCATCATGTACAACAAATTGCCACATAAACCAACCCTGCAAGAGGTTGTGCATACTTGGCACAGGCTTCATGCAAGGGGACCAGCTACCGTGGGGACTCCATGCACCGTAAGGAGCGCAAACGAAAGTGATGATGATGTTGAGCCACCAATGTTACGTGTTCCCAGCAATCGCCTACCCTTTCATCTCTTTCTCCCTCTCTCGTTCCTCCCGTATTACCCCTTACTCTTTCCCTTACTCACCCCACACTCTCTCTCCCTCCCCCACATTTGTTTTCCTCTCATCGCTTCTATCCCCATTTTCCTCCCCTCCCCTTTCTTCCCGTCTCTGTTTTGATAGAACGTGTACAGTAGAATCGTCGTCAAAGTGTGAATAAGCTGTATAGCTCTTTAATATTTAATGACCTATTTATCAAAATAAGAAACCCTACTCAAGCCTGATTGAAACATTTCCGCCTGGGAGAACAGAAATACTTAATCAGGGAGAATAAATCGATATTGTTTTCGCATGTCTCTTGGTATTTTCCTAGCTTAATTAGTGCCTTACAATAGCTCAGACTGGCGTCTGGAATTTTATTACAGTCCTAGACAATGTTCCCGGTTTTTTTTTTTTTTTTTTTTTTCACATCGTTTAATATGAAGCCTTCATAGATCATGGACTATATAGGTACCGTATATTAATCGTTATGAAAGTTAAAAAAACAATACAGTACTTTAAAACAGCGTTCTTTATCTATACTGAAGCACATTAAAAACGCACCACTATTATATATACTGATGCCGAGAAGTTGGCAAAAAAAGTGTGTGAATGGATTTTCCCCCGTGTTTGCCATGAGGTAGAGAGCGAATGGCTGCTGGAATGGAAAGTGCAAGATTCAGCCCACGGGTGTGTGTACAGACTACATGAAAACGATGAAAGTTACACGTGCAACACGATTCCCAACAGCTATGACCCTGAAAATGTGTACGCGTTGTGGCAGTATACTCGGTATAAAAAGGCCGTTGAGACAAAACACCCAGTACATGTGCTTGAAATGCCACGACTATCTGAAAATGACCGCCAACGAGCCATTGGTATGTTGAAGACCAGAATGAGCTCGCGGGACATTGCCAGAAGGATGAATTGCCACCACAGCACTATTGTACGTCTCAATGAACGTTACGGAACCAGTGGCAGTGCCCGGGATAGACTTCGGAGTGGCCAACCACGAGTTACTACCCCTGCGCAAGATCGTCATATTGTGCTGAGTCACCTAAGGAATCGTACTCTCCCGGCAAGTCAAACAGCAAGAGCAATAGTGGGTAGACATGGGCAAGTCTCTCGAATGACAGTCATACAACGACTCAGAGATACAGGCCTTACTGCAAGACGACCTTATGTTGGGCCAAACTTGACTCACAGACATCGTTAGCAGCGCCTGCAATGGGCAGAGCAACATATCAGATGGACTATACTGCAGTGGAATGCTGTCCTATTCACAGACGAGAACAGATTCAACATATCCTTTGCAGATGGACGTATGCGGATTTAGCGACGGTGTGAAGAGCGCTTTGCAGATTGCTGTGTCAACCGATTTCGAGGTGGCAGTATTCCCATTTGGGGAGGATTCAGTTTTCACCATCGCATGCCTCTTCACGTCTTCCGTGGAAATGTTAATGCTGTGACATATCGAGATGAGGTTCTGGATGCACTGGTTGCTCCTGCGTTCACAATTTATCCAGACTTGCAGCTTCTCCAGCAGGATAACACACGTGCATTTTTTTGTATTTTTGGTTTTCTCCCTTGCCTGCACAGAATGCAATGAATTTCATAACAATCAAATGTACAAATTAATGACCAGCATGGATTCATAGGAAAATGAATAAAGATTCCAAATATGTAAACTTGTACACACTTATATTTACATTTCACACTCTGTTCCTGGATTATACAGGTGGTGCGTTTTTAATGTGCTTCAGTATATATGGATGCTGAGCTACAGTTGAGTAAATAGTAAGCGCTCGTAAGAAAGCAGGACAGACAGAAAGAAGGAAAGAAAGGAAGAAACGACAGGATATTGGACATAATAATTATAGTGCTTTAAAACAGCTACATTTTCGAGTGACCATTGCTTTCATACTGGAACTCACGAGAGAGACATCACCTGTCTCTTTTTTCTTAAATGCCTATATTATCCCCCCCCCCCCCCCCCCCCAAACAAAAAACAAACAAAAAAACTGCGGATTGAGCGTTCATCTGTAATTCAACATGAATAAAGAAAATAAACGCAAGAGAGATGGGGGACATGAAAGTCGGATCAACATAAAGATAAGCTGACAGAACTACGGATGCGAACAAAATCAAGAAGTACAAAGACATCATCGTACAAAGTGTACAGTAGCCGAAGCAGACAGAGCCGGATTAACGTAGTAGCAAAAGTAGCATATGCTACGGGCCCCGCGCCAATAAATATGTACATAATTTTTTGGTCATCTTCTAATACGAGCGTTAAACCAATGATCTTGTGATTTATGCCATCTTTAGCGCCTTTTCATTTGGTGTCACGAAATTGTGAGAGAAAGAGCATAAGAGGGTGACTTAGTGTGACTCTTCATTATTTTTATCTTAACTGTTTGCGGACGGAAGCCATTTAAGTGGCGTTGAAAATGTGGTCACGTTTGGACGGAAGCCACTTTTTTGGCTCTAGGCGACTGCCCCTCTAATTTTGTTTCGTTCTTTGTGAAATGAATTTGCATTAACAATAAAAATTAGAATTTAGGAAACGGAAACTTCCTGTCTTAATTGAGGTATACGGCGTGCTCGCACTCTCTTTCGATCTTGATTAAAATTTCTTGATTTGTAAGGTTAGAAAACTCAAAAAATGAGCAGTAGACACAGAGATATTGGACGTAATTATGCTTCTGGAAGTGAAAAACGTAAAGCGAAGGAAGAAAAAGAAAGAAGAGATCAACTTGTGATATAAAAAACACGTAAGCTGACAGAATATTTTGATGTTCATGGTGGTGGTACTTTAACCGCTGAAGCTGGAAGTACAGGAACAACTAGTACTAGTGCAGGCTGTGCAGCAGAAAACATACAGCAAAACCCAGTATACACTGAGTCTGAATGTGAAAGAATAAGTGAAACGAAGAAGTACTCTAATGATATTGGTGACTGGCCGAACAATATAGATGACTGTGAGCGTGAATATTGGATATCCAAGGGAAGTGAGAAATGTCAACATGTTGATAGTGCCTTCTCTTCATCCGTGCGATTGTATGACACTGAAAAGAAAACTCGATACTGTCAGAAGTCTTATTTTACACATATTCATAAACTTACAAACAAGCAACATGCAAGAAAATGGTTATGCTATTCAGAAAGTAAAGGGCGCATATTTCTGTTTCCCATGTAAGCTTATGAGTTCAGAATGTTCATCAAAGTTTACTGTGGAAGGGTTTAATGACTGGAAAAATGCAAGCAATCGATTGCGTCGACTTGAAGAAAGCTCCTCACATAGACAAGCTTTAATTTCACTGTTGATGCGTAAAAACAAAGGTGAACGTGTCGATTCCAAACTTGTGAAACAAATGGACATTCAAGAAAAGTATTGGCACAAACTTCTAGAGCGAATAATTGAAGTTGTGAAGTTTTTAGCATAACGAGGCCTTTCATTTCGTGGCAGTGATGAAATTGTTGGGTCCCCTTATAACGGGAATTACTTAGGGTTGTTAGAATTACTGGCCAAGTTTGACCCTTTTCTGGCAGAGCATATAAGTACTCATGCAAACAAAGGATTTTGACATACATCATTTCTAACTAAAACAACGTGTGAGGAATTCATCAATCTGATTGGATCCAGCATACTGGATCACATTCTCTGTGAAGTGAAGAAATACAAGTATTATTCCGTTTCATTGGATTCTACTCTAGATATATCTAATATGGACCAGCTAACTTTGACTCTGCGCTATGTTTTGCCGTCTGGACCAGTTAAAAGATTTGTGACATTTTTGGATATGGAAGGTCATAGTGCTGAACAGCTTACTAAAAGTCTACTTAAATTTTTAAAGGCAAATGACATTGATATTAAAGACTGCCGTGGTCAAAGTTATGACAACGCCAGCAACATGAGTGGCAAGTTTATAGGATTACAAGCACGAATTAAAGAGATGAATAAGTTTGCGCATTACATTCCGTGTTTTGCACATTCACTAAATTTGGTTGGAAAATGTGTTGCTGAAGGTTGTCAAGAAGCAGTCATTTTCTTTGGATTTGTTGAAAGCCTGTACACCTTCTTTTCTGCTTCTACCTACCGGTGGGGTCTCCTTTCTACTGCATTATGTGCTGGCGGTACTCATAATTGCCATTTCTGAAAAGACTGTCAGATACCAGGTGGTCCGCTCGGGCAGATGCAACAAAAGCACTTTTACACAGCTTTTCTGCGATAAAACAAGTCTTGGATGATATTTCAGATAGCAATGATCAGAAGGCAGAGTGTCGTCAACAGGCTCGTGGTCTACTTTCAACCAAGATGAAGTTAGAAACAGGAATAATGATCATACTGTGGGATCAAGTATTACAGCGTTTTCAAATGACCAGTGCTTCTTTGCAATCTTCTGACCAAGATTTGAATACAGCTTGTGCACTCTATGAATCCCTGCGGGGGTATATTAAAGCTATGCGGTCTACTTTTGCAGACATAGTGCAAAAGGCCAAGGATCTGACTGAGTGTGAACATTATCAAGAACAAACTCAAAGAAAACACAAACGAAATCGAGAGTATGATGATTTCAGTGGTTCCAGCACACTTGATCCACTTGTTGAATCTCAAACGCCTTCTCAGCAGTTTAAAAGCCGAACATTTCTTGTCCTTATTGATAGCTTGCTCTCTGCCTTGTCAAAACTCCAGAAAGCTTATCAAAGGTTGAATGATGTATTTGGATTCCTTCGTCAGTTACAGTCGTTTACACCTGAAGAGGTGGTAACGAGATAATCGAATCTTATTAAATCATATCCGGAAGATCGGGAAGAAAGTCTTTGTGAAGAACTTGTGCAGTTTACAGAACTGTTGAAAACTGATCTTGCTTCTCATATTGGCACTACTCTAGACCTTGTAGAGTTACAGTTTTACCGTTTGATCACTGGCTAACAAAAAAAAAAAAACAATTTTTTTTTCTTTCTTTAACATTTCTATGTTTTTCTGGTCAATTTTAATGCGCTGTTTTTAAATCTGCAAACCGTTTTTCTCTATCAGGTCGGGATCTCTAGAAATACGCAATTGAAGTTTTTTAACAACGGCATACAGTATTACAACATCATTCGTACAAGAAGTATAACAGTTATGTAGGCTTGAATTTCTTTGCAGTCGACTTTCGTCGGTGAATGGCATGTGGTACATCGCGATGAAGCATCCAACAATAATCGGCAAGCATGGTCACACTCCACCGTCCTTGATAACGTGACTCCATTACGGCGATATCTTGATGGAATCGTTCTCCATGTTCATTGCTGACTTCGCCAAGGTTGTCAGGGAAAAAGTTAAGATGCGAATCGACCAAATGGATTTTGAGGGACGTGTTACAGCCCATAATTCTGTATGCACTGCTTAACAATATGCACATAGTCGACAGATTTGTGATTTCCCAGAAAGTTATCGACGATCGATTTGAATGTCATCCATGCGCGAAGTTCACTACCATGTAACAAGTTCTCGAATTGTTTGTCTGCAATAACTTTCCTAATCTGAGGTCCTACAAAGATACCTTCCTTTATCTTTGCATCGGTAACTTTTCTCGAAGATAAGTGAAAGCTTTCCTCGTTTTATCTAACGCTTATACGAAATTCTTCATGAGCCCCAACTTTATATGTAACGGTGGTAAAATGATGCTGTCTTTGTTAACTAATGGCTCGTGTATTACATTTTTATGCTCGAGCTGCATACGATCCCTGATAGGCCACACCTTTCTTGCATAATGTTCCTGTCTGTTGCGGCTGTCCCATTCACATAGGAAGCAACAAAAGTTAGTATATCCAGTCTGCATGCCCGTGAGAATTGCAATGACCGTTAGGTCTCCACAAATCCGCCATTGGTAGTCATTGTACTCTATTTTTGCCAAAAGTATGGCCATATTGTCATAAGTTTCTTTCATATGAACAGAGTAGGCGACTGGAATTGATGAAAATAAATTTCCGTTATGCAATAACACGGCTTTTAGACTAATCTTGGAAGAGTCGATGAAAAGTCGCCATTCGTTGACTATGTGCTCATGACCGAGGGGCACCATTATACCGTTTACATCTTTGCAAAAGCAAATGTCATCATCCATCTCAAAGTATTGAACAAGTTCTCTGTGTCTATGACGAAATTTAGATATCGGAGTATTGGGCGCTAAAAGATTCCATTCTTTGAGTCGCTAACCGAGTAATTCCGCTTGTCCTTTGGTAAGAGCTAGATCACGTGTTAGATCTGAAAGTTCTGAATGGTTAATTAAGTGAACACCATCATTCACCGGTATATAATCCGAGTCAGAATTAGCTTCTAAAGCAGGTAAACTATCACTTTCTGATGGTTCATTCACGTCCAACGGATATTGTTCTGGTGGAACTGGGATAGGACACGTGATTGGATCATGAGGCACTGGTTTCGAAACCGATTCAATATTTGGATAAACCACAGACTTTCTAGTTTTAAAAGTGAAACCATGGATATTTGTCAAGCAGAAGTAACAATCAGTAGCGTGATTTGTCGGTTCACGCCATATTACTGGCACTCCAAAAGGCATCGACTCATGCTTCGGCGATTTTCGTAACCAACCTGCCAATGTATTTGCACAAGTCGAACAAACTGCATTTGGCTTCCAAGATTTATTTGCATCATCAACTTTCGAATCGAAAACAAGTTCATATGCTTTCTTTAGTAATGGTGTAAAGTTTTTCTGGTGAACACGATCGGTAAAATATCCGCACACGTAACAGAACAGATCAGCCGAATTTCTACAACTTCTAGAAGCCATATTTCGCTCAGAATTATTTCAAAATACAGTAACTATTTGAAAAATAGCGTAACATATGTCATGCATCTTTTAGCAGTATAAAAAGTAGAATTATTTTGCATTTTATTAATTTTTAATAAGTTATATAGTAAAAATGAAACGGAGCAAATAACGGTTTCCCAAAAATATATTTATTCACAAATATCTTAAGAACCCGATGTGATAGAGATAAACGGATTTCAAATTTGAAATCAGCGCAAGAAACTGACCTAAGAACACTTATTCTTATATAAGAAAGAAAAATGTTGTTTGTCAGTGTAAGTGACAATTCTTTGGAGTCTTGTTTTCCAAATGTAGAAATCGCCTTGCGCATCTATTTGTCACTAATGGTAACCAACTGCAGTGGAGAACGATCATTTTCAAAACTGAAACTTATTAAAAATGAACTAAGGAGCACCATGGGTCAAAAGAGATTGAACTAATGAGCATTGAACATAAACTTCTGCATGAAATTGATACATCCTATATCATTAACAAATTTGCTCATACTAAATGTAGAAACATTAATATTTAAACAATAATGTTGACTGTGTTGTTACTTTTGATAATGATAATTACTATGCAAATTAAAAATGTATGTGTTCAAATATATTTGTGTTGTTTTATTGTTTTTTTTTTTTAAAAATATAGGGCCCCTTTCTTAACATATGCTACAGGCCCCGTACTAGCTTAATCCGGCCCTGGACGCAGACAACAAAAAACGGTGAGCTAACAAATAAAATACACAAGCCAGACACAGCCATACAAATAGATAACGATAAAAGGCATAAACGAACTTAAACGCTGGAGACGATACAGTTGGAAACATGAAATTAAAGGAGTAGCCCAACCCAAGAAACAGTCGGCGGTGGCCAAGCTAATAGCTACACTGCAGAAAGAAAAAAGTTACCTATGCCACGGGAAAGGATTATTTGAACCGAGCATTTATGAATGGAATAAAACTACGAAGGACTGAAGCTGGAAAACTCTAGTGTTTCAGATATTATAGAGCAGGGACAGGCAACACAGGAGTGGTGTGGATCTACGTTTGAAACACTGTGCTTTCTAAATATTTACTTTTGATAAAATTTTGCCTGTTTTCTGGTTTCAGAGTAGGCATTTGGAATTTAGAATTATTGCAGTGTATATTTAACTTTTATCCTTACCGACCGATCTGCTTCCAGCAGTGCCTTTAATAGAGCAGGAGAAACTGAAATTCTAATGTTGACTGCCCTTCAAAGAAAATATCATGTTCCTATATCATGCAGATAACGATTAAAGTGGACTTTTTAAGCTAACTTATGTTTTTACTAGGAATGAGGAAAAAGTACATTTAATCTTAGAGATACACCGCAGTTAAATGAAGGCGTGACAGAACTAGTCCGAAACTTACTTATTTTTAAAATGCTTTCTCTTTTCCCCTCCGTCACCGAAAGATCTATCAAAGTTTACCCTATGGTCTAACGGCAGCCGGGAACGACCTCTTGCTGATCCCAGTTATTCTGAATTCGAAAAAAGATCTAACAGGAAAATATAAATTCGATTAAGCAAATAATCGTGAAACATTCAGAATTGCACTGAAATAACTCACATCATTTCTCGACACAATATCACTTAAGTTTACTCTAGTGCCCTCGATTTCTATATAGAGTGACGCCAACTAAAATTTGGCCGCCATTTTCGGCCGTACCCGTATTGCAGGAAAATGGACCCAATCGCGAGTTTCAGACCCAATTTGCATTTTCGTTTAGGTTAGCTAATAATTTGAAATAAAATTAGATGCAAATACAGTAGCACATATTTGTACTATTATTTGTATTTCAACTAACAAAACAAAAAGAAGAAAACTAGTTTACTTACCGGTTTATTGAAAAGAATCAGTAGCGTGGATTTTTAACACATTCTCCGTTGAATTTTATATTCCGTTAGAATTCCACTATTTGGCAACAAATATTCCGTTAGAGTTGCAACACTTAGCAAAACATACTCCCTTCGAATTGAACTATTTACCCAGTTTGACATGTGGAAACTGGTGAATGACTGTTGTAGACACTGACAGTTTTACTAGATCCAGATAGTCACATCAGTTTATGTTTTCATTAAAAATGCGACTATGTACAGATAGTTTTAACAAAATCTAATTACATATTTTGGACCGGAGATTTTATTATAGTTTTATTATATATATATATATATATATATATATATATATATATATATATATATATATATATATATATATATATATATATATATATATATATATATATATATATATATATATATATATATATATATATATATATATATATATATATATATATATATGTTATACAATTTTTATTATTATATAATAATAATATTATATAATGTACTATATAATTTTGTTATCATGTTATTATAATTAATAAATATTAATAAAATATTACAAATATAAAATTTTATTATATTATATTATTTTTATTATATAATTTTGATATTTTATATATTATAATTATACAATTATATAATTTATATTATATAATTTAAAAGTATATAAATTATATAAAATACATATATGTGGTAAGTTGGGATTATATAAATATTTATAGGGGACTTAGTGTACTGACTGAGATCAGCTGTGAAGGTATCTGTATATAATATGTGTGGTGTGTTACAGATGACCTTACTTTGCTACCACATTTAGACCTCAGTCAGACTTATTCTGGAATATTGTGATGACTACGTTGAATGTCTAGGGTTATGATAATGATGAAGTGTAAGTCCACAACAACAACAACAGACAAATAAACACTTTATTTAAGATTCACAACACTTTACACCACTATGACAAGCACATACATATACACTCTAGAAGACTAGCTTAAGTAAGTCAAGTGTCAACTTTTAAATTATGTATTAATTTCTTTCAAGAATAGATATCCTGATCCAACTACAGAGTGAATCAGGAATCACAATCAACTGTAAACTCAATGTCTATGTACAAAAATTATACAAAGGATCTTTGTCCTGACATAGAATATTATTACAATATGTGTGTAGTGTTATGCTCTGGTATTAAGAGGTAATACTGGCTTTTGAAGCTATGTTGTTGTTTGTCATCACGACTTCATGTGTTTGTTAATGGTGGAAATAATCTTGAAGGGCTCACAGTTCTTTTTATTTGTAAACAATAACTGCCCCTCTTGCTTTAGTATTACAGTCAATTTTTAAAGGGGTTTATACAAGGGTGAGCTGCTCTGGCTGACGAATTCTTAACTTAGGTGTCTGCGGCAGGAAAACTGTCTCCTCTGCTCGCTTGCTTCTCAGTTATCTTGAGATACCCCACTGGTCGATATCTTGGACAAGGAGTCTGCTGCCAGCCTTCTGGATCCAGCAAAACTCAGACCAGGTGCTGCTCTAATACTTCAGTACCACGGTCCCTGAAATAAGAAGGTTGTACCTCCTTCTTCAGAACTAATATATAATATCTATTTCCACACTGAAGTACAGGACATTACAAACACAGAGTTCAGCGCTGTATGCCAACTACTAGCTTCTCATGTGACAATATACCAGTATTCCTCTCCCTAATGGTTACAACGCCTCTGCAATTCCAGCTGTACTTCCTTCTATACAATAAGATAGGTGTCATGTTACTAAATGGCAATCCCATATATGCCACTGCAGTTATACTCCTCTCTGACAAGCTTTTACATGGTGGAGCAATATCTAGGCTTTGCCTTCTGTTTGCTACTGAACTACACACATACAGACACAATTTATCAATTCATATTCAATTTTCATATTATATATATATATATATATACATATATATATATATATATATATATATGTATATATATATATATTATATATATATATATATATATGCTTACCACAATTCAAGGAAATATACACAAGTACGTTGACTGGCGAGGAATTCTGGCACAATTTTGATCTGCCTTATCCCAGGCTTTTATTTAGAAAAATGTTAGCTTGCTCGCCACGCACTTGCTTCTCACAAACTATATTTTCAAAACTGGCCCTGAACTGACGCTTCTATTTGCCTATATCGAACGCTCTAACCAATGAGACCATGTTTACAAGAGCCTTTGAAAAAAATATTACCCATCCTACCGTAACCATTAACAACCAACTAGTATTTGCAGTCCGACTAATCCGGTTTCGCCTTACATATTTCTACCGCCAATCAAATCGTATCTAACTTGTTGACCTCATTCCCCTAAAGCAGTGTTGTTCAAACAGCCATTATGAGCAAATATGATCTTGTGCTGTCAGACAACCTCACTATAGTATTTTGGCTATAATTTATTAAGTACTAGACCATTTGCGTAACACATAACATATTCTTTGTCAGCAAGTCTTAAGGTACAAGAATATATAAGTTTAAGGGGGTTAAGTGGCTTCGTTCAAAATATGTATTATTCTAGGATAGTCGTGTATTTGTTTCTTTTTATTTTCCTCGAACCGCCACCTGTCCTGCCTTTTCGACTGTTCTGTCAGTATAAATTCAGGATTTCAGACGTAAAACAGTATTGTGTCATGTTTCCTAATAAGCATTCAACATGTTTTTTAAAACCTTACCTCGTATCGTTAGTGTTTTTTTATCACTGTCTATTTGAAAAAAATCAAGCCTGCATGCCTTTTGCGTGGGATGGCATTAATTTTAAATCGCGAAGCGACGTGGTAGCATTGCATGCGTTCCTCCGTGCATCTCTCTCTCTCTCTCTTCTAAGCCCGTCTGTCTTTTAGGTTAACGTAATGTATATAATGACATTAATGCTAGTATTATATCTAGGTCATTAAGCAGTTTGCGTATCTCAAGGTTTTCTAAGAAACACAGTACCAGTTTTATTTTTAGAAACGCGTGTAGTTTATGCAGTAGGCTTGTACTATCAAACGTGGAAGCGTTACATTTATTATGGCGTTCTACAACGCAGGTGTACGCTATTGGGAAAAGCACTGGTCTTTTACCATTCTTCTTTCCTTCTATTAAATTACTTCGTTAGGCTTAACATTTATTTTCTCATTTATATATGTGGATTAGAATTTTTCACGACTAATTCTCTACACTTAAAACAGACATCATATGTCAGTCCATAATTCTATATACACCTAGATAAATGTATTGCTATTCCTGATGATCATTGTGATTCTCATCACACGGATGGCGGCTTAGAAAATCCGCATCAACGTTTCGCGGATTTTATTTTTATCATGGATTAATGCAGGTGGGTCAAATCAAAGTAGGCACGACTCAAGAAATCTGCCCTAGACCTCTGCAATCCAAGAATCCATTTCAGATATGTTACTGAACAGCTGCAAGTGTTACGGCTTGTCTTAATGCTGCGTAGCAATCTATATTCACCATTTCTCTTCTCTGAGTCTGCTCAACGACATGTCATGAGAATATTAGATGTTCCTCAAATTGTACGTTATGAGGAGTTGATCTATATGGTGATATCTGAGTTGTGTAGTGGATCCAATAATTTTCTCATCATTCTAGAGAAGACACTAGGCGCATTCTTCAATCCAAATGGCAATCTGTTAAATTCATAGTGTCCCTCTGAGGTACTAAAAGCTAGATAAGGTCTAACCTCAGGCTTTACCGGAATCTGATAGTATCCTTTGCTCAGATCCACTTTTGAGAAATATTTAGCTTTATTCAGCCTGGCAAACAACTGATTTGTATCCGGCAATGGATCCACCTGACCTTCTGTGATAGCATTCAGTCTCCTGTAATCTATACAGAGTCTATGTTCTCCAGAGGGTTTTCTTAAGAGCACCACACTGGAACTATACGAAGATTCACTGTGTGAAATGATTCCTTCCTTCAACAGATAGTCTATCTCTTCCTTCAAGGCTTTCTCCTTAGCGAAAGGAATCGAATATGCCTTCATACATACAGGTGTTGGGTCTATAAGTTTCATATCATACTCCAATAAGTTAGTTCCCCGGACGGTCCGTTAACACCTCTGTATGATCATCTAAAACCTGTTGCACTCTCTTCTTCTGATCTTTCGTTAAGTGTGTACTGATTTTCATCTGTGCATCTGTCTCACAGGGGTGTAATGGATATTCATATGATGAAAGTGGTTCCTTTTTCATCTCCATCGCAATAGACAAGGTCAACAAATGTGTCTCTTCCTGATTTTCTCTTTCCAAATATTTCTTCAGGAGATTCACATGATAGATTTTTTCTTTCCCCTTCTTATCTATCTTATAATTTGTTCTAGACACCTTCTCTAGAACTGTATATGGACCTTGCCATCCAATTTGCAACTTATTCTGGCTACCGGGTAGAAGAAGCAGTACCTTCTCTCCCGCAGCCAATTCTCTGTCTTTAGCTTTCTTGTTGTAATAGGCAGCATGTTTTTTCCTGTCTTGTCTCAAATTTTCATTGGCAAGTTTCCAGCCAGTTTTTAAACGAGTGGTCAGCTCATTCACATATTGGTATGATGATGTAATATTTTCCTCTGCCTTTTCATCAGTCCACGTTCTTAACAGAGTTACATATGGACTTTTAAATTCGGAAACTTATTTTTCCTGGCACATGTCAGGTCCTTTGCACTCGAAGCACTGTTGTGATGACTTTTCTTCCCCGAATCATCATGCACAAATCGACCGCTACCAATTTTTCTTTTGGGGCTTTCTCCCCACTTAGAATTCTTGATGAGAGATTTCCTCTCTACATCTTCTTCCTCCAGTTTACATAAGTCCGATCGAGGGATTTTCGGCTTATTCTGGGGTAAGACATCTTTTTGCACTCGCTGCATAGTGGCCATTGTAAAACAGTCAATGGAAGCTTGTCCGTGAAAAGGGGCTTCCCAATCCACTTGGTCCACTTTATTAAATTTATTTTTCTTTTCAGTGTCAGGCCTACGTTTGCCCCGTGGCGTGTGTAGGTCCTGATCACTATTCCCACTTGTGGGTGTTCCCTCATGTGCTATGCTACACCTTTCTACAAAATTCACAATGTCCCACCTTGCCTTGGGCCAATAATAATTTTGAGCTACCTTTTGAATGATGGTACCTATTTTTTCATGGTCCCCATCTTTTCTCACATGTAAGCTCCTTATTAAGTCTGTCCTATACCTTTTAGGAAGTATCAGCTGTCCCTGACCTTTGGATCTAGTTCCAGTCTTCCGGTATATTAGTTTATTCTTCATATAGAAGTCTACTTTTCCTGGAGGTGTGTGACAATTGGACAATTTTCTAAAACAAGGCTTGAGGGTCTTATCCCCAGCCTGGGCCTTCCTCATTTCATCTGGAGTGGTATTTATCATAATATCCTCCTCCTTTCTTGAGGTCGACCTGACCTGAAGGGTGGCCACATACACAGGTTTCCTTCTGCAATGGTCAGTATCATGATTGTCCATCCGACAATTCTTACACCACCTCCTTCCTTGGTTGAAAGATTTTCTTTCATCAAATTTCCTTTCATCGAATTGTGGGGTTTTATTTTTATTTTCATACCGTGGCCTATCAAACTGGTGCTTACCTTTGTTCTGATCTCTATGATCAAAATCATTAAAGTTTTGTGGTGCCTTAAAATAGTCTACCTGTTTCTTTTTATTACCTGTTACCTCTGCTTGAGCTGCCTGATATCTTTCAGCAACATTTAGTAACTCACCCAGCCTCTCTGCACCTTGTTCCATGAGAAACTTTCTCAGGTCTGGAGCCATGGACTCTCTTAGTTGTTCTATAAGGATCATTTCCTTAAGATCTTGGGTTTTCCCCAGAGCCGTCCATTTCTCCAAGTATTCTCTAACCGTGCAGAGAACTGGTGATATGTTTCACCTGACAGTAGTTTAGCATTCCTAAATTTTTTTCTATAAAATTCTCCATTCTTTTCATATCTTAACAAAAGAGCCTGCTTTAACATGTCATAATTTTCTTGATCATCTCTGCTCATCTTGGCGAAAACTTCATAAGCTGTACCACGAAGCCCTTGAGATAACTTTAAACTCCACCTTTCTCTCTCTAACCCATACGTGGTAGCTAACAGTTCATATCTATTTAGATAGCTCTCGATATCATCGTCTTTCTCAACAAAATGATCTAGATGAAAATTCATAGCTGAGGTTGAGGCTCCCTGACTAGCAGTGGCATCAGAGGTAAAGGGACTGGCACCATTTTCAGGAGCATGGCTTTGAAATTCCAACTCCCTTAGTCGTAATTCGTGCTCCCTCTGTAATCTCTTATCTTCTGCTTCCCTCTCTGCAGCCAATCGCTTGTCTTCCCTTTCACAGCTTGCCTTCTTTCCTCTCTTTCTGCCTCTAATTGTAACTTCTTAGCCTCAGCCTCCAATTGTAACTTCTTAGCCTCAGCCTCCAATTGTAACTTCTTAATTTCTTTTTCAGCCTCTAACTTTTTTTCAGCCTCTTTTTCTAATCTTTTTTCTTCACGTTCAATAAATTTGTCACATTCAGTAGTGACATAAGCAAACATAACTTGCCCGTCCATTCCTAACTCTTTAGCAGCCTGCATAGCAGCAGATCGAAATTTTGCCAGGTCCGCCATTTTCTAACAGGCAAATGTATACAATATTTAACTAAACAATTTTATCTATGAGTAATTAACTAAGGACAACCACAAGCACTGAGAGCTCAACCTTATTTTTCCACCCAAGAATACCTTTTTAATTTTTATTATTTCCAGAAGTGAATTACTCCCAATATATATGTGCTAGGGGAAGGTTCAATATCCCGGGAGCGAGACCCCAATATATGTGGTAAGTTGGGATTATATAAATATTTATAGGGGACTTAGTGTACTGACTGAGATCAGCTGTGAAGGTATCTGTATATAATATGTGTGGTGTGTTACAGATGACCTTACTTTGCTACCACATTTAGACCTCAGTCAGACTTATTCTGGAATATTGTGATGACTACGTTGAATGTCTAGGGTTATGATAATGATGAAGTGTAAGTCCACAACAACAACAACAGACAAATAAACACTTTATTTAAGATTCACAACACTTTACACCACTATGACAAGCACATACATATACACTCTAGAAGACTAGCTTAAGTAAGTCAAGTGTCAACTTTTAAATTATGTATTAATTTCTTTCAAGAATAGATATCCTGATCCAACTACAGAGTGAATCAGGAATCACAATCAACTGTAAACTCAATGTCTATGTACAAAAATTATACAAAGGATCTTTGTCCTGACATAGAATATTATTACAATATGTGTGTAGTGTTATGCTCTGGTATTAAGAGGTAATACTGGCTTTTGAAGCTATGTTGTTGTTTGTCATCACGACTTCATGTGTTTGTTAATGGTGGAAATAATCTTGAAGGGCTCACAGTTCTTTTTATTTGTAAACAATAACTGCCCCTCTTGCTTTAGTATTACAGTCAATTTTTAAAGGGGTTTATACAAGGGTGAGCTGCTCTGGCTGACGAATTCTTAACTTAGGTGTCTGCGGCAGGAAAACTGTCTCCTCTGCTCGCTTGCTTCTCAGTTATCTTGAGATACCCCACTGGTCGATATCTTGGACAAGGAGTCTGCTGCCAGCCTTCTGGATCCAGCAAAACTCAGACCAGGTGCTGCTCTAATACTTCAGTACCACGGTCCCTGAAATAAGAAGGTTGTACCTCCTTCTTCAGAACTAGTATATATAATATCTATTTCCACACTGAAGTACAGGACATTACAAACACAGAGTTCAGCGCTGTATGCCAACTACTAGCTTCTCATGTGACAATATACCAGTATTCCTCTCCCTAATGGTTACAACGCCTCTGCAATTCCAGCTGTACTTCCTTCTATACAATAAGATAGGTGTCATGTTACTAAATGGCAATCCCATATATGCCACTGCAGTTATACTCCTCTCTGACAAGCTTTTACATGGTGGAGCAATATCTAGGCTTTGCCTTCTGTTTGCTACTGAACTACACACATACAGACACATCAATTCATATTCAGACACAATATTATCAATTATATATATATATATATATATATATATATATATATATATATACATATATATACATATATATGAAATATGTCTAGCTTACCACAATTCAAGGAAATATACACAAGTACGTTGACTGGCGATGAATTCTGGCACAATTTTGATCTGCCTTATCCCAGGCTTTTATTTAGAAAAATATTAGCTTGCTCGCCACGCACTTGCTTCTCACAAACTATATTTTCAAAACTGGCCCTGAACTGACGCTTCTATTTGCCTATATCGAACGCTCTAACCAATGAGACCATGTTTACAAGAGCCTTTGAAAAAAATATTACCCATCCTACCGTAACCATTAACAACCAACTAGTATTTGCAGTCCGACTAATCCGGTTTCGCCTTACATATTTCTACCACCAATCAAATCGTATCTAACTTGTTGACCTCATTCCCCTAAAGCAGTGTTGTTCAAACAGCCATTATGAGCAAATATGATCTTGTGCTGTCAGACAACCTCACTATAGTATTTTGGCTATAATTATTAAGTACTAGACCATTTGCGTAACACATAACATATTCTTTGTCAGCAAGTCTTAAGGTACAAGAATATATAAGTTTAAGGGGGTTAAGTGGCTTCGTTCAAAATATGTATTATTCTAGGATAGTCGTGTATTTGTTTCTTTTTATTTTCCTCGAACCGCCACCTGTCCTGCCTTTTCGACTGTTCTGTCAGTATAAATTCAGGATTTCAGACGTAAAACAGTATTGTGTCATGTTTCCTAATAAGCATTCAACATGTTTTTTAAAACCTTACCTCATATCGTTAGTGTTTTTTATCACTGTCTATTTGAAAAAAATCAAGCCTGCATACCTTTTGCGTGGGGTGGCATTAATTTTAAATCGCGAAGCGACGTGGTAGCATTGCATGCGTTCCTCCGTGCATCTCTCTCTCTCTCTCTCTTCTAAGCCCGTCTGTCTTTTAGGTTAACGTAATGTATATAATGACATTAATGCTAGTATTATATCTAGGTCATTAAGCAGTTTGCGTATCTCAAGGTTTTCTAAGAAACACAGTACCAGTTTTATTTTTAGAAACGCGTGTAGTTTATGCAGTAGGCTTTTACTATCAAACGTGGAAGCGTTACATTTATTATGGCGTTCTACAGCGCAGGTGTACGCTATTGGGAAAAGCACTGGTCTTTTACCATTCTTCTTTCCTTCTATTAAATTACTTCGCTAGGCTTTACATTTATTTTCTCATTTATATATGTGGATTAGAATTTTTCACGACAATATACACAATATATAAATGTACAATTATATGTTATATATATATATATATATATATATATATATATATATATATATATATATATATATATATATATATATATATATATATATATATATATATATATATATATATATATAATCTTATAAATATAGAAGAGGTGTTAAGAATAGACAGACCTAGGGAACTGCATAATATAGTCAAACAATATTTATCACGAACAAATGTCAATATTAGTGTCTGGGAATGTGAAGGTCTGATGCTGTTCTTACAATGCATATGAATTTTAACAGAAGAAAGTCAATTAAATATCTGTTAAAGTCAGTTATATAACTGGAACCAGCAGGCCTTGATTTTGTTTGTTTTTTGTTTATTTATTTAACGTATTAGCATAATTGTGATTGTCCCTATTTACAATGATTTGACAAATATGATGCCACTTTCTCATCGGCAGTTGTTCATATTATTTGGAATTGAAAACAACATATATATACTAATTATAACCCATCAGAGGTTGAACGGGATATTTTTCTTCCTTTAATTTAAAAAAAAAATCTTACTCGAAGCTTATTAACCTTCTAGCCCTTGTATTGTCTGGCCGAAAATGGCGTCTACGTCGTTCAGCCTCGTTTTCGATTCTGACATATTTGACGTCACTCTATATGAATCGAGGGCACTAGTTTACTCTGTCTTGAGGTCAATATTCGCACATGTGAAACACATTCTGGTACTTGGTCTATTTAATTTTAACACAAGATATACCACTCAACAATTACTTGAACAGGATCCAACCACAACACACTTCATACTGCCAGCTATGTAACTACCCCTACGAAACTGTTGACCACCACCTCTTGGAGTGCCCAGCACTCGATGATGTTAGGAAAATGCTCCTTAGACCGAGGTCAGATAAGTGGAACACCTTGTATGGAGGAACAAAACAACTTGCGAAAACATGCAGAAATCACAACATGGCATTGGGGGGGGGGGGGGGGGGGGGGGGGGGGGGGGGGGGGGGGAGAAGGGCAAGGGCCCAAGCGCCGCTGGATCGAGAACAACAACAACAAAAACAACACCAATTTTTAATTTCTCTTCACCTTTTGACACTTTCCCCAGTTCTCGGTAAGGCTTATTCGAGAAGTCTAACTTCTCGATAGCATTTACGCCTAAATATGACCACCTCTCATTCCGCTCACGTGACAAACAGAGCGAGACACCAGACCGACTTCAGCATCGTGATGCATGATTTAACCTGTCATATTACTATTTAATGACTTCTGTGGTTCGTTCTTTCACTACGTGACTGATTAAATAATTTTTTTTTTTGTCTGCATGGCAGGTCCGTTTCTGTCTCTGTTTGCTTCCAGCGTATCTGTTATGAATGACATTGGTGGTGGAACAATGAAGGACAAGAGCACAAATACAGCATCATTTATATATTAGTAAAAGTAGTCCCATAGCAGATACTGCCGTAGGAAAGTGAAGTGTTAGAGACTTCACCATACTAGGTCCAGCATCGAGTGGTGGGGCGACTCATTCCCTTCCTCGCTGCCTTTTCCTTCCCTAACTCAAGTGCAAAATCAGGTACACATTTACAGCTGGGTAGACTTAACGCGTGTCGATACCGTGAATCTAACCCGGAACCTTTGCCGTGAGAGACCAACATTCTAACCACTCTGTCAATTGAACGCTCTAATTTATGTAACAACTGAGTTTAATTATGGACGGTCTGCCCAAAAAGGTGAACTACGGATTGATTGATGTTTTTTTGGCCAAGCATAAGGGGTATAGAATGGTTTACAGTAGAAACAGGGGTGAAACAAGGCTGTATTATGTCACCACTACTTTTTGGAATAGCTATTGATTGGGTTATTGTCGTAGACTTTGGATAGGAGTATTAAGACTTTGGTTGGTCCCTTCTGAATAGATAGAATGAGTGATAGATACAGTGAGAGCTGGTGAAAAACACAATAGAATTTCCCACACGTGAGATGATAGAATGTGATATAGAGGCTGTCTTTGAGAATCGAGATAATCTTCTCTCTCTCTCCTATCTTCTACGACCGTTTTTAAAGGCGTCAGACAGTCTACACACAGATCTATATATTAATATATCTCTATCTACTCACGGGCACGCACATACACGTGACGACAGGTAAACACACAGACGTGGGAAAACTATAACACTGATATACAGATATTTGGATCGAGCTGACCAACGCACTGATCTTGTCCAAGAGAGATTTTTATTATTATCATCAAAAAAAAAATCTCTCACAACACCAAAATTTCATCAAGGAAAAAAACATATACAAATAGTCATACAATTCAAGAAAATGCTACAAGGATGATAGCCCGTTAGATCCTACTCTAGGTTTAGCCCACAGCCCCGTTAAGAGAACAGATGATGGCCCAAAGAGTTATAGATACGTAGGGTTTAGTCTAAGAGATTTCTTTCTTTCTCGTCAATATATGAACAGAGTTGGATAAATCTGATTTAACCTAAGAAAAACAGAAACTCTAACATTTTTGTAACAAATTCTGCAGGTAAGAAAAAATTTAAGACAGCAAATGTATGACAATAATACACCGGTAAAATAACACTCAGACCTGTGTACTCTCATTCATCCAGCCATGGCCTTTCTTACACATGTATACTCACAACTTTGCTCGCTGCCTCTGAGAACGTACTAATTCTAGGACCTTCACACAGACCCGAAGATGCAGTCCTTGACCAAGAAATCCCCAGTTCCAAAAGACGTACTAAACTCTCAGGGAACGATTCCTTGGGGTTCTAATTTTTCGAATGTCTGATTAAGTCACATAAAATTTGTCCAGGCACGAAAGTTAGCAGAGCACAATGTCATTAGCTTTGGATTCTAGAATTAGGGAATGTCAGATCGGTGTCTACTTCCAGGAGGGTACTCTATTTGGTCACCACAATTACTAGTCACAATCTCTTGCGGAATGTTAATCTTGTAATATTCTCGCCGCCAGGCAGCATGTACATTTAAATTTGTGGAGCAATATGAACTGGCTCAAAAGCCCAATATATATTTCTAGTCTTTAGAAACCGTTAGTGGGGTTGCTATTACTGTCTCTCTCTGATGGCTTATGCACTCTCAGACCCGTGTTACTTGAAACAAAGAAACCCACGTGGTTAAAGATAGGAAATGTCTATGCTTCTCACAAATATGTCTCTCAGGTTACTAAACGCTGGCAAGTTGGGTACCACCGTTTCACTATATAGAAGAAAGAACACATATCAAATAATTTACATATATGTACTCATTATAACTTACATTTTAAATAGCAAGCCTACAGCTTGACTTATCTTTAAAACTTCCCGTAAAGTAAGTTATATAAAAATCAATCATCAGGAATTTAGGAATATCTTCGTATTCCGTCACTATTCACTGATGTAGCATCTAGCATTTATAAGTTAGTTATTAAAACAGTTTCGACTGAGTATTTAACAGTTAAATTAAACTTATTTCAGCTACTAGTTTAGTAAGCTAAAAATATGATTTATTTTGTATTTCCACTGCAACACGTCGATTAAAGAAATAACAAACTATCAAAATATTCACTCTGCACACAGAACTAGTTTAAAATGGAATCGGCGATTTTAGCACTAAATCACTTCACAAAACTAGATATCTATTATATATATAATATTAATATACCTCAACCACAGAATTACTAAGAACGTTAAACCACTTCGACCAAACTAAAGCCATCTCTATTTACAGAGATTATTTAGAAATCGAACGAAGGTTGTTCTAGTCTAACTGCAAAGTTACTGAGTGAAATGGAATAGTTTCAAACGTGGGTTAATATTTGAAACAGACAAAGGATGAACTATCTCCCCCGCGCCGATCTCTCCCCCTTCTCATAACAGCTACGTTATACTTAGAGGCGTGTCGTAACTGCCACCGGGCGATTACGCACCTGCGTTGACAAACTGACCGGGAAAAGCGCGTGTCAGTTGCAAATCTCAGACAACCTGTCTCCAATGCAGGGCAGTTTTCACACTACATCTGACCATGGCCCACAGTGAGCGCCGTGTCAGTTTGGGATTTTTCAGACAAATGTCTGAATACTGACCGGTGCAGATGTAAAGTATCACACCTCACCGGGACTTATGCCGAGAAGAAGCTCGCGCGCTCGGTGAGAATGTAGACGCTTGTCTACGTCCTATGTTCAGCGAACCGACTTATCACGCCTTCTGACGCCCTGCAGCCCTGACATCTACGTAAAATCGTCCTAGCGCGATTCTCAGTTTTGAGAAAGAAACAGGTAAAGTTTAAAAATACTGAAGAAAATATTTTTCGCAACCGAGTGATGCGAAAAATATAGGAAAAACAAGTATGGAAAGAATATAAATGAAAGGATTAGGGTGAGAGAATAGGAAGAAGATGTAGGTAATTTAATGATATAAAGACCCACGTGACAGTTATGAGAAACTATACCCACAATGAACAATTAGGTATAAAATGGACAAATGGAAAATTCCTGGAGGACCTGGATTTCGCAGATGATTTAGCATTCTTAAGTTCAACACCCAGACAATCCCAAGAAGCAGTAAATAATTTGTGTCATATCTCGGTTAAAATAGGTCTCCAAATAAATGCCTCTAAAACTAAAGCTATGAACTTTTCTAACGAGACCTTTGATATCATCTTGAACGGGAAAAAACTACAGAAAGTTGAAAGTTTCAATTATTTAGGCAGTAAAATGACTCAGGATGGTGACACAACAAGAGAAATCCATACTAGAATTGCTTTGGCAGCTAGCGCCTTCAATAGATTATCTAACATTTGGAAATTACGATCATTGAATATACATACCAAGCTTCGTCTGTTTAATTCAAATGTTATCTCAGTGTTAACATACGGCTGTGAGAGTTGGAAAATAACAAAATCATTGGAGAACAAGCTGAATACATTCGAGAACAAATGTCTTAGAAAACTCATGAACATCAGTTGGAAAGAATTCAAGACTAATCGACAAATAAGAGAAGACTCTAGGCAGAAATATGTCTCCGACTATATAAGGAAAAGACGATGGTCATATATCGGTCATGTCCTACGAATGCAAAACAACAGAATACCACTACAGGCGCTCACTTGGGTTCCTGAGGGTAAGAGGAAAAAAGGAAGACCAAAAGAAACACTCAGAAGAACAATAATAAGAGAAGGAAGAACGTTGGGCCTAAATAATGTGCAAGAGCTAAGAGGAGTGGCGTCACAACGAACAACCTGGAGAGCACTGGTTTCTGCCTTATGCGCCGTGTTTGGTGCTTAAAGAATTTATTATTATTATTATTATAAGGGGTATAGTGTTTATCATGTACAGGGAATGCTCAGTTCAGCCACACGTGGGTTAAAATTGGGAGTAGATAGTGTAATTGGGATAGATATATCGTAACAACAGGTAAGAGTGAATGAAAAACAGATAGGGGAAGACAAAGAGCAAATACTGGACAGTTTAACATCGTGGCATGGAAAGAAGTCAACAGCAGAATTGATAAATCGTACTGGAAACAGAAAGTTGTGGAGAGACATGATCTCCTACGCCACTAGGCATGGTACTTGATGATGATGAGTGTGCTTAATTCTATATAGTATATTGTATATACAGTTTTAATTGCATTGGAAACCGTATGGAAGTCTGGGGAAGCCAAGTACAACACGTAAATCAGAATATTCTGCTTAAATATCGGGAGGGGGGGAGAGGGGGGGGGGGGGGCGGACTTATTATATGGCTCTGAAACATGGCGAACAATAAAAATGACAACTAAGTTGTCACAAGCTATTTTTAGACGAGTGCTTGTTTAGAATAAAGAGATTGAGGTGGTATGTCGGGATAACCAATGTGGAAACGTGATGATAGAAACCAGATCGATGCCGGTGGGGAGAAAAAAATGGAGAAAAGACACTGAAGTTGGAAGGGACACATACGCTGAAGGAACATGTTGACAGCAGTACACGGCAGTCATTGCGTTGGAACCTCTAGGTAAGAGAGGCAGAGATAGACCGAAAAACACACGGAGAAGAGAACTGGAAACAGATATCAAAGGTATAAAGACAAAATTAGTAGATCTTGAGCGGATGGTACAGAACAGGAAAACTTGGCATATATTTTTTTTAGATCGTTGCTCTTCATCGAGCTGAAGAGTAATGATGAAAATGGCTGTGACATGTGGCTGTCTATTTCACTCAATTACTGTCACTGGTGTTTATATACCTTGTCGTGGAATGGCAGCTTGTATACCCCGACAACCGTCAGAACTATACCAGCGGCAATTTTAATCCTGAAGCAGGTTCTACCAAGCTGGGCAGATCTGAGCCGGTAGGGGTCAGACTAAAGCAGGCACCCTGGTCTTTCAAGTTGGGGGGCAGTTGACAATAAGGGCCGATATCCCTGTAGATGTAAACAAAACAGTCACCATATGGAAACAGGAACAAATGAACAAATACTTTCTGCGGGGCGAAAATCCGGAGTCTGAGGCTCGTGTGAATACCACTGGTAAAAGGCGAATGAAAGCCACTGACGTGAAGCAAAGCATTAACCAGAGCTGTGGCTCCTCGTGAAGGATGGCTGCCAACCGACCAAAGCGGAGACAGTTTGTTGTTGCCCTACAAGACGTAACCAGGCGTGACGGTCACTAATTGCTACGTCAATCAGCGACCAAGGACCAAAGAATATTTCACTGGATACCATTTAATACACCGTGGTTCGCCTTCTTGTTTGGGGGTGGCGAGACGCACCGCCCATGATTAAAATGAGCTGATATGTAAATTATGATACAAACATTTACACTTAGGTTATTTATTGTTCTATCACCGATTTATGTCTTACAGATAAGCTTAACGCTGTTATAAAAATGTGACACAAAAATTTAAACTAACAATAAAATTGTAAGAATGTACAGTAAGGCGAGACAGGGTACAGTAGGGCGACACGTTTTGCAGGAAGAGCTTGAATTGTCGATGATCTAAAATGACAAATTCACCTTACATGAAATGAAGGAAACATAACACACAGAAAATATTGTATAGTCCTGGGGGTCTCTGAAATGACGAAGAAAGAAGAGTACACTTTTAGGCATGTCGTACAAGGTGGCTAATATGAAGTTGTGCATGGGGCTGGCAACTTTATCATGGAAAACAAATTGCCATGGAAAACTACCGCTGCAAGAGCATGTGAGTGTTTGGTGCAGGCTTCCTGCAAGGTGACTAGCTACAGTTGTGGCTCCATGTTAAGTAATAACCGCAAAGGAGAATTATGAAGATTAATACCATTTTTTATTTACTCTCAGTTTGCAGTGAATTGCTTCAGGAACACTAATGCGCATGATTGTAATCAATCAATCAATCCCTTTAAGCTCCCTAAGGAGCATTGGTGGCGTATGTGTTTACTAGTATCAACAAACACATGCCAAGTCCTTCCTGTCATGTACCATCAGCTCCAGTTCTTTCCATGTCTTCCTCGTTATTTTCACATCTGTCTCCAGTTCTCTTCTCCATGTGTTTTTGATCTACCTCGGCCTCTCTTCTCCATGTGTTTTTGGTCTACCTCGGCCTCTCTTCTCCATGTGTTTTTGATCTACCTCGGCCTCTCTTCTCCATGTGTTTTTGATCTACCTCGGCCTCTCTTCTCCATGTGTTTTTAGTCTACCTCGGCCTCTCTTCTCCATGTGTTTTTGATCTACCTCGGCCTCTCTTCTACATGTGTTTTTGGTCTACCTCGGCCTCTCTTCTCCATGTGTTTTTGGTCTACCTCGGCCTCTCTTCTCCATGTGTTTTTGGTCTACCTCGGCCTCTCTTCTCCATGTGTTTTTGATCTACCTCGGCCTCTCTTCTCCATGTGTTTTTGGTCTACCTCGGCCTCTCTTCTCCATGTGTTTTTGGTCTACCTCGGCCTCTCTTCTCCATGTGTTTTTGGTCTACCTCGGCCTCTCTTCTCCATGTGTTTTTGGTCTCCTTTGCCTCACTTACCCTGGGGATTCCAGGACTGCATTGTAATGCTATAAGCAAGATTACTCAGTGTGTGTCCATATTCATCACCAGCGTTTCTTCTCATCTATTGTTGATTGTGATACTAGAAATGCAAGTTCTTGCAATCGCTACTGCACAAGAACATAAATGCTTTCATGCAGGCTTCCTGAATGGAGGCAACTGTAGTGGTTCTCCCATGCTCTATAAGAAGAAAAGAAAGGCAAGGAAGGAACGAATAGCAGAAATTCTTGTGCTAACACAATTCATTTGCGTCGTTTCTGTTGTGAGAGGATAAATAATTAAATTTGTACTCATTCACAGTTTGGCTCTCTACTCTTCATTTGTCGCTGTTGCTACAGCTGCCGATAAGGCATATATTAGATTAAGAATATTCCGTATATGAAATCCTTATCGTGGAATGGTTTGTAATCCTCAGTGGCGATTAGAATAAAGATTATACCGTATACTGAATCTTTGTAAGTGGCGGTTAGATAAAAAAATTATACTGCATAATTGTGACGAGATGGAAAATAGATGGTGATGAGTTGATAGTAAATCCAGTAAAAGAGTGTTGGGCTATCAAAAATACCCCAGTCCCAGAAATGAGCACTGGTGTAAGAATGGCACAAGATGTAGTCAGACTGTTAAGAACTCTTGTCAAGACGGTAAAGAGCAGATCAAGAGTCTACCCCGCTTCTCGTACGATTACCCTATGCTATATTATAAAGTAATTCCACTTAAACAATTTCACACAATAAACAAAGTGGAATTAACTTCACAAAGTCAAAAAGTACAATTAAAATTAATCAATTTATTATATATATATATATATATATATATATATATATATATATATATATATATATATATATATATATATATAAATATATATATATATATATATATATATATATATATATATATATATATATATATATATATATATATATATATATATATATATATATATATATATATAGATATAGACACACACACACTAAATATTCACAGAATGAATTTAAATTTACACCACAAAAAAGTTTCTCTGTTATTACGCGTATATCTCACTATGTTCATAACACTATTCTTCATTTGATTATTCTGGATACTCGTTGTATTCAACCGTTTGTGACTGTTTATCACTTATCTTTTGGGTAAAGTCTTAGAATGATGAGCAACAATGCCCTGAACCAGTAAATGTTGGCACACCACTGTAGAGTCTTTACTGAACTGCCAATGCAAAATGGAGGCCCGCAAATAGGAGTGGTCCAGAATGTAGTGTTCCTTGTCCCTATGCAGGATAGCACTGATGGACCTCATTTCCAGATTTTGACTTCTACAATATGAACCCTCTGGATGTCAGAATACACTGCTAGACACTGAATGAATCAAGGTGGGCTGCCACTAAGACACAATGGAATGAAGTCTACGACTCGCTCTGTCACCTTCTGTCCGCTGAGTAAACTGATTTTGTGCGTGTTTGTCGATTTGTTGTTGTTGTTATTTTAATGAGGTGATGGGTGGAGAGCGGGCACTTAACAGCTGACCGTTATTGCCTCTTCTCGTTCCATCTTGGTCTACCCTGTTTAACCTGAAATTTGGTTATAATTGGGGTATTTAGTGTTATTTTCTTTTTAAATTTTGTATTCAATTTAAATAGCTATTGTCTTTAGCATTTGCTGATTTCAATTTATATTAGCATTTGTCCATTTTATTTTCTCTTATGTATTGTTTCTTGATAACTATTGTTCTTTACACTCGGTTTTACTCTATATTAGTATTTGTTCCTTTTGAGTTGTCTTTATTTTTTTTTTTCATACCTTGTTGTCTTTCCTTGTCCTATTGAGTAGTTAGTACGTTTTTGTTTTGTTGGTTTTTTTTTGTTACTAACCTTATATGTTTTCCTTTGTTTTATGTATATATCTTTTAAGTATTGATTGGGCATCTCTAGGGGCATCTATACTTAAAACCTTTTCACCTGTCAAGTCTATATTGTGATTTCTAAAGTAAGTTTTTAATTCAATCCTTTGTTGTTCATACTTTTTACAGTGGATCAGGTAGTGGTCTATGTCATTCCCTTCCTGACATTCTTGGCAGTGTGGTTCTTCTATCATAAAGTATGCTACACCGAGACGGAGACGCCCCAGTTTTTTGTTCGATGGTATCTTTAATTCTTCTCTGACTTGGAATGTCCTCGTTGGTTCTTTCAGCAGTTTGAACGCATGGCTGCCTTTTCTACTGTTCTTCCACGTTGTCTTCCATTCCTCGTTTATAGTTATCTTCACTTGGCTCTTGATCTCCGATCTTTCCAGTCCTGCTCTTATATTGTTTTTACTTGTTCTTCCATTCTTGGCGTTCTGATCTGCCAACTCGTTACCAGCAATACCTATGTGTGCTGGAACCCACACTAGCCTCACACTACATCCTCTGTTCCCTAGTGATTTATTAATTGCTAGAATTTCTTCCTTTATGTCTGGCCGGCTACATTTACCTGGGTGTTCTAGTGCTTGTAGGGATGATAGTGAGTCTGTAAATATCGTAACAGTTTCTGGTGGGTTATCTTCGATTATTTCTAAACTTTTAAGAATTGCTACCATCTCTGTGGTAAAAATCGAAGTCCCTTCAGTTACACTGTAGCTCTTTTTTATTCCCCACTGTGGTATTACGACTCCGGCACCTAGTTGCCCACTATCACCCTTGGATCCATCAGTGTAGACGGCCAGACTTTGTTTAGTTAGTTGATCTATGAGCTTTCTACTTATCATTTTGGCTTCCTTATCTTCTATGTTTTGTTTGATCTTTCCAGTAAGTGAGTAGTCTATGATTGGTGTTTTTAGTTCCCAGGGTGGTATTTTGCTTCTATATTTATTACTATTTTTAATTGTGTTTGATAGTTCTTTGAGCTGCGTTAGATCTTCTATGGTTTTCCACCCTGTTGGATATCTATCTTTGTTTAAGGGGACGTCCCATACACTTGTTTGGTTTTTGACAAATGCTTTATGTGCTGGGTGGGTCACTTCTTGTGCTACTTTACTCTAATAATTTAATCTCAGTTCTTTCCGTCTTAGATCAAGGGGTGGTATGCCAAGAGCTACTTCTAGCGCTTCTACTGGTGTTGATATAAATGCACCTGCAATGGTTCTCATGGCTGCATTTTGAATCCTGTCCAGTTTTGCTTTGTTAGAAGCTGCAGTTGAATCATAGACTATGCTGGCATAATCTAGTTTCCCCCTGATGAAAGACTTGTAGAACATAAGCATTATTTTATTGCTGCCCCCCCCCATCCTTTACCTTTTACTATCCTTAGTATATTTAGGGGTCCCCTACAGCTTTCTACTAAATTGTCTATATGTTTATTATAATTTAGTTGTTTATCTAAAGTTATACCCAGAAATCTTGTTGTTGAGGATGTACAAATTTTCTGACCTTTAATGGTTATATTGATTTTGTTATTTTTTTAAAAATTTCCTTTGCTGAATATCATACCTACTGTTTTGTTTACATTAATTTGGAAGCCCCAACTTTTCATCCACTCTGAAACTTTGTCTATTTGTTTTTGAAGTTTTTGGTAAACATGGTCCAAGTTTTTTCCAGATCGCCAAATGGCACAGTCATCTGCAAATTGTGATACTGCATTCTTTATGTCATTAAATTCATCTGCTAAATCATTTACAGCTATAGTGAAAATTGAAGGAGAAATCACTGATCCTTGAGGAATCCCATTCTGTTGTTCATATATTTCTGACCTATCATTATTCACCTGTACAGCAAAATACCTGTCCTGTAAAAAGTTTTCTAGATACCTATAGGTTTTACCAGTAATGCCAATCTTTTTCATTTTGCATCTCGCCAGCATTCACCATATGCCCTGGCTACATCTAGAAAGACTGCTACTGTTTTTTCTTTCCTCTTGAACCCTATCTTTACATCATGTTCTAATCTTACAAGCTGGTCTACTGTACTTCTGTCTGCTCTAAACCCTGACTGGTTTGGGCTATATAACTGGTTTTTTTTTCTAGGTAGAATTTAACTCTTTTGTTTACAACAGTTTCCAGTATTTTACCTAGTTGTGATGTTAAGGAGATAGGCCTATATGAACTTACATCATGGGCTTCCTTATTGGGTTTTAGGATGGGTACTATCATAGCTACTTTCCATGCTTTTGGTATCTTTCCTAAGCTCCAGATTTTTGTCGATTTCAAATTTGCCGCTGTTTATATAGGCGTATTGCGATCGACCGATAGAGTACTTACGTCGTCCAGAACTTGGCCAAAAATTGTCCAGCCTGTCGAGAGCAAATTTTTGCAGTATGTGCTATGTCCAATGCACAAAACGTATCCTTTCTCCTCAACTATAATCGCTGTCACTTTCCCTCATATCTCCCTTTTCCCGCCCATTCGTGGCTTTCTTTAGGTATAGGTTTGATCCAATTCGGAGCTGATTTCGATTTTATGAGAACTCTCAAAGTTAACAGAACACGATTTTCGCAACAAGGTGACATGTATAATGGCAGTTATCACAGTCTTTATAACATGCAATACAATTTCTACGAGTCCACACTTGCCTTACCATCTGCCTCGAACTAAGGATTAAGTAGAAATATGTTGTAATAATCCATTCCTGGAATAACTGGCTAATTCTAACATTTGACTAGCACAGATTCCGATAGCTTGTTTCGCAGTTGTGAAATTTATTACCAGCTGGCTGCCAGGAATAGCACGTTTCTGATTGGTTGGTTCTGATTCGCTTTCCAAGAATCGCCGAAGGCATTTTTTCACTTTGTCGCAATAATGCATCATTGTATTTGGCATGTTTTATAAACTCAGTGGATATTACATTACACATATTATCATGAATTATTGTAATTGGCATGTTTTGTACTCCTCAGTAGCCATTAGATTACATGTATTATCAAGGCCGTAGATACGGGAGGAGAAGGGGGGTCCAAACAGCCCCCCCCCCCCCCCCACATCCTTTAGGGTTTGGTGAAAAACATTTGCGGGGAAATTATATTGTACCAAAATAGTGCATTAAAATTTTTTTTAATTAAACCCCCCCCCCCCCCCCCTCCCCCCCTTTTTTTTAAGTAAGTCCTATCTACGGCCCTGTATATTATCATATACGGAATCATTGTAATTGTCATGTTTTGTGATTCTCAGTAGCCTTTAGATGATAGATTACGCCATATATTGAATCATTGCAATAGGCATGATTTGTAATGTGCATGACGATTAGATTACAGATGATACCGTAGGTTGAATCATTGTAATCGGGATATGTTGTAATCCTTTGTGGCGATTAGATTACAGATTACACCGTATGTTGAATCTTAGTAATTGGCTTGTTTTTTTATCCGAAGTGGACGCTACGTTTCCGATATTATCATACACTGAATCATTGTAACTGGCATATGTTGTAATCCTCAGTGACACTGAATATTACAGTATCTCGTCTTCTTTCTCATGTCTTCTGTCTTAATGAGAATTGGGTCACCACTGTGGCTACCACCCTTCCTTTTTTTTAGGTTTGAAGTCTGTGCCAAAACCCTTGATGTTTCCTTAAAATAGTTGATTCTGTGTTTTAAATGATGAAGTTGTTAGGTCCATGTATAAACTGACACATTAGTTGTTTCTTACAAGAAACCTTTTTTCATTTCATTTTCTTTTCCATTTTTCGGGACCACAGGGAATTACACGGGACATAAAAAACTGTAGAAAATATATGTTCTTTTCCATGTCAAAACTTTCCATCTGACTTGAAGGCTGATTGCGATTGAGTAAACTACAATAAAAAGCAATAAAAATGTGTTTATCTACTAGTAGCTCTTCCAAGTTCGCTGTACGACGCATTCTCACCATTTGGCTGTGTTTTATGAAGCCAGAAGAACTTTCATGATTGAAAGAAAATAAAAAGGAACTGTTTAAGTTCGGCTATATCTTTCTTTACCATGAAGCCGCAAACCAGAACACATTCGACTTCCGACTTCTGAAGCGGAGAGACGCATTTTTGCAAAACTCAAATTACACAATGCTGATACGTCCTTTTTAGGACGAGACACAGTGGAGAAATTCATCGTACTCAAGTTTTCAGATAAGTTGATATATTTTTTTTTTATCTATCTTTAGTATTAGCTTATTGCAGTTAGTTTTAGGTGACTAGGTAATTGTTAACTAGAAGTATTATTATAACTTAAGAATTCTATTAAATACGCGTGATAGACATAATAAAGATAAGTGGCGATTCCTTTTTAGTTTGATTTAAGTATTAGCTTATTACATTTAATATCAAGTAATTGGTGACTAGTTAATTATCGTTGGGAATATTAATATAACTCAGGATTTTTAGGGCAAAAAAAAAATTTAAAAAAAATTAAATAGATCCAAGCGCCACGTGCTTGTGTGAGATCTGGCAGCCAGCTTGATAGACATAATTTAAGTGGTGATTTCCTTTGTAGTTTGATGTAAGTATTAGATTATTGCAGTTAATATTAAGTATTAGGGGAATATTTAACTATTGCTATAATTATTTGTATAATTTAGTAATTGTAGTGAGGAAAAAAACAAAAAACAAAAAACCACAGATTACTAGTAATAATAATCAACCATCAAACTATAATTTAAGTAAAACAAATATATTAAAGTTACCTGGCAAAATTCGAACTAGATTTAACCGTTCAACAAGGTCTACTAGACAGGTTTAAAAGTGTTTCTTAAATAATAATATTATAAAATTTAAAAAAAAAGAAAGGAGAAAGCAAGGATATACATAACTTAAGATTAAAGCAGTGAGACTAAGGATAAACATTAAAGTTCATACAAAACCAAGCACATAATAAAAAGAATAGTAGCAAATTAAAAGACAGGGACAATGCCACAGATAGCCAGGGCACAGTCCGGGGAAGGAAAAGCGCGGGCCATGACACCTGAAAAGGACAAAACACCAAACCCGACAGAAAAGAACAGAACCACGAGCCATGAAGTCAGAGACACAGAAATAAAGGACAGCATAGAGACAATAAGGGTAAAACTGGAAAGAGGCTCAGAAATAAAAACTACAGTAAGCAGAAACAACAAAGTTGAAGACTTAGGAACCAGGACAGCTAACAAAAAGATAGGACTCAGGGAAGATGAAAATCAGGACAACCAGAAAAACACAACCAAAAGAAGTCATGAAACAAGAGGAGAAACAAACACTCCAAAAAAAAGGAAACCCCAAAAAGTTAAAATTACACAAATAGCTGGAACAGAAGCCACACTTAGATCTCTCCCGGACGACAAAATCCTGGTCATCGTGGAAAAAGTAATCGAAAATAATTCCATTGCCAAAATACAAAAACAAACAAGTGGAGTAATGCTAACATTAAATGAAACAGAAAAAACAAAAACTTTACTACAAGAAATGCAGGAAAAACCAAAATTGATCCAACTGGCCCACAACATCAAAGTACAAATAGAAATTTCAAAAGAGAAACCAGAAGATGTGTGGTAAAAGGTATAAACCCAACCCTGTCAGGTGAGGAAGTTTTAAACAACCTGGCCACGCAGAACCCGATTTAAAGCTAGTACACGTAGAACGAATATCAGTGAAAGGGAGTGTAGTAACCCCAGTGGTAGTAATAACGACAGAAGGGAGGGAATCAACCCCCCCCCCCCCCCCCCCCCCCCCCACCCCCCCCCCCTCCAAGACAGTACTATTTGGGAAAGCTAAAAAGAACACAGAAGCTTACATTCCCCCAGTATAGCAGTGCTCCAACTGCACAAAATTTGGCCATAGCCGAAACAGCTGCAAAGGCAAGACAATATGCAGTTCCTGTGCCGGTATGCACCCCGCTGCACAGTGTGAAAAGGCAAAGGCTGATGCCGATTACAAAAAGGCGAATGTTAGCAGAAAATGTAGCAACTGCAAGGGAAACCACAGTGACAGGTTTCAGGGCTGTCCAGTGTACCAGCAAACCAAACAAGCACTAAAAGAATCGATTATAACAAGTACACCATTCAAAATAGTGATCCAAGATATGAAAGAAAAAGCCACCAACACAGACACTAAAGTTGTAGCAGAAATAAAATCTGTAAAAGAAGAGATTAGAATAATTAAAACTCAACTGTCAAAAGAACAAGAGCAGGAAGTTATTAACAAAACAAAGAACCAGTCAGACAGTTCGGCTACATCATTGGAAAATGTGAGTGCGCTGAAAAGTACAGAGGGAGTGCTCGAAGAAATGAAAGCCTTACAGCACCAAATTGCCCAGGATGTAGTTAAATTGTCAGCACTGAAAGAAGAAAATGAAATGATACTAGTTAAATTATCTGAACTGAAAGAGGAAAATGAAACTGCACTAAAAAGGATAGAAAATCAGAGACAGAAGATTAACATAGACAGAGAAGCGATAGAAAAGGAAAGTGGCAAACAAAAGCAAGAAGCCAAATGGAAAGAATGGGTAACAAAAACCATCAAGCACATAGAGAGCGTTTTGATAGAGGAAAGAACAGAAGAATCGTTACAAACCCAAGTATTGAAAAAAAGTCTTTAATGACATAAAAGAATCACCACGAAGAGTAGGTCTTATGCCTCAAGGAACTGATAAGGCCAATACGAACCAAGAGCAAACTGATAGTTCTAACACCAAACAAAAGAGATACTAGTTAATATAAACAATGGATAAGATAGGATGAAGAATTGTTCAGTGGAATTGTAGGGGTATTAAAAAGAATTTTGCACCCCTACTAACAGAGTAGGGGGTAGGGCAGGAGTGTGTTAGGGATAGTACCTCATGGTGAGAGGCAGCCACATCCCTTTTTGGATGGCCTGGATCCTATTTGGTTCCCCCGCTTCTGCCCAGCTCACGTATGGCTCCCAGAGTCTGCTTGTGTACGGCAGCGCCACCTCCCGGGCAACGGCTTTGGCTAGCCGGCTAAACTACGCTGAGCAAAGTAAAGAAGGGAGTCCCCCCTCATTAGTACACACAGCTGCTGGCGGAAGAGATGGATGATCGATTTATTCGACAAAGACTTTGAAGGCAGGAGCTGGCTCTGCCTGGTATCGGGCTTCAGGGCGCACCAGGGACCAAAGTTGGTAAGCGGCCAGAACCGTTCAGAAAGCAATGGCAAACTACTGAATGAATATTGCCAAGAAATCAAGACAGCCAAGAATGATGAATCTCGAAACACAAAGATCTGATGGTGCGGCCCCCAGGCCAGGCAGATCGACCATGCGAACTGGGGAAGAGAACGATACCAGAGCAAGTACAAGTAATGGTGATGACGGCTGTCGTAGATTTTTTTGATAGGAGAATTAAGACTTGGGTTGGTCCCTTCTGAATAGATTAGAATAGGTGATAGACACAGTGAGAGTTAGTAAAAGAAATAGATTCCACGAGTGAGATGATAGAACGTGATATAGAGGCTGTCTCTGAAAAAAAAAATCGAGGAAATCTTCTCTCTTTCACCTATCTTCTACGACGGCTTTTAAGGCGTCAGACAGTCTACACACAGATATATATATATATTACATATATCTCTATCTACTCACGGGCACGCACATACACGTGACGACAGTTAAACACACAGACGTGGGAAATCTATAACACTGAATATATATATCAGAACGAGCTGACCAACGCACTGATTTAGTTCAAGAGAGATTTTAATTATCATAAAAAATCTTCTCACAACACCTAAAAGAAATACATCAAGGAAAACATATACAAATAGTCATAAAATTCAGGAAAAATGCTACAAGGATGATAGCCCCGTTATGATCTTAACTCTAGGTTTAGCCCACAGCCCCGTTATGAGACAGATGATGGCCCAAAGAGTCATAAATACATATGATTAAGGTCTAATATTGTCCTTCAAAAAGGAACAGTTTAATCAAGCAGCCAATCTTCCGTAAGGAGATTATAACGTGGGGTGAATCAATAGTTATCAAAAAAACTCACTCAGTCCACTTTCACTCGGTTCTTTCATCAGGGATCCCTGACACACGTGCTTACCTAAAAACTTGATGTTGTTCACAGTCTGGCTCAACCTTAGGACACTTCTCTATACAGTGAATCTGTATTCTTTGGATAAAGCGAATCCCAGCTCTACAATTACAGGTTTCTTCCACTGTTTTCGGGGAGCGTTCACTTCACCAGTTAAATTTTGATTACTGTTAATGTCACTTGAATCAGTTTGGATAAGCAAGTTTAAACGGGCACACAGAGTCAAAAAACACGAGGGTTCCCTTAATTTGGAAAGATGACCAGTGGACAACTTCTTTCAACAGATAGCCTTGTTTCACTATTCACTCTTTCGACAAAATAAATGTCGGGAAATGTTAATGTTATTGATTGTAATTATTCTCGCCGCCAGGCAGCAATTTTACATTAGAGTTCAGGAAGAAATAATATCTGGCTCAAAGGCCCAGAAATTGACACTCAGTCTTTAAAAACCCGTTAGTGGGATTGGTATCTCTGTCTATCTCTGATGGCACATGCACTGTCAGACCAGTGTTACTTGAAACCCCACGTGGGTAAAGCTAAGAAATGTCTAATACTTCTCAAGTCTGAAAACTCTTTATTACTAAACGCCGGCAAGTTGGGTTCACCCCAGTATTCACTGCATAAAATAGAAAAAGCACATATAAAATAATTATACATACTATGTATAAGGATATAACTTATATTTTAAACTTGAAGCGTAGAGCTTATCATTTAACACTTCCCGTGAAATAAGTTATATTATAAAATCAATCATCATGAATTTGAAACACATATAAATATATTACGTCAACACTCATGAGACATCTTAGCAGTTATGGTTTGTTTAGCAAATGTACTCGACTGAGTAGTAAGCAGTTAAATTAAATTGTTTTAATAGCCGAATGGGTTTAGCGAGAAATTTATAATTTATCTTGCTTTCCACTGTAACTCGTCGACTAAAGAAATAACAAACTATTAAAATAATCACTCTGCACACAGAACTAGTTTAAAATGAAATCGGCAATTTAACACTTAATCACTTTCCAAAATACTAAATATCTATTATATTAATCTCACCACAGAACTACGGTAACACCACGACTAGGATAATTCACTAGATAGGTAGTTAGAAGCTCGTCACAAATCTGACGAGAACTATGAAATTCGCTATAAAGCTTCATTCGCTAGCACGCGTGTTCCGTCTACTGAAGATGTTGGAGACTGAAATGAAATCAGATTTCAGCTCCTGGGTGGATATTTGAAAACAGGGGCAAACAATCCCACATTTCCTCAAACTCCGAAATCATCTCCCCCTTTACGTGTAAAACACCTACGTCAGCTTAACGCGTGTCGTAACTGCCATCAGTGACCGAGAGCGCGCGTGAGTTTCAACTCTCAGACAGTCCGTCTCCAGTGCGGAGCGATTTTTCACGCTAAGCCGGAGCTATTTTGACGAAACGCTCGCGGTTTACCGAAAAATGCCGACATTCCGTCTGCCTGTCATGTCCCGCGGAGTGAATTTTCACACTACAGGCTCAGAACTCAGCCGAAGAAAACACTGTCCCCGGGGAAACTGCAGACAGCTGTCGGCTCTCCGGTCTGACGGAATGCATTATAACACTTCTCGTCTGACTGACATCTATGTAATAGAATGCTAGTGCGATTCTCAGTTTTGAGAAAAGAAACAGATAAAGTTTGCGAATTAGGAAGGAAATATATTTCGCAAACGAATGATGCGAAAAATACCGGAAAAAGGTAAAGACAGATAATGAATTAAAAGGATCCGGGTGAGAGAATAGGAAGAAGATCTAGGCAATTTAATGATCATAAGACCTACGTGACAGGACGTCCTCCCTTTAAGATATGGAAGCACTCCATGTCTACGTTATGGAATTAAATTTCCTATAACCGTAGCTTCGGGGTGTCTGTCTTCTTCCCTCTCATCTTCCCCCTCCATCTCTCTTCGATTACTACTCACGTCTCCTCCCAAAGTTTCCTTTCTCTGGAATGTCTCCCATGCGCGCTTGAAAGAGCGTCGCCGCTTCTGACATTTTTGAAAGATTTCGCGTGTGTGCAGTGGAATATCCCTGCCACTATCATCATCTTCGTCAGCCTTGGCGATCGTCAGGAGATGGTCGGAGGTTGGTGCTGGTCTTTCCAAGTATCTCTTTAACAGATTTAAATGGAAAACCTTCTCCTTTCCTTCAATAGAGATCTGGTAGTTAGCCTTAGAAATCTTTTTCAGGACGGTAAACGGCCCTTGCCATCCGATCTTCAGTTGGTTGTTTCCGGTAGGGAGTAACACCAAAACTTTCTCTCCTGCTTCCAGTTCTCTCTCTTTCGCGACTTTCCTGTATCGGTTAGCGTGCTTTGTGCGTGCTCGCTTAAAGTTAGTCGTTGCTAGGCCCCACCGTAGTTTCAACCTTTCCTTTAAAACCGACACATATTCACTTGCTGAGACAACTGTCTCATCCGCCTTCTCGTCTGTCAGAGACTGAAGTAAGGCTTCAAGTGGCCCCTTAATAGGTCTGCCGCATAAAAGCGTAGCTGGCGGAAATCCTGTGGAAGTATGAGGAGATTCTCGGTAGCCAAATAAAGCTGCAGGAATACAAAGATCCCAATCTTCAGGTTTCACTTGTGCCAGTTTACTTAGCATCATGTTGAGGTTTCCATTAGCACGTTCCACGAGCCCATTTCCGGCCGGAGTATATGGCTTAGTGGGGATGTGCTGGGTCCTCAAGGTCTTAACGATCTCATCCATCAACAGGTTTCGGTATGGAGATCCGTTATCCGTCAACACTTGCTGAGGGAATCCCAACCGAGTGAAAATCTGCACGAGGGCCTCTGCGACATGCTTGGCATCTGCGCATGTTAGCGGGATAGCTTCTGCCCATAAAGTGCATGTATCGACTAAGGTCAGGATGAACCTGTTCCTTCTTTTAGTCCTTTCGAAAGGCCCTAAAATGTCGATCACAACCCGTTCGAATGGTGTTCCCATTATTGGCATTTCACCCATGTGGACTGGGGGTGTCCGTTGCTTGGGTGGTACACGTTGGCACTGGGCACATGATTTGACGTACCTGATAATATCAGTGTTTACTCCTGGCCACCAATAATGAGTGGTTATACGTTGGTTTGTGGCGTTCTGTCCCATATGTCCGCTGAAGGGAAGAGAGTGCCCCATTTCTAGGATTTGGCTTCTGTACTGTTTCGGTACTAGTAGCTGGTTGTAACCTTGATCAGGCTTGCCCGTTCTGCGACACAGTACGCCATCCTTAGAAAAAATGTCCCCGTGCTGTCTGGGTTCCTTAGCCATGGGCAGTTTCCTAAAGCAGGGTGCCAAAGTAGGGTCCTTGTATTGCGCTTCTTTAAGTTCCATGGGTAACAAATTAGGCGCAGGCTCCCGTTCCTTCTTGGTTTGCCCTCTTGTAGTTACCGCTGTCACAATCGGCTCTTCCGGTTTCCCAATAGACACGTATCTACCGCCAAGTATGACTGGGTAGATGGGATCATCCATAACAGCCGCTTTGATCACGCCTCTGACAAAGTCAGAGTATATCTCCACCAATGCGATGGGAAGCGCTGTAGGTGCCTCACTCTTAGAAACTCCACAAAGTTTGACGGTCTCTCCTGTCTCTTGACCGGGTTTAACCAGGTTTCTGGCAACAATGCAATCGTAAGAAAGCCCCGTGTCGAATAAACAAAGACTTTGAGAACCGTTCAAAATAACAGTACCTCGCGTTGAGGGTCTATCCCCAACAGGTTGGGAATCACTGTCAATAATTCCGCCTTGCGAGACTGTTAGTAAGCATCCGATGCGCTTAGGCTCGGTGTGCTCACTCTGATCATATGTCCCGTGCTCAGGGGTTCTCCCTTTGCCACCTTGACCTTTCTGGCCACGTTGCCATGTAGGGCGGTCGGGTTGATCAGACTGTTTGGGGTGGTTGGGGTACTTGTTCTTGTAGAACTTGGATTTTTCAGGAAGGGGGTTTTGAGGTCCAGTTTCTCTGTGGTTATTCTGATTAGAAGCATGAGAAGGTTGATCTAGATTATTTTTTCGAAAATGCTCCTCAGTCGGTTTCCGTTTTGTGGCCGGTAGTTCAGCCAGCGCATTTTGATAACGCTCAGACTTCTCTAAGATGTCTTCAAGTTTTTCTGCCCCCTGCTCAGCTAGAAATCTCCGGGTATCTGCAGACAATGTGTTCTTTATTTGTTCTGTTAAAACAAATTCCTCAAGACCTTCGTAGGTAGAGGGGAGCTGCGAGAGCTCTAGGCACTTTGTCAGATAACCCTTCAAACGAGACGAGAACTACTGTCAGATAACCCTTCAAACGAGACGAGAACTGCTGAAAAGTTTCAGAATTCTCTTTCCGGCTGTTGCGAAACAGTTGCAAAAATTTGCGAGCGTTCATTTCAAAGCGCTCCAGTAACGCTTTCTTCAACAGATCATAGTTGTCTTGTTGGCTACTTTCCAGCTAAGAATAAACATCATAAGCAGAACCTTTTAGGGCCTGGGAAAAATTCATATTCCAACGCGACCTCTCTAACCCGTACAGAGTTGCAATTTTCTCAAATTTTTCTAACCATGTGTCAATCTTCTCATTTGGACAAGTAAAAGATTCTAGAGTGAAAGACATGGCGTTTAGTTGAAGAGATTGAGTGTTAGAAGGATCAGTTAAGGAGGAATGGGGAGAAGATTCTCCATTGCTGGAGGTAGAGGCAGCACAACGACTTTGGAACTCTAGAGTCTTAAGCGCCAGCTCATGCTGTAGTCGTTGCTCATTTTCTCTTTCCTCATGCTGTCTCTCCTTCTCCTTCTCTCTTTCCTCATGCTGCATCCTGCGAATTTCCATTTCCTCGTCCATCTTCTTCTGCTGTAAAGCTTCGGCTGCTTCTTCTTTCCTCCTTAGTTCTTCTTTTTCCTCTTTAGCTTCGGCTGCTTTTCTCTCCGCGTCATATCTCTCGAGTTCGTCTCTGACAAATGCTTTCGCTTCCTCTCTTTCCAGTCCCTCCTCTCTCGCTTCGTCTCTGAGGAGTTGTCTAAGCTTTGCCCTCTCGGCCATATTAAGTCAGTGACTGAGACTAGTGGAGAAAGACAATAGGAAAAAAAAGATACACTGGTTCCTACCACTTACGAGAAAAAATTACCAAATAAAAGATGATATTCTTAACCCTGGGATACCTCCTCCAAAAATAAAATCTAACTATCGCTGCTATTATCGGCAATAAAGCACCTAATGCAAACACGACTACGCCAACTAAATGGTAGTTAAGATTACTTCTGAAAAATAAGTTGCTACAGTGGAAACAAAATAATTATTGCAAAAATTAAAGAGAAAAATTAATCCCTTAATTTTTAATCCACTATCAAGTTTACCCCTGAAGACAGTTAGGGTGAGGGAGGCAATTAATCTGGACGAATAGTCCGAAACGCACTCCTTAGCTTTGCTCAAACACCTACCTGCTTCAGAACCCTTGTGAATGTTATACACTCACAAAACTTTACCAGCGTTTAGTATTACAAATCAACAATTAACATATATTCCGACAAAATCCACCTGTAACTCAAATGTATATTATTCAAATGCTGTGGAAAAAAAACTTATCAGTTTGTGTGGTCAGCACGCCCGAAAACAGATCGTTAGTCTAGGGGATACATTATTTAAAGATATAACAACTCACAAGACATCACACTCTTACTCTATATCAGAATAAAGAATCTTAAGTTCAAAATCCAGATAGACGAGTCCACATTTGTCGTACTCGTCTTCCTATTCTAAGTTCAAAAATCCTACGGACGAGACCACATTTGTCGTATCGTCTCAGGATTTTGGGTTCAATTCCCGGTAACGAGCAACCATTTGTCGTACTCGTCCCAGGATTTTGGGTTCAATTCCCGGTAACGAGCAATCATTTGTCGTAGATTTTTTTGATAGGAGAAATAAGACTTGGGTTGGTCCCTTTTGAATAGATTAGAATAGGTGATAGACACAGTGAGAGTTAGTAAAAGAAATAGATTCCACGAGTGAGATGATAGAACGTGATATAGAGGCTGTCTCTGAAAAAAAAATCGAGGAAATCTTCTCTCTTTCACCTATCTTCTACGACGGCTTTTAAGGCGTCAGACAGTCTACACACAGATATATATATATATTACATATATCTCTATCTACTCACGGGCACGCACATACACGTGACGACAGTTAAACACACAGACGTGGGAAATCTATAACACTGAATATATATATCAGAACGAGCTGACCAACGCACTGATTTAGTTCAAGAGAGATTTTAATTATCATAAAAAATCTTCTCACAACACCTAAAAGAAATACATCAAGGAAAACATATACAAATAGTCATAAAATTCAGGAAAAATGCTACAAGTATGATAGCCCCGTTATGATCTTAACTCTAGGTTTAGCCCACAGCCCCGTTATGAGACAGATGATGGCCCAAAGAGTCATAAATACATATGATTAGGGTCTAATATTGTCCTTCAAAAAGGAACAGTTTAATCAAGCAGCCAATCTTCCGTAAGGAGATTATAACGTGGGATGAATCAATAGTTATCAAAAAAAAAAAAAAAAAACTCACTCAGTCCACTTTCACTCGGTTCTTTCATCAGGGATCCCTGACACACGTGCTTACCTAAAAACTTGATGTTGTTCACAGTCTGGCTCAACCTTAGCACACTTCTCTATACAGTGAATCTGTATTCTTTGGATAAAGCGATTCCCAGCTCTACAATTACAGGTTTCTTCCACTGTTTTCGGGGAGCGTTCACTTCACCAGTTAAATTTTGATTACTGTTAATGTCACTTGAATCAGTTTGGATAAGCAAGTTTAAACGGGCACACAGAGTCAAAAAACACGAGGGTTCCCTTAATTTGGAAAGACGACCAGTGGACAACTTCTTTCAACAGATAGCCTTGTTTCACTATTCACTCTTTCGACAAAATAAATGTCGGGAAATGTTAATGTTATTGATTGTAATTATTCTCGCCGCCAGGCAGCAATTTTACATTAGAGTTCAGGAAGAAATAATATCTGGCTCAAAGGCCCAGAAATTGACACTCAGTCTTTAAAAACCCGTTAGTGGGATTGGTATCTCTGTCTATCTCTGATGGCACATGCACTGTCAGACCAGTGTTACTTGAAACCCCACGTGGGTAAAGCTAAGAAATGTCTAATACTTCTCAAGTCTGAAAACTCTTTATTACTAAACGCCGGCAAGTTGGGTTCACCCCAGTATTCACTGCATAAAATAGAAAAAGCACATATAAAATAATTATACATACTATGTATAAGGATATAACTTATATTTTAAACTTGAAGCGTAGAGCTTATCATTTAACACTTCCCGTGAAATAAGTTATATTATAAAATCAATCATCATGAATTTGAAACACATATAAATATATTTCGTCAACACTCATGAGACATCTTAGCAGTTATGGTTTGTTTAGCAAATGTACTCGACTGAGTAGTTAGCAGTTAAATTAAATTGTTTTAATAGCCGAACGGGTTTAGCGAGAAATTTATAATTTATCTTGTTTTCCACTGTAACTCGTCGTCTAAAGAAATAACAAAATAACAAACTATTAAAATAATCACTCTGCACACAGAACTAGTTTAAAATGAAATCGGCGATTTAACACTTAATCACTTTCCAAAATACTAGATATCTATTATATTAATCTCACCACAGAACTACGGTAACACAACGACTAGGATAATTCACTAGATAGGTAGTTAGAAGCTCGTCACAAATCTGACGAGAACTATGAAATTCGCTATAAAGCTTCATTCGCTAGCACGCGTGTTGATGCGTGAAGATGTTGGAGACTGAAATGAAATCAGATTTCAGCTCCTGGGTGGATATTTGAAAACAGGGGCAAACAATCCCACATTTCCTCAAACTCCGAAATCATCTAAAACACCTACGTCAGCTTAACGCGTGTCGTAACTGCCATCAGTGACCGAGAGCGCGCGTGAGTTTCAACTCTCAGACAGTCCGTCTCCAGTGCGGAGCGATTTTTCACGCTAAGCCGGAGCTATTTTGACGAAACGCTCGCGGTTTACCGAAAAATGCCGACATTCCGTCTGCCTGCCATGTCCCGCGGAGTGAATTTTTACACTACAGGCCCAGAACTCAGCCGAAGAAAACACTGTCCCCGGGGAAACTGCAGACAGCTGTCGGCTCTCCGGTCTGACGGAATGCATTATAACACTTCTCGTCTGACTGACATCTATGTAATAGAATGCTAGTGCGATTCTCAGTTTTGAGAAAAGAAACAGATAAAGTTTGCGAATTAGGAAGGAAATATATTTCGCAAACGAATGATGCGAAAAATACCGGAAAAAGGTAAAGACAGATAATGAATTAAAAGGATCCGGGTGAGAGAATAGGAAGAAGATCTAGGCAATTTAATGATCATAAGACCTACGTGACAACGGCCATAAACCTGACTGTGTTACTGCGGAAAGCCCTGACATCGGACTAAAGAAAAAATTAAGAATAGGCATGTGGAATGTAAGAAGCCTACATCAGGGAAAACTTTGTATGATTAGTAAAGAAATGGAAAGAACCAAATCAGACAAACTGGGCATTTCTGAACATAGATGGGCCAGACAAGGTCATTTTATAACTCAAACAGGAGAGACCTTCATATACTCAGGGAAGGAAAAGGGCGGTCAGAGCGGGGTTGATTTCCTCCTGACAAAGAAAGCATCTATCGCACTACTTGCATACAATCCAATTAGTGATCGACTTCTCATGATTAGACTCAAGAGAAAGAAAAGGAACATCACAGTTTTACAAGTTTATGCACCTACATCTGCAGCAGATGATGATGAAATTGAGGAATTTTATAACAGTTTACAAGAGACTTTAGGTAAAGTGGAAAAAAGGGATATCATGATAATCATGGGCGACTTTAATGCGAAAGTTGGCATCGAAAGAACAGGAAGAGAAAAAGGTGTGCGGTCAATTCGGTATAGGACATAGAAACGAAAGAGGAGAAAACTAATCGAATTCTGCTTAGAAAACAACCTCTCTATTACAAATACCCTATTTAGACAACATCCCAGAAGGCTCTATACATGGACATCACCAGATGGCAACAGCAGGAATCAAATAGATTACATCTTGATACAACAAAGATGGAGGTCAGGTATATCATCTACAAAGACACTCCCAGGAGCAGATTGTGATTCAGATCATGAGCTATTAATTGCAGATTTTAAGTTAAAATTGAAAAAAGTGACGAAAGGTGCTCGACCTCTCCGTCTCGATGTAAGCGCCATACCACCTGAATATAACATAGAAGTACTAAACAAATTCGAAGCACTAATGGCTGTACAAGAGGATATGACACCGGATGAGCTAGCCACACATGCGAGAGATATTCTCATCACATCAGCAGAAAACATGATCCCTAGAAAAGTGCATAAGAAGCAGATATACATCACGGAGGAAACATTGAGGCTCATAGAAGAAAGAAGAAAATTGAAGCAAACAGGGGTAGAACGGAACAGTGACAAATACAAAAACTGCATAAGAAACATCAGGAGAGAGATTAGGAAAGACAAGAAACGGTACATAACGAACACCTGCAATAGAATAGAAGATCTGCAATTTCAGGGAAAAGATGGGGATATGTTCAAGGAAATCAGAACGCTAACAGATGATTTTAGACCATCATTACATGTAATCAATGATAAAAATGGTAACATATTAACAGAAAGTAAGGATATATTGGAGAGATGGAAGGAGTACTGTAGAGAAATGTATGAAGATAGTACAAAGACCTCAGACATGACGATTGAAAGTGAAGAGAGAGAGCCAGAACCTATATTAGATGAAGTACGTGCAGCAATCAAAAGCTTGAAGAAAGGGAAATAACCAGGATGCGATGATATACCAACTGAACTAATCCAAGCAGGAGGAGAGGCCAGTGTCCTCGTTTACCATGTACTATGTGTGAAGATCTGGAACAGTGCAATCTGGCCCAAAGCATGGAAAAGATCTGTGTATATCCCTCTCCCAAAGAAAGGCAATTTAAAACTGTGTACAAACTATCGTACTATTGCTTTAAGAAGTCATGCCAGCAAAATCCTCTTGCGGATTATCATGAAGAGGATAGAAAGAAAGTTAGAACATGAAATACATGAAGTACAGGCGGGTTTTAGACAAGGCAGAGGTAAGAGAGATCACATTTTTAATGTGAGAAACATCCTCGAGAAATGCAGAGAATACAATGTAGATCTTCATGCCTGTTTTGTAGATTACACCAAGGCCTTCGACTGCGTACAACATCAGAAATTGTGGAACATCATGAGAGACATGGGGTTTCCGGCGCATTTGATCCATCTAATTGAAACACTATACCATGAACAACAAGCAGCCGTCAGAGTAGCGGGGGAAACATCAGGATGGTTTGAGGTGAAAAGGGGAGTAAGACAGGGTTGCATCCTCTCTCCATACTTGTTTAACATCTATGCAGAAAATATAATGAGAAATGTTCGGAGTGACCAAGAATGTGAACATTGCGATCCGTTCACAATTGGTGGAAATGCGACCCCAGAACTCAGGTACGCAGATGACACAGTTATTCTTTCAAACAGTGCCAAGGGACTGGAACACTTAATCCTGTCTGTCAAAAGACACAGTGAGGATCAGAACCTTCTTCTGAACAACAAAAAAAAAAAAAACAAAGATAATGTCCACAGATAAAACAAGATGCCAACCAAAAATTACCATCAGTGATGAGGAAATTAAAAATGTCACAAATTTTGAATATCTTGGCTCCACAATTAACAACAATGGAGACTGCTCAAAAGAGGTCAGAAGGAGACTGGCCATAGCAATGCAGAGGTTAAACAAAATGAAGAACCTATGGCATAACACCAGCAAATTAATAAAAGTAAAACTTCTGAGAACGTGCATCTTTCCGGTGGCAACTTATGGATGTGAATCATGGACCATTACTCAAATATTAAAGAAAAAAAATCGAATCTTTCGAAGCAAAGTGTTACAGAAAAATTCTCAGAATATCTTGGACCAAGAAGAAGAAAAATATAGACATCCTACACGACCTGAACATCGAGGAAAACTGGCTTATAAACAATATCATGTCCCGGAAACTGAAATATTTTGGCCACATTAAACGTCATAGTGGCTTAGAGCAGTGATGGAGGGTATGGTACCTGGAAGGCGAGGCAGGGGCCGACCAAGACGACGGTGGACACAGGACATTGAAGACACCTTGAACATGACAATGGAGGAGGCAGGAGGGCTGGATAGAGATCGAGAGTCTTTCAGGCGGGCTGTGATGAGAGCGACGTTCTGCAAAGGACATGCTACATGATGATGACTAGCAGAGACAGGAGGAACTACCACTATATATGCTCTTCAAGAGACACTTTTAAAACCAAATAGTAGATATAGTTGTAAGTGCTTTAAGATACTTAGGCACGATAGGAAATAAGGTAGAGGAAGGGGTGTTGCAGTCTTAGTTAACGAAACATTTAAATTGTAGACTGGGAAGTATTTGATACAACCAACATAGAAGGTATCCAGGTCATTATAGCAGCTGAACCAAACAATCTAACAATCTTAAATGTATACGCTAAAAATGGTACAATTAAAGATGAAGAAATATTCGCCATAAGCACCAGACTAGGCCCCAAAACAGTCATAGTAGGCGATTTTAATTCCCATAATTATGCTTGGGGTGGACAACATGCAGACAATGCAGGAAAGCGCCTACTTGACTTTATAGAAAACAATGACCTGCTAATACTAAATGATGGAATTGCAACTAGAATTAATCCACAAGCTAACGGGGCAGACTCAGCAATAGATATAAGTATAGCAACTAACAACCTTGCGAATATAAATTGGGAAGTGTTACAAGACACTGTGACAGACGAACGCATCCGACCCTGAATGATATGATACGACTCTTCGTAACGACCCCTTGGATAACATCAGTGCCCCCCGAAATATTGTAACCTTTCGTCAAACGGGATTTTTCTTTTCACCTGGACTCATTAGCTATGCAATCTTTCCACGCAGATTGGCAACACCTTTGCTGATTGATATGTGGACAGCTTATCTACCGTTCATTCTGGTCATCGCATTGATTTAAGGAGAGGCTAAATCACGCCCATGGACATCTCTTGAGCAATCATATGCAGTTATTTTCATTAACTTGGCCAGAGTGCCGGCCGGTGGGGGCGTTGCCAGCATAAAACAGAATGTAGCGGCACACGATCAAACAGGCACTGAGAGATCTCAGGTAAGACTAGCGCCACGATCAAAGACAGTAGTGGTCCCTGACGAGCGACGCAAGTTCCCTGCCGGTATTTCGCATCTCCGTGCCAAACGCAGAACCGATCGCAGTGAAAGCGAACGGGGAAAGCCGGAACGCAAGCAGCGAGCGAAGATACGAGAGACCAGGGGCGGCATCTCTCTTTAGTCTGGCGGTCAGATCCCCAAAAGTGTCCTGAGATCTAAAAAGGTGTCAAGTTTCTCATGTCCCACTCATCTTTCATTTCATTCTAGATATATACAGACCACGTAGAAATACACTTTATCACTCGCTGGCCAGAACTTAACAGAAGCACTAGCTATATTTGAAATCTTGTTATATATTTTCCCCTGGATTTTATATATATTTGCAGTGAATTCTATTTCTGTGCAAAGCGGTAAAATATATATTGTGTAAAGTGATCAGTGGTCTAGTTCATTCATTCTATTTCACTGGATTTTGTGTTAATTTAAATCTATTAAATTAAACCATCTCAATAGTTCCAGTTGTAAATGTAATGATATACCTGCTATATTATTTCCAAAAGATAATAGATGTTAAATGCTTAAATTAACTTTTAAAGTCGTGAAGGAATTTATAATTAATAAATTTAGTTAAGTCCTATATTTATAGATGTGTGTTTTAACCACTAAAACTCGCGCAGTGTTTATTAAATACATAATTAAATACGCGAGCGTATATAAAATAGTCTTAACGGGAAATTCATCGCGCTTTAGAAGGTTATTTGTTTTTCGGTATATTACATGTCTTTTTTTTCTTTCATACAGAGTGATCGTAACCTGTGCGATCCCAGCATTAAGAAAGCAATAAAGCAAATCAATCTAAGCAAAGCAAAGCATAAACAGTGTGTAGAGTCTCCCTGACTCAGAACTTGTTGAGACTGTGTAAATTTTTAATCTTTGAGGCGATTCTATGTTTGGAATTCCGCTATCTAACTTATAGCAAAGAAAGCACACCCAAAGACAAATTTAACACACCATCAAGCAAACTAAGCTGTAACGGGAAGAAGAACACTGGCCCGAGCTTTTGTTAGTTTACTGACACAGAGAGAGAATACATATTTCCCGAACAGTGATGTGACTAGTTTTCTCCCTGGACATAAACCATACCTCACGGATAAAGTGTATCAGCACGCGTAAGAATTTTTATTATCAGCGGCAAAGTCAAATAGACCACACCATCCTCACCCCAGTATCAGAGACCGTGCCCTCCCATAGAAACTGTTATTAAGAAAAGAGACACAAATACAGACTCATTTTCCAGCGATTACGGGATCCTTTTATGTGCTGACCGCCTACCCGCTAATCTGGGGCTGGAAATAGAACTAACACTCATACATTTAGTTTGAGGTGTAACTGCTGTTGTGTTATTCTATGGAGTGCCAGATTTTTTCACAATCGGTAAGTGAGAGCAAGATGAGTGAAGGCCTTTACTAGCGCGTGTATGAATGACAGGAAATTTAATCTTTTTTTGTAACCCATTTGTTAACTTGCTTAACGGGTAATACATTTTCTGTATCCCCGGCATTGTTCCTTTAAGTGGGATAGTTTTGATAAACTCTGTTTTAAACCCCCCTCCTTTTCTTTTGCTTAGTAAAGGGAAGAACAATTGGGAAGAACAGGATTTTTTTCTACCACCTATACCTAATTTTGAAACACCTCTTTCAGAGTAATTAACTTCACTGTTAGGTTAACTTACCTACGTTCCTGATAACTATTTATCTTTGGACTGGATTTATCTTTGTCTAATAAGCGGGACGGGCTTAGTCGATACCAATCTTCTTCACCCCCTCCCTACCTTGTTATTTGCATTTTTCTGTAATTTTGATAATTCTTGTTGTAAACAAATGATTATTGTAGTGATTGTTTTTTTTAACTTTAATAAACAACATAAACTTAATCGTTATTGTGTTGGACTACCCAAAAGCCCAAAATTTCCCCTATTTGTTTAAGATAGTTGTATCCACGTCGTCTGTGTGTTTGAAGCACCAAATCGGTGTGAGAGCAGGTGTGTGTCTGGAAAACTGGCAAATAATTGTTTGACCAGGAGAGTGGAAGAGAAGACTGAGAGAAACGATTTGTCGTAAATAAGTCTGTCTTTACTCTCCTCCAGCACTCTGTGAAGCAACTATTTACTCTCTACATTTCTATCACTGAGCTTTTCACCATTATTCTACACTCTAAACGGGACTACTATTTCTAAGACTCTTTCTCTCAAAATAAATTTACGACAGACACAAACCCAGATCATCTGCCCATTGTAATAACCATGCATGAAAACGTCATTCCAAACCCAGGATCAGAGAAACCGACTTTCAACTATAAAAAAGCAAACTGGGAAGCCTTCCAATCAGAGCTGGAGGTGATGGAATTTAAAGACATGGAATCATATGATACTGACTTGTGGGCAAAAACACTGACCAATGAAATTCTTAAAATAGCAATAAAATATATACCAAATAACAATATGCCACAGCACCTAAAACCACTAAATAACATTAATAAAAAAAGAAAAACTCAGTAGAATAAAGAACCAGTTGCCTGGTGGAATAAAAGCTCTGCAGAAATTCACGAGAGAAGAAAAATGGCCTTACAAAATTATATAGAAATAATAGAAGAAAACTTTGATGAGTATAAACGTATTAGGAATGAATCTAACAGAATAATATTTAAAGCCAAAGAAACTAACTGGAAGGAGTTTTGTCAATCACTTAAACCTAGCACTCAAATTAAAGAAGTATGGAAAAAACTTAAGGCAATCAAAGGGAACAATAAGAAAACAATAATGCCAACAATCAAACTACCAAAGAGAGCAGAAACCGATAAAGAGAAAGCTAATGCCCTTGCTGAGTATTTCTATAAAGTCAGTGCAAAAAGTAGTCTTGGACAGGAAGAAAATGAGAGAAGAGAAAGACTTAGGATACAGTTTTTAAAGGAACTACCAGACCAGATAGATGAAACAAACTATTTAGATGCTGATATAACAGAGTAAGAAGTAACTAGTGTAATAAAAGAGAAATCTAATACTGCCTCAGGGCATGATTTACTTAGTTATGAAATCCTTAAGAAAGTACTAAAAAAAAACTATAAACATAATAACTTCCCTTTATAACAAAATCTGGAGCTTAGGAAAGATACCAAAAGCATGGAAAGTAGCTATGATAGTACCCATCCTAAAACCCAATAAGGAAGCCCATGATGTAAGTTCATATAGACCTATTGCCTCACAACTAGGCAAAATACTGGAAACTGTTGTTAACAAAAGAGTTAAATTCTACCTGGAAAAAAACCAGTTATATAGCCCATCCCAGTGAGAGTTTAGAGCAGACAGAAGTACAGTAGACCAGCTTGTAAGATTAGAACACGATGTAAAGCTAGGGTTCAAGAGGAAAGAGAAAACAGTGGCAGTCTTTTTGGATGTCGCTAGAGCATATGATGAATGCTGGAGAGATGGAGCTCTTTACAAAATGAAAAAGATTGGCATTACTGGTAAAACCTATAGGTATCCAGAAAACGTTTTACAGGACAGGTATTTTGCTGTACAGGTGAACAATGATAAGTCAGAAATATATGAACAACAGAATGGGATTCTTAAGGGATCAGTGATCTCTCCTTCAATTTTCACTATAGCTGTAAATGATTTAGCAGATGAATTTAAGGACATTAAGAATGCAGTATCACAATTTGCAGATGACTGTGCCATTTGGCGATCTGGAAAAAACTTGGACCATGTTTACCAAAAACTTCAAAAACAAATAGACAAAGTTTCAGAGTGGATGAAAAGTTGGGGTGTTGCGTGATAAATTCTCGCAACATCGTTTTATTACAATATCTATTTTATAACGCAAGGGCAACAACTGCTTGAAATTTATAGTCACTTTTCTCGGTAAGCATTTGTCTTCTCGCGTTGGTATTGAATGCAGTTAAGTTTTGAGCTGTGGTCATTTTGCGCTGGACTGCGCATGACTGGTCTTGCTGCTTGGTCGATCGGTTTCCGCCCACCACTAGTGGAGTGAGCGATTTGAATGGCGAAAGAGATGCCTCGTTGAAGAGGGGATCTCCGCTATTTTTTGTTCTGTCAGGGATGTGTAGTCCTCTTAATGGATATTTCGTTTATTCGAGATAATACCTCTAGTGTTTCCCACATGTCGGGAGGCGTGATATTTCTGTGTATTTCCTGAAAGCAAGGTAAATTGACTTTTTTCATTAACTCTATCGATTTTGGGTCGTGAGCGATTTCGATTCATAGCCTGTCTTCGAAAGTCGTCGTCACGAGATGTTTTCCCAGCTCACATGTCGCTGTATTGTACTGCATCGGTTGATGCATGTTCCAAGGACCATTACTTGCTACTTTGTTAAATGAACTAGGTTTGGAAAACCTTTATTATCTAGAGGATATTTTTGAGGACATTATTTATACTTCGGCAGACGTGTCTGTCTTGCTGAAGTCAGACTAAGGAGAGTGAACTGATCTCATACATCTGGTTATCTCCTGGCTGTTATAGAAAAGGATGGAGTTTTTCACCTGACTACATTTACAGCACTATGAAATATAACATGCATCTGACTCATCATTGTAATGCTGTCTACCGTCTATTGCTGTATTGAATGTTGCTGTGATAATGACTGTTTGATGTGCCTACATATTCGCGTAACCATTTTGTCACTGTGGCGTCCACAATAAATAATGAAGAAAAACGTCAACGGCTGTTACAAGAATCATTGACTTTATACGTCGTGAGTTTACTGACGTCCTATGTGGATTGCCCTGTTATTTTCGTATGAACATTGTTTGACTGAACACATCTGCACACTACACAAAACCAGACATGCGGATACCATCCATCATCATATGGCATCACGCATCATTTGGTGGCCATAAGCTGGTTTGATTCTGGTACCAGCAAACACGGGGTCCCTTACCCACTTCATTTTCAACAAGAATTCATCAGCATCCTTCAAGAAATTAACATTCTTCAATACAGTCAACATCTTCAAAATTTTCAAAGTACTCGGCGTTGCCCGGTAAAAGTCAAAATTTCAACTTTTTGACGGAAACAAGAATTTGACAGTACCCGGCGTTGTTACATGTTGCCGGATAACTCGGACTGCTGTTATCTTTTACGCAAGTCAAGCAAGTTGCTGCTGTCAAGGTTCCAGTGCTGTCGTTTTTGTGAAGGTCAAGTGCCGGTTGAAACGGGTTGTTTTCTGAAGAAGGCCAAGTACCGATTTCCATCAACTTATTTTTGGATTAGAAGGTCAAGTGCCGAAACAACTCAACACACAGTATTTCAGAAGCTCTTGTACCATCGTGTTAGCAGTGGAAGCAGTTCAGATGTGCCATCATCGTTGGAGCTTCGCTCTTTAGGACGTTGATTGACATCCGTTTTCTGCTGTTCTACGATTGGAAGCCTATAAGTTAAGTGGCCTGTTTGTATGTAAACTGTGCCCTTATACTTCTGCTGAGTCTTCTGTGTATCATCTCATTCTATATGTTATATGTCTATGTGTTATTTGTATATTTATATGTTTATATTTCAGCGGGTTCTCGGTTGGGTGGTGTCTCCGTTAGATTATGCCACGTCATAGAGGTCGTCTATTGTGAGCGTTTTCTGTAGGGTTTGCAAATTTCCGATACTGGAATTTGCTAAGCGACTTCTGTTGCTATTTATGTTAGCTGTGATGACATGTTTTAATATTGTTTTCGTTATTATTTCGCATTCTTTAGTTTTTGTTTTGATTTGTTTGTATTTGTTAGCCTACTCTTGTCTATAATTTAGTTTCATACAACATTTTTGTTTATACACTGTGGTGTCATGTATTTTGTTTAATTATAGCGCAGATATCGTCACATTTTTTGTGATATTTCATTAATTTCTGCTTTATTTTTAGTTGATTTCTGCGAACGTTTTTGTATTGTTGCTGATCTTTGTTATTGTTTACATTGTTATTGTTTACATTGTTTGCATTGTTTACATTTTCAATGTTTACATTCTGCATGTGTTTACATAGTCATTGTTTACAGTTATAGTAATTAGTTAATGGGCTATGCTAATGCACTGTTACTACTACACTGATGATAAATGAATGATGAATAGTGTCGTGCACTATTGAATGAGAAGTGCACTTATGATCAAGAATTGAGTGCTGATATTTCATATACAAGTTCTTTGATTGGAGACTTGTTTCCCACAGAGACTGGGATAATATAATGTGATGTGAATATACAAGTGCTTAATTAAGACTTGTTACACTTAGGTTTGAAATAAATTAGTTAATTATTTCAGGTTTTGGACTCATATGTTAGACAACATGTCTACATTTGAGCACTTTATTGAGCAGGGTAAATTGCTTGGCAAGACTGGTGATAAGTTAGAAGAATTTGCAACTGCTCGATATGATAAAGCAATGGAAGCTGAACAAAAGAAACTGCAGATGCAGGTGGATGAAAAAAGATTCCAAATGGAAATGGAAAAACAAAAAAGGGAATCAGAAGCTGAGGAGAGAAAACTCCAGCTACAGCTAGAGGCTGAAAATAAAAGACTTGAAAAAGAGGCTGAAAATAAAAGACTTGAAAAAGAAGCTGAAAATGAAAGACTTCAAAAAGAGGCTCAGGCTGAGGAAAGAAGATTACAGAGAGAGTCTGATGAGAGGAAAGCAAAAATGGAACATGAAGAAAAGGTCTTAGCTTTAGAGTTGGAAAAATTGAAATTGACGAGCATGAGTAATGGTAATGATTCAAACAAGGGTTCATCTTCTGGTAAGGCTAATAATGATACTTTTAAGATTAAGTTACCAACATTTAGTCCTTCCAGTGATGACATAATGTTCTATCTGGACAGATTTGAACAAGCATGTACAGCTCATAACATAGACAAAGCAAAATATGTTTATCAGTTATCAGGGATACTGACAGGTAAAGCTCTAAGTATATTAAATATGGTGGATGAACCTGACAAGAACAATTATGAGGTTGTCAGGGCCGCTTTGTTAAAGAAATATCAGCTTAACGAAGACGGCTATCGTCTACAATTTAAAAACATGTTACCTGAAAATGGAGTTGAATTCTCCGAGTTTATTGCAAGAATACGCATTACTTTCTCACGATGGGTTGAACTATCTAAGACGGAAAAAACTTATGAAGGACTTATGGACTTAATACTTAGAGACAAAGTCATGTCGTCTGTCAATGAGTCTTTCCTTGCTTTCCTTCATGAACGTAAACCTAAAACAATAAAAGAAATGGAAGATTTCTGTTGCCAATACGTAACTGCGCCCCCACACATAACCATGGGTAACTCTAAGGTGAAAGAAGGTTTACCAGTTGCTTCGGCAGCTCCGTATGGCCAAAACTTTGCTCGTAGATTCCAACAAAATTTTGATAGAAAGAGTAGCGGTAATTTCTGTCAAAATCATGGAAATCAATTTCATGGTGATTCTTCTTCGAAGAATTGGAGACAACCTGATAGTACTCGTTACTATCACCCTAATAATTATAAGCATTTCAAAAGAGGATATGGTAATAGAGGTTATTCCTGCCGAAGACCTCAGAACCAAACAAATAGATGTTCGCATCAATGTGAACATGATAGTAATCGTGGAAACTGGAATTCGAACCAGGATAACAATTACAATAGAGACAATAATAACTGCAGAGATAATAATAACTCTGATAACTTCAGAGGTAATAATAGTCGGGGTAGATCTCAACACAAAAAAAGAGATATCAGCAGGCTAATGCTGTACAACAGGAAACTGAGGGAGCCTGTAATCATGTTGTTGATAGTAAAAACTTTGACGCTGTCACTGGTTCTGCTTTTGACTTTGAGAGAGCAAACAAATGCCCCCAATGCAGTACTTTATTCGAACCGGGTACCATAACTACTTTGAGTTGTGGTCACCCACTTCCCGCTCTTCCTGCTGCTGTTGCGCATGACGGGAGGGGTTCTTTAATTCTACATAAGGGTCTTGTTAATGATACTCCGGTCTCACTACTTTTCGATTCCGGATGCACCACTATTGGTGTTAGACAATCGCTTGTAGATCCATCTTGTGCTACAGGAAGGGTTATTAAATGTGTCACATTTGGCGGCACTCTAGAAAAATATCCTACTGCTGTAATTCGCATTGCCACTCCTTTCTTTACTGGAGATGTGCATGCTTGTCTCTTACCTAATCCTATTGCGGACCTTATTATTGGTCGTATTCACGGAGTTAGGGAGTGTACCCCACAGCAGATTGCTGCTTGGGAAGATAATAACATGCAAGCTACAAATGCAGTAGTTACAAGAGCACAAGCTCTACAAACACCCGAAACTTCACTGAATAGTGATAATGAAGTTGATAGCCAAGATAGTCACTTAGTAATCACTCGTGACTCTTTCATAAAATTGCAAGAAGAAGATCCTTCTTTAAAAAAATTCTTCGTTCTTGCGAAGAAAGGTGATCCGAATCAGGATACAAATAGAAAATCTTGGATTGCAATGAGAAACGGCGTACTTGTACGTATGGTACAAGATTCGACTACGTCGGCACATTCGCAAATTCTTGTTCCCAAGAGCATGAGAGTCCAAATATTACAACATGCTCATGACTCGCAATGTGCTGGACATATGGGTTTTTTCCCGTACGAAGTCGAGAGTCCTTGCGGCTTTCTTTTGGCCTTTTGTCAATAAGGACATTCGTATTTACTGCCGATCATGCAAGGTATGTCAGGAGGTCAAATCTAGAGGACCACGACATGCTGCGCCTATCCAGGCTGCTGACATTCCTATTCGGCCGTTCCAGAAAATGGCCATAGATATTATTGGCCCTTTTAAGGTCAAGTCGGCCAGAGGACATCAGTTTATCCTTACATGTGTCGATATGTGCACACGTTGGCCAGAGGCTATTCCTCTTAAGAGCATATCTACTACAGATATCGCAGATGCTCTTTGGTTGATATTTTCTCGCTTGGGGTTCCCCAGAGAAATATTGTCAGACCATGGCACTCAACTCATATCTGACACTATGTCACAGGTAATGTCTACCTTACATATTGAACGATCTCTCAGTAGTATCTACCATCCTATGTCTAATGGGTTAGTTGAGCGTCTGAATAGAACGCTCAAGACTTTGCTTGGTAAGATAACTGAAGATCATCCTCAAGATTGGGACAGGGTTTTACCCGCGGCTCTCTTTGCCTATAGAGAAGTCCCTAATGAACACACAGGATTTTCTCCCTTCGAACTTGTCTTTGGCGCGCGTCCACGCGGCCCTATGTCTTTATTACACGATCTCATCACTGCCGATGATATTAGCGATGAAACTCAATCCTCATATGAGTATGTCATTGCTCTTAGACAAAAGATCATTGAGGCATGTAAGCTAGCAACTGCTTCATCAGAAATTGCTAAAGAGAAGGCAAGACAGTTTGCTAACAAGAATAGATGTCTACGACAACTTTGTCCAGGTGACAAAGCATTCGTCCTACTCCCCAGTAGGGAAAATAGACTTCTTATTGCATGGAACGGTCCGTATGCAATAGTCTCTCGGATTTCCGATGTTGACTATGTGGTCGATATTGATGGAAAGCATAAAACTTTCCACATAAACATGCTTTCGGAATTTCACGAACGTCCGGACTATTTGCTGCCTATTTTCCAGGCAACGGATGATGCTCCTGCACCTCACGGTCATTATTCATCCCTGTCTGTCATACAGGATGAGGAATCTACCTTCTCTGATGTTAACCTTCCCCTTCCAGTGGTTCCATTACATTCTACGGAATCTTGGAAAAACGTTTCTGTTTCTCCTAATCTTTCTGGTGACGAACATCGACAAGTCTCGTCGATGTTACAAACATTTCAGGATGTTCTCACTGACATTCCTGGACACACAGATGTCATAGAACATGACATAATTCTTACCGACAATAATCCAATTAGGGTTAGGCCTTATATCCTATTCCTATACACTTTCAGTCGCAAGTGGAAAAGGAATTGGATGAAATGATTCAATTAAATATAATTGAACCATCGACTTCACCATATTCTTCTTCCATGGTTATTGTCCGGAAGAAGGATAAGAACATACGAATTTGTGTTGATTATCGCAAATTGAATCAGGTCACAAAGTTCGATGCTGAACCGATGCCTTTGTTAGAAGATCTACTGATTAGACTTTCTAATTCTAGATTCTTCACTAAACTTGACTTGTCTAAAGGTTATTGGCAAGTGCCTTTAGCAGAGCATGCCAAACCTCTTACTGCTTTTTCTACACCTAGGGGTCTATTTCAATGGAATGTTATGCCTTTTGGTCTCATGAACGCCCCTGCCACTTTCGTTCGCATGATGCGTCGAATTCTGTCACATCGTTCGGATGTCATCGCATACTTAGATGACATCTGTCTCTTCAGTGATACCTGGGAAGATCACTATTTAGGGTTATATGACTTACTGTCCACTCTACGTGAGAATAATTTGACAGCAAAACCTTCTAAAGCTTTTGTTGGTTTTGGTGAAATCTCTTTCCTGGGTCATCGTGTTGGTCATGGTCTCTTGAAGACAGAAGACCACAAGACTTCCAAAATACTGAACATCTCTGTTCCTAAAACGAAGAAACAAGTTAGGAGTCTCTTAGGTTTAATTCAATTTTATGGGAGATTTATTCCAAATTTATCTTCGATCATGGCACCTCTCTCAACATTGTTGAAGAAAGGTTCGCCTAATCTGGTCCGTTGGTCTGAAGAATGCCAATCTTCACTAGACCAAATCAAGAATATATTTTTCTTCTCCTCCCATCTTAAGATTACCTACTCTTGATAGGACTTTTGTTCTTCGGAGTGATGCTTCATCCACTGGGATTGGAGCAGCACTGATGCAAGAATATGCAAATACTCTGCATCCTGTTATGTACATTTCTAGAAAACTAAATGCGGCAGAGAGGAACTACTCGGTTTTAGACCGTGAGTTGTTAGCGATGGTTTGGTCAATTCTAAAGCTACAAAGATTCCTCCTGGGCGCACATTTCATTCTAGAGACTGATCAGAAAGCTCTTACCGCTATTCAGACTAAGAATTTGAAGAGTTCGAGATCCACTCGATATGCTATAGCTCTTCAACCTTTTCACTTCACGGTACGAGCTATCCGTGGTGCGGATAATGTGATGACTGACATTTTGTCTAGATGCCCACATGACTCCAACTAATACTTCTGTCCTATATTTCCATATATTACAGAGTCATAACACACCTATATTTCTACAATAGATTAGCACATCTGTACTTACTTTATATGTACACACTATCGTGCTTTGTTGTCATCTTCTTCTGTTCGTTTTTTAAGATGATAGAGGAGGACTGAGTAGTTAATATAAGGGCCGTTAGTTTACTAAACAGCCACAATTATTAATAATGTATTGTACCTTATGAAGCATATTAGTTATTAATTAGCATTATATTGCTTGTACTTTCTCAGAATGTCATTGTTGAGCTGAGGACTTACCTTACTAGTATCAAGCATGACGAGTTCTAGATTGTGTACTTACCCTCGGAATACCAGAGCATATGTCCTGGATCGTCATGTAGTTTAACTTTACTATGTACTTATGTCATTACATGTCAAAGAATGTACTATTTAAATTTTCCTATCAGATTTGTACATCCATTTTTAAAGACAATATTAGAGTATGCTGTTTAATGATGATTATGGTAACTTGCATACGTATATTGTGTTTACATGCTAACGTGATGTGTGTTGGTGACACCTCCCCGATGTGAATATTTTTTGAGACATATTTATTTTTCTGTTGAGGTATATCCTCACCAGACACTCTATATTTAGCCTCATGTTAGGCAATTTAATTAATTATCAGCGCATAATTCGTGCGTTTTGAGCCGCTTATCGCATGCTCTTTGATATTTAAAAAAAAAAAAATATGTTCCACATTTTTTTTTTATCGGGAGGAGGTGGTGATATGTTGCGTGATAAATTCTCGCAACATCGTTTTATTACAATATCTATTTTATAACGCAAGGGCAACAACTGCTTGAAATTTATAGTCACTTTTCTCGGTAAGCATTTGTCTTCTCGCGTTGGTATTGAATGCAGTTAAGTTTTGAGCTGTGGTCATTTTGCGCTGGACTGCGCATGACTGGTCTTGCTGCTTGGTCGATCGGTTTCCACCCACCACTAGTGGAGTGAGCGATTTGAATGGCGAAAGAGATGCCTCGTTGAAGAGGGGATCTCCGCTATTTTTTGTTCTGTCAGGGATGTGTAGTCCTCTTAATGGATATTTCGTTTATTCGAGATAATACCTCTAGTGTTTCCCACATGTCGGGAGGCGTGATATTTCTGTGTATTTCCTGAAAGCAAGGTAAATTGACTTTTTTCATTAACTCTATCGATTTTGGGTCGTGAGCGATTTCGATTCATAGCCTGTCTTCGAAAGTCGTCGTCACGAGATGTTTTCCCAGCTCACATGTCGCTGTATTGTACTGCATCGGTTGATGCATGTTCCAAGGACCATTACTTGCTACTTTGTTAAATGAACTAGGTTTGGAAAACCTTTATTATCTAGAGGATATTTTTGAGGACATTATTTATACTTCGGCAGACGTGTCTGTCTTGCTGAAGTCAGACTAAGGAGAGTGAACTGATCTCATACATCTGGTTATCTCCTGGCTGTTATAGAAAAGGATGGAGTTTTTCACCTGACTACATTTACAGCACTATGAAATATAACATGCATCTGACTCATCATTGTAATGCTGTCTACCGTCTATTGCTGTATTGAATGTTGCTGTGATAATGACTGTTTGATGTGCCTACATATTCGCGTAACCATTTTGTCACTGTGGCGTCCACAATAAATAATGAAGAAAAACGTCAACGGCTGTTACAAGAATCATTGACTTTATACGTCGTGAGTTTACTGACGTCCTATGTGGATTGCCCTGTTATTTTTGTATGAACATTGTTTGACTGAACACATCTGCACACTACACAAAACCAGACATGCGGATACCATCCATCATCATATGGCATCACGCATCATGGGGCTTCCAAATTAATGTAAACAAAACAGTAGGTATGATATTCAGCAATGGAAATTAAAAAAAAAAAATAACAAAATCAATATAACCATTAAAGGACAGAAAATATGTACCTCCTCAACAACTAGATTTCTGGGTATAACTTTAGATATACAACTAAATTATAATAAAGATATAGACAATTTAGTAGAAAGCTGTAGGGGATCCCTAAATATTCTAAGGATAGTAAAAGGTAATGGATGGGGGGCAAGCAATACAATAATGCTTATGTTCTACAAGTCTTTCATCAGGATGAAACTAGATTATGCCAGCATAGTCTATGACTCAGCTGCAGCTTTTAACAAAGCAAAACTAGACATAATTCAAAATGCAGCCACGAGAACCATTACAGGTGCATTTATATCAACACCAGTAGAAGCACTAGAAGTAGCTTTTGGCATACCGCCCCTTGGTCTAAGACGGAAAGAACTAATATTAAATTATTGGAGTAACGTTGATAGTAAAGCCTATAGCAGCATACACGCGTTTCCACAAAACAATAAAACGTGTACTGCATTTCTAAGAAAACCTTGAGATAGGCACTGCGTAATGACCTAGATTAATATTCCATTAATTTCATTTTATACACTACGTTAACATAAACGAAAGGACAGATGGAATTAGGATAGAGAGAGTGAGGGCTGAAAGCAGGAACGCATGCAACACTAACACGCGTCTCGCGATATACAATTAATGCCACCCCTAACGCGAAAGGCATGAAGCACTAGCTTTTTTTTTCAAATGGACAGTGATAAAAAACACTACCCATACGAGAGTTAGGTTTAAAAACCTGAAAAATTCTTATTAGGAAATATGACATTATACTGGTTTACGTTTGAAAGCCTGACAGTACCCAGACACCACATCGTATCGAAGTGAACGGGAGGTAGAAGAAAATGCATATTTTGAACGCAGCCCCTTAGCCCCATTAAACTTATATATTTGGGTTCCTTAGGACTTGCTGACAAAGAATATGTTAAGTGTTACGCAAATAGTCTAGGAATTAACAAATTATAGCCAAAAGAAAATAGTGAGGGATGTCAGACAACACCAAATAATAATCGCACAGTGGCATGTTTTGAAACCACTATTTTACGGGAAATGGGCCACCATGTAAAATCCTATTTGATTGGATAGAAGTAAATGTAAGGCTAAACACGATTAGTCGGACTACAACTACTAATTTTGGTTGTTAGGGGAAACGTGAGAAGGGTAAAATTTTTTGAAAAGCTGTGTAAACATGGCCCGATTGGTTAGACCCGCCAATATAGTCAATTAGGAGCGTCTGTTCAGTGCCACATTTTAAAATAAACTTACTAAGAAACAGTGCGTTGAGAACCAGATCATATTTTTCTAAATAAAAGTCTGGGACAGAGGCAGATCGGAATTTGTGCCATTATTCATCGCCAGTCAACGTATTTGTGTATTATTTCCATGAATTGTGGTAAGCTTGACATATTCGATATCTTTTTAATGAAAATGGAATGTAAATTGATAATTTATGTCTGTATATGTGTGTGGTTCAGTAGCAAACATGAGGCAAAGCCTAAATATTGCTCCAACCTGAACAGGACGTGTCGGAGAAAAGTAAAACTGCATGGAATTGCCAAATAGTACACTGACACCTATCTTATTGACTAGAAGGAACTAATGCTGGAATTGCAGAGGCGTAGTAACCATTAGGGAGGAGTATACTGGTGTAAATTGTTTCAGATGAAGCTATCAGTTGGCCTACCGCTCTGAACTCAGTGTTTGTTATGTATTGTGTTCAGTGTGGAAATAGATTATAAATTAGTTATGAAGTAGGAGGTACAACCTTCTTGTTTCAGGGACCGTGGTCCTAAATTATTGAAGCAGCACCTGGTCTGAGTTTGCTGAATCCAGAGGCTGACAGCATACTCCTTGGTCCAGATAGCTACCAGTGAGGTGTCTCCAGAACACAGGAAGCAATCGAGCAGAGGAGTCTTTTCCTGCCGCCATCACGAAAGATAAGCTTCTGTGGCCAGAGTAGCTCAACATTATGTCCCCCCCCCCCTCAAAATTGACAGTATATTTAACACAGAGGGACAATAAATTGGTTCAAATGACAGGAACTGTGAACTTTTCCCAATACTATTTCCACGATAATCAAACACTTGAAGTCATGATGAAAAACAACAACCAAGCTTGAACAAAACCAGTATTACCTCATATTACTACTTCACAAATTACACACATAGAATAATAATAATAAAATATGTCAATACAAAGTTCATATATATAAACTGTGTACATACTACTTGTAATTACATTTGATTGTGATTCCTGGTTCACTGTGTAGTTGAATCAGGATACCCATTATTGAAAGAATTAATACATATATTTTTAAACTTAAACACTTGACTCATTTAAGATAGTCTTATAGAGTGGTATATGTGTGTGAGTGTCACAGTGTTGTAAAGTGTTGTGGAATAAATTAAATTGTTTATCTGTCTGTGGTTGTTGTGACTTACACTTCATCATTTTCATACCCTAGACATTTAACGTAGTCATCACAATATTCCAGAATAATTCTGACTGAGGTATAAATGTGGTAGCAAGTAAGGTCATCTGTAATACACCACACTTATTAGATACAGATACCTTCACAGCTGATCTCAGTCAGTACACTAAGTCCCCTATAAATATTTATATCATCCCACTTTACCACATATATTGGGGTCTCGCTCCCGGGATATTGAACTTTCTCCTATTATATATATTGGGAATAAATAAAAATTTAAAAGGTATCCTTGGGTGAAAATAAATAAGGTTGAGCTCTCAGTGCCTGTGGTTGTCCTTGGATAATTATTGATAGATAAAATTGTTTAGTTAAATATTTTATACATTTACCTGTTAGAAAATGGCAGACCTGGCCAAATTTCGATCTGCTGCTGTGCAGACTGCAAAAGAGTTAGGAATGGAGGGACAAGTTATGATTGCCTATGTTACTACTGAATGTGACAAATTTATTGAACGCGAAGAAAGAAGATTAGAAAAAGAGGCTGAAAGAAAGTTAGAGGCTGAAAAAGAAATTAAGAGGCTGCAGATTGAGGCTGACAAAGAGGCTAAAGCATTGGAGGCGGATCGTGAGGCGGAAATAAAGAGGCTCCAGTTAGAAGAAAAAAGATTAGCTGCAGAAAGGGAAGACAAGAGATTAGCTGCAGAGAGGGAAGCAGAAGAAAAAAGATTAGCTGCAGAAAGGGAAGACAAGAGATTAGCTGCAGAGAGGGAAGCAGAAAAGGAGGAGAAGAGATTACAAAGGGAACATGAGTTACGACTAAGGGAGTTTGAGTTTCAAGGCCATGCTCCTGAAAATGGTGCCAGTCCCTTTGCCTCCGATGCTAATGCTAGTCAGGGAGCCTCAACCTCAGCTATGAATTTTCATTTAGATCATTTTGTTGAGAAAGACGATGATATTGAGAGCTATCTAAATAGATATGAACTATTATTTACCACATATGGGTTAGAGAGAGAAAGGTGGAGCTTAAAGTTATCTCAAGGGCTTCGTGGGGCAGCTTATGAAGTTTTTGCCAAAATGAGCAGAGGTGATCAAGAAAATTATGACATGCTAAAGCAGGCTCTTTTGTTAAGATATGAAAAGAACGCAGAATTTTATAGGAAAAAATTTAGGAATGCTAAACTACTGTCAGGTGAAACCTATCACCAGTTCTCTGCACGGTTAGAGACATACTTGGAGAAATGGACTTCTCTGGGGAAAACCCAAGATCTTAAGGAAATGGTCCTTATAGAACAATTAAGAGAGTCCATGGCTCCAGACCTGAGAAAGTTTCTCATGGAACAAGGTGCAGAGAGGCTGGGTGAGTTACTAAATGTTGCTGAAAGATATCAAGCAGCTCAAGCAGAGGTATCAGGTAATAAAAGGAAACAGGTAGACAATTATCAGGCACCACAAAACTTTAATGAATTTGATCATAGAGATCAAAACAAAGGTAAGCACCAGTTTGATAGGCCACGAAATGACTATAAAAATAAAACCCCACAATTCAATGAAAGGAAATATGATAACAGGAAACCCTTCAGACAGGCAGGAAAATATTGTCAAATATGCAGGATGCATAATCATAATACTAGTGAATGTGGTAGGAAAGTTCCTCCATATCACGCGGCATGCATGATAACAGTGGACAAGGGGAAGAAGAAACTGACAGAGAATCATATAAATCTTCAACATCCCCCATCTGTGAAGAAGTGACATGTAATGGGGCCAAGGTTAGGTGCCTTTACGATTCAGGTTTAGAATATGACTCAGTTGTGAGTGCAACCCTAGTGCACCCTGAACAGTATACCACAGAGAAAGTGGAGATACAAGGGGCCGTAAAGGGAATATCCACCATGACACTTCCCGTAGCCGAGATCAATGTAGAGACAAGGTACGTGGAAGGAGTGATTAGAGCAGCCGTGTGTGACGACCCTAATTACCCGCTGGTGTTAGGAAGCAAATATGTTTTTCTAGGAAGCCCTGTAAAACCAGTGGTAATGGCCACGCTTCAGGTCAGGTCGACCCCTAGTAGAACGGAGGAGGAACCACCACTAGTTTATTCTCATAAGCAGATGAGAAAGGCCCAGGCAAAAGATAAAACATTAAAACCTTGCTTTGGTAAATTGCCAACAAGCCATGCACACCCTAAGAAAGGACAGTTTTATTTGAAGGAGGGACTGCTTTTCAGGAAAGCTAGAGCAGGATCCAAAGAACATTGACAATTGGTATTGCCAACCCCCTACAGAGAAGAAGTGATGGCACAAGCTCATGTTGTACCAGACGGTGGGCACCAGAGAAATGGGACCACCCGTCAAAGGACATCGGAAAAGTTCTATTGGCCCCAAGTAGCTGCTGATATTGCACAATTTGTTGGGGCCTGTGAAAAATGTAGCAAGGTACAGTCCCCAAGTTGGGAAAATCATAATCAGATGCCAGCCAAGCATTCTGAAACATATGGGCCTAACAATAACAAGGAAAATAACAATAATAAGGTTGACATAGAGGATAGGTATCCACCTTCTCCCAACAGTGTTCACCCAAAATATTTAGATTCGCAACTCTGAGAAGGGCATCCAGAGAAAATAGAAACTCAGACCAGTCAACCCAGGAACAGTTTGAAGCCGCATTTAGGGAGCTGGCTGACATTGACATTGAAGATGATCCGCCTAAGTTAAAACCGAAACAAATTGTTAACAGAAGAACAGTGGGCAGTGGACGAGTGAGCAATTCGGAAAATGCTCACAGCGCTTCACAATATGGCTATTAACTTAGCATTATAAGGGCACCGGTGACATTGGTAGTCACCCAACCCTACACCGTCCAAGGGAAAGTATTGATCAGACCATGGATGGAGATAACCCACACATCTTATAGCAATGCTAAGGGCGAATTGATTTCTGATGCAGAAACTCATTTCCCCACATATTATCTTAATTCACCAGATTAACGGTAGGCGGAACTATAGTTGGTGAATATGGCCTCCATTTGAGTGGCACATTATAGAACATTATAAATATATTATTACAAGGGTGTTTCCACATTCAATCACGCCTGAGATCAGACCAATTGTTGGCTGTGAACATTTCGGAGGAGCAGAGTGTCTCCATTGTTGCCTTTTTGAATTGAGGATAGTCCGAGTGTTTGTAAAGGCTGATCAGGAAATATTGGATCCACTCCACAACTCAGATATCACCATATAGATTAACTCCTCATAACGTACAAATTGAGGAACATCTAATATTCTCGGGACATGTCGTTGAGCAGACTCAGAGAAGAAAAATGGTGAATATTGATTGCTAAGCAGTAGTAAGACAAGCCGTAACACTTGCAGCTGTACAGTAACGTATCTGAAATGGATTCTTGGATTGCAGAGATTTGAGGCAATCTTCGTCAGTAGTGCTTACTTTGAATTGACCCACCTGCATTAATCCATGATCATAATAAAATCAGAGAAACGTTGATGCAGATTTTCTAAGCCGCCATCCGTGCGATGAAAATCAAAGAAATCACCAGGCATAGACCTAAATTTCTCTATGTGTATGTAGAATTATAGACTGACGTATAACGTCTGTTTTAAGAGGGGAGAATTTGTCGTGAAACATTCTAAATCCACATATATAAATTAAAAGGTAAATGTAAAGCCTAACACATTAATTCAATAAAAGGAAAGAAGAATGGTAAAGAACAGTGCTGTCACAATGACTGTACTCGAGATCCCCCTTTTTCTACTTCTTCTGCAAATTGTAACGTTTCCACGTTGATAGTAAAGCCTATAGCAGCATACACGCGTTTCCACAAAACAATAAAACGTGTACTGCATTTCTAAGAAAACCTTGAGATAGGCACTGCGTAATGACCTAGATTAATATTCCATTAATTTCATTTTATACACTACGTTAACATAAACGAAAGGACAGATGGAATTAGGATAGAGAGAGTGAGGGCTGAAAGCAGGAACGCATGCAACACTAACACGCGTCTCGCGATATACAATTAATGCCACCCCTAACGCGAAAGGCATGAAGCACTAGCTTTTTTTTCAAATGGACAGTGATAAAAAACACTACCCATACGAGAGTTAGGTTTAAAAACCTGAAAAATTCTTATTAGGAAATATGACATTATACTGGTTTACGTTTGAAAGCCTGACAGTACCCAGACACCACATCGTATCGAAGTGAACGGGAGGTAGAAGAAAATGCATATTTTGAACGCAGCCCCTTAGCCCCATTAAACTTATATATTTGGGTTCCTTAGGACTTGCTGACAAAGAATATGTTAAGCGTTACGCAAATAGTCTAGGAATTAACAAATTATAGCCAAAAGAAAATAGTGAGGGATGTCAGACAACACCAAATAATAATCGCACAGTGGCATGTTTTGAAACCACTATTTTACGGGAAATGGGCCACCATGTAAAATCCTATTTGATTGGATAGAAGTAAATGTAAGGCTAAACACGATTAGTCGGACTACAACTACTAATTTTGGTTGTTAGGGGAAACGTGAGAAGGGTAAAATTTTTTGAAAAGCTGTGTAAACATGGCCCGATTGGTTAGACCCGCCAATATAGTCAATTAGGAGCGTCTGTTCAGTGCCACATTTTAAAATAAACTTACTAAGAAACAGTGCGTTGAGAACCAGATCATATTTTTCTAAATAAAAGTCTGGGACAGAGGCAGATCGGAATTTGTGCCATTATTCATCGCCAGTCAACGTATTTGTGTATTATTTCCATGAATTGTGGTAAGCTTGACATATTCGATATTTTTTTAATGAAAATTGAATGTAAATTGATAATTTATGTCTGTATATGTGTGTGGTTCAGTAGCAAACATGAGGCAAAGCCTAAATATTGCTCCAACCTGAACAGGACGTGTCGGAGAAAAGTAAAACTGCATGGAATTGCCAAATAGTACACTGACACCTATCTTATTGACTAGAAGGAACTAATGCTGGAATTGCAGAGGCGTAGTAACCATTAGGGAGGAGTATACTGGTGTAAATTGTTTCAGATGAAGCTATCAGTTGGCCTACCGCTCTGAACTCAGTGTTTGTTATGTATTGTGTTCAGTGTGGAAATAGATTATAAATTAGTTATGAAGTAGGAGGTACAACCTTCTTGTTTCAGGGACCGTGGTCCTAAATTATTGAAGCAGCACCTGGTCTGAGTTTGCTGAATCCAGAGGCTGACAGCATACTCCTTGGTCCAGATAGCTACCAGTGAGGTGTCTCCAGAACACAGGAAGCAATCGAGCAGAGGAGTCTTTTCCTGCCGCCATCACGAAAGATAAGCTTCTGTGGCCAGAGTAGCTCAACATTATGTGCCCCCCCCCTCAAAAATTGACAGTATATTTAACACAGAGGGACAATAAATTGGTTCAAATGACAGGAACTGTGAACTTTTCCCAATACTATTTCCACGATAATCAAACACTTGAAGTCATGATGAAAAACAACAACCAAAGCTTGAACAAAACCAGTATTACCTCATATTACTACTTCACAAATTACACACATAGAATAATAATAATAAAATATGTCAATACAAAGTTCATATATATAAACTGTGAACATACTACTTGTAATTACATTTGATTGTGATTCCTGGTTCACTGTGTAGTTGAATCAGGATACCCATTATTGAAAGAATTAATACATATATTTTTAAACTTAAACACTTGACTCATTTAAGATAGTCTTATAGAGTGTTATATGTGTGTGAGTATCACAGTGTTGTAAAGTGTTGTGGAATAAATTAAATTGTTTATCTGTCTGTGGTTGTTGTGACTTACACTTCATCATTTTCATACCCTAGACATTTAACGTAGTCATCACAATATTCCAGAATAATTCTGACTGAGGTATAAATGTGGTAGCAAGTAAGGTCATCTGTAATACACCACACTTATTAGATACAGATACCTTCACAGCTGATCTCAGTCAGTACACTAAGTCCCCTATAAATATTTATATCATCCCACTTTACCACACACATGAAGCATTTGTCAAAAACCAACCAAGTGTATGAGACGTCCCCTTAAATAAAGAAAGATATCCAACTGGGTGGAGAACTATAGAAGATCTAACACAGTTCAAAGAATTGTCAAACACAATTAATAATAGTAATAAATATAGAAGCACAATACCACCCTGGGAACTAAAAACACCAATCATAGACTACTCACTTACTGAAAAGATAAAAAAACCCACAGAAGCTAAGGAAGCTAAAACGATAAGTAGAAAGTTCACAAATCAACTTACAAAACAAAGTCTGGCCGTCTACACTGATGGATCCAAGGGTGATGGTGGGCAACTAGGTGCAGGAGTAATAATACCACAGTGGGGAATTAAGAAGAGCTACAGTGTAACTGAAGGGGCTTCAGTTTTTACCGCAGAGATGATAGCAATTCTAAAATGTTTAGAAATAATCGAAGATAACCCACCAGAAGCTGTTACGATATTTACAGACTCACTATCATCACTACAAGCACTAGAACACCCAGGTAAATGTAGCCGGCCAGACATAAAGGAAGAAATTCTAGCAATTAATACATCACTAAGGAACAGAAGATGTAGTGTGAGGCTAGTGTGGGTTCCAGCACACATAGGTATAGCTGGTAACGAGTTGGCAGACCAGAATGCCAAGAATGGAAAAATAAGTAAAAACAATATAAGAGTAGGACTGGGAAGGTTGGAGATCAAGAGCCAAGTGAAGCTAACTATAAACGAGGAATGGAAGACAACATGGAAGAACAGTAGAAAAGGCGGACACGCGTTCAAACTGCTGAAAGAATCAACTAGGACGTGCCAGGTCAGAGAAGAATTAAAGATACCATCGAACAAAAAGCTGTGGCGTCTCCGTCTCGGCGCAGCATACTTTATGATAGAGGAACCACACTGCCAAGAATGTCAGGAAGAGAATGACATAGACCACTACCTGATCCACTGTAAAAAGTACGAACAATAAAGGCTTGAATTAAAAACTTACTATAGAAATCACAATATAGACATGACAGGGGATAAGGTTTTAAGTATAGATGCCCCAGGAGAAGCCCAATCAATACTTAAAAGATATATACATAAAACAAAGGAAAACATATAAGGTTAGTACTTCAGAAAAGAGATTCAACCAAATAGAAATTAAGCAACAAAAACTAACAAATCATTATTTAAAAAAATATAAAAAAAAAAACAGAAAAATTAGCAAACTTACTAACTACTCATAGGACAAGGAAAGACAACGAGGTTAAAAAAAACTCAAAAAAAAACAACTAGTAATACAAATTAAAACCAAGTATAAAGGACAATAGTTATCTACAAACAATACAAAAGAGAAAATAAAATGACAAATACTAATATAAATTAAAATTAGTAAATAAAATGGCACTAAATACCTCAATTATTACCAATTTTCAGGTTGAACAGGGTAGACCAAGATGGAACGAGAAGAGGCAATAACGGGGCAGCTGTTAAGTGCCCGCTCTCCACCCATCACCTCTTCAAAACAACAACAACAACGCAAACCAGAAAATTGATGTGACCATTTTGGCATGCCAGTAAACGCAGCTTGATCTATAACTTCATCATCACTGACACTGACATGCCATGTGAGCTTCTGAACTGCTTTCGTTGATGTCAAGTGCTTAGCTGTCAATGTTCTTATTTGGAATGATGTCGATGATTCTTTTTCGTGACGTTCCTAGAAACCCATCCCTGCATTGCTTTTTCATAATCAGAGGTTATATCATTTGAATGCAGCGGTGATTATTATACAGTGCTATTCGCTTTCTTTTCGACCGTGATAAATTTCTTGCAAGCGTGTGCTTGGATTTCCTGAAACAAAAGTTATCTAACTCAGTTTTTTTAATGTTTTGCTTTTAACAAGACAGTTTAAAATCCTTTTCTCGCATCATAAAATTTGCCATAATATTTTTGAAGCTTGCTGCGTTTTGTTGCGAGTTTTCTAAACTGGGAACCACTTGGTTTCTGTCGTTTCCAGATGTTTTTGTTATCGTTGTAAAACATATGCAGCATTTCTTCTGCTTCTCTTATCTAAGGTGTAGGAGTGTGAATGTCTGTGAGTGCGTTTAAAAAAAAAAAAATTTATTTTATATATCATGTTCTTCGCTGTCATGAACAACCGTGTGTTACTCATAGTGATTTATGCCCTTCTCTTTATATTTCCTAACACTAGGCATGAGTGTATGCACTTCATCGAAAGATTTTCTTCATTTCAAATGACGCATTATCCTTTGATACCTGTTTTGCACATTTCGCTTTCCGGGAGCTGTCCCGAAAATAATACATGAAGTTAAAAAATTTTTTTTCTAACATGCCGAGATTGATCTCTCACGGAAGTAACAATGTGCGGGCAAGACGCTGTTTCCAGATAAGGAGCCAGTAGCCAGCTCTAAGCAACTATTGATAGATCGATTGTTGTTAATGATTTGATCTTACACGCGATCGGCAACTCTTAGATCAAACAAACATGCTTTAAAGTAAATGACTTGAGTGTGGCATAAAACCATATTTCTGGAATATCAGTTGGAAGGAAGGAACATAGTTAACATAGAGTAATTGTACATTTTATTGTAACAACAATATTTTTGTAACTTTATTCTTAGTATATATTTCATCTACTGCTTTCATATTCAAAGCTATGGTTAGACTGGTATTATAACCTGATGTTGGCTTCGGTCCACTAATAGAGTGTGCTTACCGAAACGGCTTAAAATGGGACTTACGCCGGTTAACGACATTGTATTTGAAGTTCAACGATATGGTACGTTGTTGACAGGTATTCTGTGGTTCATCTAGCTACTACACAACTACGCGTTACATTCAGCAATCTGATATTTTTGATGAACCACTGCAGGCGGGTAAAGAAGGGGTGCAACATCTGTAAGGTAAATATTGCTCATTACAAGTTATTGCTTTCTTCCTGACATATAGTGTTTTATTTTCCGTGCACCCACTTTCTTGTCATTAAATTTGTTTTACTTTATTTATATAACATGCGATATTACTGTCTCATCATTTCGACTTCCTGTATAATTTCGTCAGTGATATTTCTTTCATTTTTATCACACTCTACGAGGACTGGGTTTCTTAACCTTTTTTGTTGTCATGTGCCCTTTTGGTTGTCCTGTTCAGGCTACGGACCCATTCTAAAAAAACATGTACAAAAATGCGTAATTAACAATTTTACATTTCAAATTTAAGGTTACGTACTCTAATCCCCTAGAATCCATTCATGGACCTACAAAGAGTCCGTGGACCACGTGGTAAGAAACTCTGTACTAAGCCATTATATCTTGCTTTCATTCTTCATCTTCTTCTTTCGTCTTCTTCTTCATACACTCTCAGACGTCTGCGTGAATATTTTCAAAGAAACAGTGGTCATCTTCAGGCTATATGCATCTCCATAGAGTTTTTCCGAAAATGACACTTGTTACGACCATATGGGCTTTCTATGTTCCTCATTTGTTGGGCATATTTGAAGCAGATGTTCAGTTGTCGTTGTATTTTTGCGATATTTACACTAATCGGTAGTTCCTATCTTTAGCTTGTTGAATAGATGATATCCCAACCTGTTGTGGTTCTTGTGGAGTCTGAAGATTGTCATTTGTTCTCTTCCGCTGAGCTGGTAATATGCATCGCTTTGTCTGTGTCCTGGATGCTCTGCATCCCATTTGTTTCTGTATCTGGTTCTGAAAAAACTCTTTGCCTCTTCGAAAATATCGCGTCGAGTTGCAGTGTGGACAGAGCGCTTGTTTCTCGATGCAAAGTAACCGGATTCAAAACTTGGTAGAGTCACGTTCCAGTATACTCATCTGTAAATGGGTGCATGACTCTGCTTTCAGTTAGGAAAGGTAAGGGCTACGAGGATGGGAACCAGTCACCCCACATCATAAACCTAAGACTTAGTTTAGTGAGGACTCTCTAACACTTCATTCCCTATGGCAGTGCATACTATCATCATTATTTTCCTTCTTCTTCTTCTTGCGATCGCATCTGTGATGTTTACACCGTCAGACGAGTTCTCATGAGGAATTCGACCGTTGTCTGAAGTTCCTCTTTAGCTCCATATAGCTTTGATGTTTACACCGTCAGATGAGTTCTCATGATGAATTCGACCGTTGTCTGAAGGTTCTCTTTAGCTCCATATAGCTTTGAGTTTAGTGTTGAGTCATTGGGCCAGTATATCTTTCTTAACTGGTCGTACAGAGGACAATCCTGTAGAACATGCTCAGCAGTGTGTTCGTTTAATCCACATGTGCACAGTGGTGAAGCAGACAATCGTAGCTTGTACATGTGTTTATTCAGTTTGTTATGCCCTGTCCTGAGGCGAAAAATGGTGATCTGTCCCTGCCGGTCAAGAGTGTGGTAGACGTCGTTGGGTTGATTCTGTTCTCTTCTGATAGTCTGGATAGCTCTCTTTTTCTCAAAGTATGGAATTTCATTATCTTCTTGTTCACATTCTCCTCCCTTTTTTGCAAGTTTATCTGCCTTTTCATTTTCGGGTACACCACAATGGGATGGTACCCACTGAAGTATGGTTCTCTTTTTGGCAGCTACCTTGCTTAGTTCATTTCTCAGATGCGGGAGTTTACCACCCTTGAGAGCTTGCAGTACGGACTGTGCATCTGTGAGGATGACTACCGTGTGGCAGTCAGAGTTGGTGTTATAAATCATATTTGCAGCTTGCTCTAGAGCTTGAACCTCAGCTGTTACAGTTGATTATTTTCCTATTTGATCCTTAAGAAGCATAGAGCCTACCCGGTAGCTGGTCACCTTGCGGGAAGTCTGCACCGAACATTTACATGTTCATGTAGTGGTGATTTGTGTAGCAATTTGTGTTAAATGATGAGATTGCCAGCCCCATGTACAACGTAATTTAAGTCGCCGTGTACTACATGCCAGAGGGTACAGTAGTCTCATTCTTTCATTGTCTCTTTTTAAAGACCCCCAAAAACTACACGATGAAGTGTCTCCTATGGGATTACCTTTTTTTTCACCTTTATGTAGGTGGTACACATTGTTGTTCCCATCTTCCTAGTTTCTTATTTTTATGTTATGCTTTTTTGTTATTAGCTGCTTTTCTGATACATCTCATGTCAGATGTTTTAACCTGTCGGAAGGGAGCCGCGCTGGTGTAATGGCTACGACGTTGTACTGGCGACCAGGTGTTCATGGTTCAAACCCGGCCGTCGGCGTTTGAAGAAATGTTTACGACCGGAAATTTGACTGAATAACCTGAACGGCTCCTGCACATAAATCCCGTGTGGATGGGAAGGAGCGAAGCTCCTGACCGGGTTGGAAGGAAAGTCCACTGACCCCCCAGCCTCGCAATGACATGTCATTGGGCCGAAAGAGCCGGAAAGCTCGAGTGCCGCTGGTTATAAAAAAAAAAAAAAAAAAAAAAACCTGTCGGAAATGAAGGAATACGGTTTTCAAAAAGTGGCTGCCGAGAGAAATACGGAAGTTGAAAGCGCAACCAGGGTAGAATGGGTTCGATTCTCTGCACAAAACAACAGGAGGTTGACACTTGGGAGTGTAAAGGATATTACACTTGATTGACGGGGGGAGGGGAGGAGAGACTATTTCTGATGATCAGATTGCCTTCTGTTGTATCGCTCTGTATAGAGTTTTCTATTATATTAGTCCAAGTCTATCAAACTGTTTTGTAAATTTTTACGGTAGTTCAAAATGTCAGTTTTCATGGCTCTATATAAGCCGGGTAGACGTATTTTACTTCGTTATCCTTTTAGGGACATTTTTTAAAATAAGGGACTTTTCACCTTAAATATATGCCCTAATGCAATGTTTCTCAACCAGTGTTCCACGGAATCCTAGGGTTCCGCAGTTCGTCAACAGGGGTTCCGCGAGAAATCGTGAAATAAATAAATAAAAATGTTGAAATACCGCCAAATCTTAATATCTGAATTATTTAGGGTTATGTTTAGGTATATGTGTATATGTTCGTTTCATAGTTTATTGATAAGTATACGCATATAATAATTTAACGCACTTAAATGTTCGATATAATCAGTAACACTCTTCCTCTTTATTTAAATTTAAAGAGACATATTTCTGTCCTCGCCCCGTGCAGTTCCCTTAGGTCTCTGAGTAGGCAAAAATCGAATATGCATGCTGCCCCCTCAGGCATGTCGTAAGAGGTGTAGTGCATAGGACTGGCAATCTATCATGAAAAATAAGGTTAAAAAAACATTATAAACTCTGTGTACAATTTCCTGCATATTTTGCAGGAAGAGAATTGCGTCGCAGGAGTCCCGCTTGATTGTTGAAAATTACTTTAGGGGTTCCGGCTTGATGAAAAGGTCAGCTATAGTCACAAAGAGGGAACAAAGACGCGAAATATAGAATGTACAATAATGAACCAAACTGCATTTAAATGTACAAGGATAGTAATGTTCAAAAGTGGAGAAGTAAATTACAGTTTATAAAAAATGGTAGCATTCAAAAGTAAAGAAGTAGACCATGTGTAATAATAGTAATAATAATAATAATAATAATAGCCCCTTCAGTCATAAATGACTATGGGAATGCGCCCCTGAGGTGACAGCCATCAGCTGCTTATTTTCCTGGTGTTCCTTTCGACGTTTTCTCCTCTCTTGTGCTTGTTGTATGAGCTGTTTTTTTCGTCCAAACTTAGGTGGCGCCGCAGATAGCATCGACACTTCGTGCGATCGGCAGCTTCATCCTCCCAGGCTGCTAGATTGATGTCTAGTGCCCTCATGTCTCTCTTGCACACATCTTTGAACCTCAGCTGCGGTCGCCCAACTGTTCTTTTGCCATCTGCCAGTTGCCCGTAGAAGATATCTTTCGGGATGCGACCATCTTCCATGCGGCGGACATGGCCAAGCCAGCGTAGTCTGCGCTGTCTAAGCAATGTACGAGTATACATGCTTTGAAGGCCAGCACGTGACAACACCTGGAGGATTGTCACTTTATCTTTCCACGAAATGCCGAGGATGTGGCGCAGACACCGTAGTTGGAAGGTATTGAGCCTTCTTTCTTGCTTAGCATAGGTTGTCCATGTTTCGCTGCCATACAGAAATGTGCTGGTGACGCAGGCGTTATATACCGCAGCTTTGTTCTTCATTGTGAGTTTGGAGTTTCCCCAAACACGCGATATGAGGCGAACAAAGGTAGCTGCAGCTTTACCAATGTGGCTGTTAACTTATCCCAGACCTAAGGGTCTTTATATTTGGACATGTGCCCTAATATAACCGACTAGGTTGAACGGGACGCGCCGCGCCAAAACGAGGCAAAATTTTATATAACAAAAAAAAAATTAAAAAAAACAAAACAATGTAGCTGTCAATTTCTGTGTCCAGAGAGAGTTTGTCATTGATGGTAGGCCCACAGGTATGTGAAGTGGTTCACCACTGCCAATTTATAGTTATCAATAGTGAAAACTGGTGCAGCACCCACATCCTGACTCAGCACATTTGTAAAGACCATGTGTAAAGTATGCAAAACAAGATACGTTCAAAAGTAAGGGAAAATGTAAGAATTTTACTGAATCACACGACCAGAGCGGTCAACGTGTCAGCTAGTACTACTGGACAAAAGTTAAGGGCCACCAAGAAAAACTCCACTATGGACCAAATAAATGCAACCAGGTGTAAACAATTTATTACAACATAAAGTTGATTCATCCGTGGAAAAGATCAGTCAAGTTTTTTAATAATGTGTGACTTACTAACAAAAAGAAATTCAACTCACTGTTTCACCTTTTGAACTAGTGGGGCGTGTTGCAAAAACCACGAGTTTTTGCAGCAACAATGGCAATTTTCACGTGCGGGTTAAAGTGACCCTGTTTTTGGACATTTAAAAAAAATTAACCTAGTGCATACAGAAATGTATACACATTTCTCTGAGCTCAGTTTTAATAACATTTTCACTTGTCTTTACAGTTTGCCAATCAATTATATAAACCTTGTCTAAACTGAATGGCGGCCCTTAACTTTTGTCCAGTAGTATATATCGTTCTTAGGGCACAATAAAGATAAAAACTATTAGAGATATATAAGGAAAGGAAAGAATATATATAGGGCCTAGGTCATCGATGTTCGCACCTAATACAGTTCACATTCCAGCAACGGTCATGATCGTGTGTTAATCTGACCCACAAAGCCGTTGGTGTGAAAGAACCAAAGTGGAAAGTCGATAGAGCGTTAGTAATAAATCCTAGTAAAGCATTACTGGTTGTCACGAATAAATGGGGTACTTGGATTTTTCTGTAATCTTCAGTGAAGTCGAATTTCAGACAAAGTTCGCACGGAAATAACCTTCTTTTTAACATTTATTTTTTTAGAAAACGAGCTTGTGCCTCGCGCTCTGGGAGATGGTAACTTCTGTTTGGTTCTTGTTCTTTTTTGTTCCGTTTAATCACGTTTAGTAGGTGAATTAGCGCTTGCCTTTCGGCGGCAAAATTACTAGGGTTCAAAACCCAATAGAGTCACGCTCCAATCCACCCAGCTATAATTGGATACCTGACTCTGCTCTTGCGTTAAGGAAGGCAAAGGCAGTAAGAAAAGGAACTGGCCACCCCACCTAATAAAGCAGGACCTAGTATAGTGAAGTCTCTAACATTTCACTCTCCTACGGCAGTATCTGCTATCGGACTACCTTTTTAGTGGCTAAATTAGAACAATAAATAATTATGTGAACAATATAGTGTTATTGGTTAGACCTCTTCTTTTTCATGCACAATGTCAACAGGCGTAGATGATTATAACTAACCACAACTTCCTATTTCCAGTGTCGTTCATTCATTTCTGTTGTTGACTCCTTTTGATGCCATGATGTTAAATGGACCAGTATCTTCTCTCTTTCACTATGTCTTTTACCCTCAACCTTTCCTGTTTTTACAAAAGCTTTCAGCTTTCTGCTTCTCATAGCGTGCCTAAAGAAAGTGACTCGCTTTCAGCTTTCTGCTTCTCATAGCGTGCCTAAAGAAAGTGACTCGCTTTCAGCTTTCTGCTTCTCATAGCGTGCCTAAAGAAAGTGACTCGCTTTCAGCTTTCTGCTTCTCATAGCGTGCCTAAAGAAAGTGACTCGCTTTCAGCTTTCTGCTTCTCATAGCGTGCCCAAAGAAAGTGACTCGCTTTCAGCTTTCTCTTTCTCATAGCGTGCCTAAAGAAAGTGACTCGCTTTCAGCTTTCTGCTTCTCATAGCGTGCCTAAAGAAAGTGACTCGCTTTCAGCTTTCTGCTTCTCATAGCGTGCCTAAAGAAAGTGACTCGCTTTCAGCTTTCTGCTTCTCATAGCGTGCCCAAAGAAAGTGACTCGCTTTCAGCTTTCTGCTTCTCACAGCGTGCCCAAAGAAAGTGACTCGCTTTCAGCTTTCTGCTTCTCACAGCGTGCCCAAAGAAAGTGACTCGCTTTCAGCTTTCTGCTTCTCATAGCGTGCCCAAAGAAAGTGAATTAATATGAAACAAATATAAAGGTATGTTATCAGGCACTCGCAGGAAATAAAGAAGTAGAACACCAGACAACAGAAAAACAACAGACATGAGTGGCTTACCCAGGATTTGAACACTGGACCTTCCGTGCGACAACCCCGCCTAGCCATGCAAGCGAATCACACTATCCGCTCTGCCATCTACGCATCATCTAAAAATGATGTTTCAATGGCAGATCAATAGTGCGAACCACAATACACGACACCAGAAGTCCTCCATGGGCAGTTCAGCCTATTAATGACGCAATCACTTCTGTTGTATTTCTATCAAGCAGTATAGGCCGAATCCAACAAGACCCTTAGGACCATAATACTGTGTCCAGTAAATGATAGTAGACTAGAACAGTGAGAACAGGATAGTGGGTAGGTTTGGTATTGTACAAACATTTATTACAAATAAGGGAGGGAAACCTGAGGCCTGTAAACAGTAAATTAATATGAAACAAATATAAAGGTATGTTATCAGGCACTCGCAGGAAATAAAGAAGTAGAACACCAGACAACAGAAAAACAACAGACATGAGTGGCTTACCCAGGATTTGAACACTGGACCTTCCGTGCGACAACCCCGCCTAGCCATGCAAGCGAATCACACTATCCGCTCTGCCATCTACGCATCATCTAAAAATGATGTTTCAATGTCAGGTTAATAGTGCGAACCACAATACACGACACCAGAAGTCCTCCATGGGCAGTTCAGCCTATTAATGACGCAATCACTTCTGTTGTATTTCTATCAAGCAGTATAGGCCGAATCCAACAAGACCCTTAGGACCTTAATACTGTGTCCAGTAAATGATAGTAGACTAGAACAGTGAGAACAGGATAGTGGGTAGGTTTGGTATTGTACAAACATTTATTACAAATAAGGGAGGGAAACCTGAGGCCTGTAAACAGTAAATTAATATGAAACAAATATAAAGGTATGTTATCAGGCACTCGCAGGAAATAAAGAAGTAGAACACCAGACAACAGAAAAACAACAGACATGAGTGGCTTACCCAGGATTTGAACACTGGACCTTCCGTGCGACAACCCCGCCTAGCCATGCAAGCGAATCACACTATCCGCTCTGCCATCTACGCATCATCTAAAAATGATGTTTCAATGGCAGGTCAATAGTGCGAACCACAATACACGACACCAGAAGTCCTCCATGGGCAGTTCAGCCTATTAATGACGCAATCACTTCTGTTGTATTTCTATCAAGCAGTATAGGCCGAATCCAACAAGACCCTAAGGACCTTAATACTGTGTCCAGTAAATGATAGTAGACTAGAACAGTGAGAACAGGATAGTGGGTAGGTTTGGTATTGTACAAACATTTATTACAAATAAGGGAGGGAAACCTGAGGCCTGTAAACAGTAAATTAATATGAAACAAATATAAAGGTATGTTATCAGGCACTCGCAGGAAATAAAGAAGTAGAACACCAGACAACAGAAAAACAACAGACATGAGTGGCTTACCCAGGATTTGAACACTGGACCTTCCGTGCGACAACCCCGCCTAGCCATGCAAGCGAATCACACTATCCGCTCTGCCATCTACGCATCATCTAAAAATGATGTTTCAATGGCAGGTCAATAGTGCGAACCACAATACACGACACCAGAAGTCCTCCATGGGCAGTTCAGCCTATTAATGACGCAATCACTTCTGTTGTATTTCTATCAAGCAGTATAGGCCGAATCCAACAAGACCCTTAGGACCTTAATACTGTGTCCAGTAAATGATAGTAGACTAGAACAGTGAGAACAGGATAGTGGGTAGGTTTGGTATTGTACAAACATTTATTACAAATAAGGGAGGGAAACCTGAGGCCTGTAAACAGTAAATTAATATGAAACAAATATAAAGGTATGTTATCAGGCACTCGCAGGAAATAAAGAAGTAGAACACCAGACAACAGAAAAACAACAGACATGAGTGGCTTACCCAGGATTTGAACACTGGACCTTCCGTGCGACAACCCCGCCTAGCCATGCAAGCGAATCACACTATCCGCTCTGCCATCTACGCATCATCTAAAAATGATGTTTCAATGTCAGGTTAATAGTGCGAACCACAATACACGACACCAGAAGTCCTCCATGGGCAGTTCAGCCTATTAATGACGCAATCACTTCTGTTGTATTTCTATCAAGCAGTATAGGCCGAATCCAACAAGACCCTTAGGACCTTAATACTGTGTCCAGTAAATGATAGTAGACTAGAACAGTGAGAACAGGATAGTGGGTAGGTTTGGTATTGTACAAACATTTATTACAAATAAGGGAGGGAAACCTGAGGCCTGTAAACAGTAAATTAATATGAAACAAATATAAAGGTATGTTATCAGGCACTCGCAGGAAATAAAGAAGTAGAACACCAGACAACAGAAAAACAACAGACATGAGTGGCTTACCCAGGATTTGAACACTGGACCTTCCGTGCGACAACCCCGCCTAGCCATGCAAGCGAATCACACTATCCGCTCTGCCATCTACGCATCATCTAAAAATGATGTTTCAATGGCAGGTCAATAGTGCGAACCACAATACACGACACCAGAAGTCCTCCATGGGCAGTTCAGCCTATTAATGACGCAATCACTTCTGTTGTATTTCTATCAAGCAGTATAGGCCGAATCCAACAAGACCCTTAGGACCTTAATACTGTGTCCAGTAAATGATAGTAGACTAGAACAGTGAGAACAGGATAGTGGGTAGGTTTGGTATTGTACAAACATTTATTACAAATAAGGGAGGGAAACCTGAGGCCTGTAAACAGTAAATTAATATGAAACAAATATAAAGGTATGTTATCAGGCACTCGCAGGAAATAAAGAAGTAGAACACCAGACAACAGAAAAACAACAGACATGAGTGGCTTACCCAGGATTTGAACACTGGACCTTCCGTGCGACAACCCCGCCTAGCCATGCAAGCGAATCACACTATCCGCTCTGCCATCTACGCATCATCTAAAAATGATGTTTCAATGGCAGGTCAATAGTGCGAACCACAATACACGACACCAGAAGTCCTCCATGGGCAGTTCAGCCTATTAATGACGCAATCACTTCTGTTGTATTTCTATCAAGCAGTATAGGCCGAATTCAACAAGACCCTTAGGACCTTAATACTGTGTCCAGTAAATGATAGTAGACTAGAACAGTGAGAACAGGATAGTGGGTAGGTTTGGTATTGTACAAACATTTATTACAAATAAGGGAGGGAAACCTGAGGCCTGTAAACAGTAAATTAATATGAAATAAATATAAAGGTATGTTATCAGGCACTCGCAGGAAATAAAGAAGTAGAACACCAGACAACAGAAAAACAACAGACATGAGTGGCTTACCCAGGATTTGAACACTGGACCTTCCTGGGTAAGCCACTCATGTCTGTTGTTTTTCTGTTGTCTGGTGTTCTACTTCTTTATTTCCTGCGAGTGCCTGATAACATACCTTTATATTTGTTTCATATTAATTTACTGTTTACAGGCCTCAGGTTTCCCTCCCTTATTTGTAATAAATGTTTGTACAATACCAAACCTACCCACTATCCTGTTCTCACTGTTCTAGTCTACTATCATTTACTGGACACAGTATTAAGGTCCTAAGGGTCTTGTTGGATTCGGCCTATACTGCTTGATAGAAAATACAACAGAAGTGATTGCGTCATTAATAGGCTGAACTGCCCATGGAGGACTTCTGGTGTCGTGTATTGTGGTTCGCACTATTGACCTGCCATTGAAACATCATTTTTAGATGATGCGTAGATGGCAGAGCGGATAGTGTGATTCGCTTGCATGGCTAGGCGGGGTTGTCGCACGGAAGGTCCAGTGTTCAAATCCTGGGTAAGCCACTCATGTCTGTTGTTTTTCTGTTGTCTGGTGTTCTACTTCTTTATTTCCTGCGAGTGCCTGATAACATACCTTTATATTTGTTTCATATTAATTTACTGTTTACAGGCCTCAGGTTTCCAAAGAAAGTGACTCGCTTTCAGCTTTCTGCTTCTCATAGCGTGCCCAAAGAAAGTGACTCGCTTCCTTCTTATATGAACAATGAACTTCCATTGCGCACTGACATATTTCGGAAAATACTCATTACTCGTTTTAGAAGCCCATGATATTCTGAACATTCTCTTATGTAAAACTACATTTGTGTGGCCTCAAGAGATTTTCTTTATTGTTTATTGACGATCATTGACTCACTTCCATATGACAGGATTAGCTCTATATAACATTGAATACGTATCTTTCTTACTACTATTGGTAAAGATTTGTTGCATAAAATACTTTTCATTTTGTGGAACACTGCCTTCGCTTGAACTATTCTACTCTTTACCTCAGTGATGCATCGTTTCCATAATGTTATTAATATAATAAATAAATATTAGACAAACATAAAGGTATGTTTTCAGGCACTCGTAAGAAATAAAGAAGTAGAACACTAGACAACAGAATAATAACAGACGTGAGTGGTTTACCCAGGACTCGAACCCAGGACCTTCCATGCGACAACCCCGCCTAGCTATGCAAGCGAATCACACTATCCGCCCTGCCATTAGGCATCTAATAATGCTTCGATGACGGGTCACTAGTGCGACCCGCAATACATAACACTGGAAATTTACCATGGGCAGTCCAGCCTATTAATAAATCTTCCTGCCCCACTTGCCATCCTCTCGCGCCGCACCAGTATGGCGCGCCGCACCGTCTGTGAACCACTGCTCTACACTGTTAAATGCCTTTCGTAGCCCACGCATTCAATGTAAAGATGTGAGTTGAACTGCAAACTATGTTCGACTCTTATTCACAATAGTGCCATCAAGGTCTGCACGGGATCTATTCTGTCGAAAACCTGTGTGCCATCAACTCAAGATCTTTCAACGTCCTCCCCATCATTTTTATTTCTGTTTCCAGATTTCTTCTTCTTGTGTTCTTTCGGCCTACCTATTTCTCTGACCTTGAGGTTTCCAGAAAAATAACTACCTGGTAATGTTATCATCTAGTTTCCTCAATGTGTGCCCTAACCATCATTAGCGTCTTCTTGTCATCTCTTGTAGCACTGGCACTTGTCACCCGTGTGTCATCATCACCTCCAACTCCCTAAGAAGCATGTAACGACACGTCTGTACGTGTCCTTTTGTGTGATCTCTCACACCTTCAGCCCTCCGGCAGTATCCCTGCTGTTTCTTCATTTTTCTCACTCATCGCTTTTATTTGGCATAAATCATGCCTTTTCATTCGTTATTTTCACTATTTTGCTCTATGCTGGACATAGCATGGTGAATTCTATAACACGGTACTCCCCTATGGCAATATTTGCTATGCGAGTAATGCGTATCTTATTGTTTTACACTCCACCCCCAGACTGTTGTTACGATTCGCCAAGTTTGGTGACCCGGCCAGCGATAATATTTTATCCCCTAATCTGTCCGACCGCCTGTAGAAACGGGGCGGTCAAACATTTGACCCCATTGGAAAGCTGTTGATCATGTTGACACAAGCCGGTTTTATGATTCGATGAAAGAAGACAATACGGTCTGGCCAGACATCTGTCTGACGGAGGCACGCAGATAAAGGTGATTAACAGAGTTGCGCCGGAAGTCTTAGGTAACGATATGACATCACTGTGTAAGAGGCCACGCGTTTATATTAAAATTAATATTTTAAATACGCGTGAGATGAGTAATGATAAACTTCCCCACCCAAACAGTGCTAGATAGATTGGATTGGTTCCCCAGAATGTACTATGATTTGATTGGAACTTTCGGCGGAAACACAGCTGGGATTTGAAACTAAGGATTGTGAGATATTGCCATCAATGGTACCTATACCTTGTAGCGGTATGGCAGCTTGTGTACCCTGACAATCCCCAGAGCTATGCCAGTGGGAGTTTTACTCCTGGTAGGTTCAACCATGCTGGACTGGTCTGCGTGGGTAGGGGTCAGACAAAAGCTGGTACCCTGGTCCTCCAGGTTGGGGGTTTTAGCACAGGGCCGACACCCCTGTCTGTGTAAAAAATCACACACGTTACGGAAACAGCAATAAATGGAAATACTTTGATGCGGGACGGACATCCGGAGTCTCAGGCTCGTATGACTGACAGTGGTGAAAGCCGAAAGGAAGCCACTGGCATGAAAACGGATGCCCAGACCGCAAAACACGAAACCAGAATTGGTTTTTGGAATGTCAGAACTATGAACGAGGCAGGAAAGCTGAGACAGATTACAGCAGAGATGAGGAACTACAAACTACATATCCTGGGAATAAGCGAGAGCAGATGGACAGGGATGGGGAGAATAAAAAACAGCTACAGGGGAAACAGTACTTTATTCTGGCAGAGAGGACGGTCAGCACAACGAAGGTGTAGCCATTATCCTTAAGAAAGGAATGGAAAGATCTCTACTGGAATGGAAACCCATTAACAACAGACTAATAAGAGCAAGACTGAGAGGGAGATTCACCAACACCACAATTATACAATGTTATGCACCAACAAATGACAGCGACGAAGAGATTAAGGACGAGTTCTATCAACAGGTACAAAAGGAAATGGAAACTGTACCCAGGTACGATCTTATTATAGTAATGGGAGACCTAAATGCGAAAGTTGGAACACACAATAATTATAACGAAAGAGTAATGGGGAAATGCGGCAGTGGAACAGTAAATGAGAATGGGGACAAATTAATAAGCTTCTGCAGTATTAACAACCTGGTCATCGGAGGAACACTTTTTCAACACAAAGAAGTGCACAAGTTAACATGGGAATCACCAAACGGACGAGACAAAAACCAGATAGATCACATAATGATCAATGGCAGATGGAGACATGCACTACAAGACGTGAAAGTAAGAAGAGGCGCAGATGTGGGAAGTGATCATCACCTAGTAGTAGCAAGACTGAAGGTGAAACTCAGAGCTGCTGGACCAGTTGCAGTCAAACAGAAAAGATACAACATCACGAAACTTAAGGACCCCCTCACCAGAAAAGCGTTTGTGGTCGACGTAAAGAGACGATATCTGATTACCAAAAGCCAGGAAAGAACAGAGACCGATGATGTGGACCAGAAATTCAACATCATCTCAACAATATATAAAGAAAGCAGCAAGTCATGCTTGGGATTCCAGGAAAGAAAGAGCCAAGACTGGATAACACCAGAAACGCTAAAACACCATAGCGAAGAGAAAGGAAATGAAAAGGAAGAAAACAGAAGCTAAGTCTCCCAGGTTAAAGGCAATATATAGTGAACAATACAGTCAGCTGGACAAGGAAGTAAAACGTCAAACCCGTGCTAACAAAAGGACATTTCTGGATGACCTTGCAAGACAGGCAGAAGAGGCAGCACTGAGAAATGAACAAAGCACAGTTTATAAAATAACTAAAGCTATCAGTGGAAAACGAGGTGCAAACAACATAACGTTAGTAAGAGACAAGCAAGGAAATCTCATCACCACAGCACAGGGGCAGGAAACAAGGTGGGCAGAGCACTTCAGAGAAACACTGAATAAGGAACCACCAGAGACTCAGCTGAATGTTCCTGAGGCTGAAAGTGACTTAGACGTAAATACAGACATTCCACGAAAAGAAGAAATTATCACAGCTATCAAAGGGCTAAAAAATGGAAAAGCGCCTGGTCACGACAATCTGAATGCTGAGCTATTCAAGACAGACCCTGAACTAGCAGCAGAACTATTAGAACCACTATTTGCACAAGTCTGGGAAACTGAGACAACACCAACAGAGTGGAGTAAAGGAACAATTGTCAAATTGCCCAAGAAGGGCGACCTTGCAGACTGCAACAACTGGAGAGGAATTACCCTCCTCTCAGTTCCCAGCAAAATACTAGGCAGGATAATCATCCAGAGAATTTCAAAAGCAGTTGACCATAAACTGAGGAAAGAACAAGCGGGCTTCAGAAAGAACAGAAGATGTGCAGATCATATATTTGCCCTCAGGAACATTATAGAGCAGTGCTCAGAATGGCAGAGACAGCTGTACATTAACTTTGTTGATTTTGAAAAGGCTTTCGACAGCATACACAGGGACAGCCTATGGAAAATTCTGAGGGCTTATGGAATTCCCAGCCGCATTGTTTCCATTATAAAAAGCCTCTATTCTAACTTTACGTGCAGTGTTGGATCGAGTAATGTAACTTTCGAAGTGAAAACAGAAGTACGACAGGGATGCCCCTTATCAACAACATTATTTTTGACAGTCATAGATTGGGTGATGCGCCAGACAACAGAGGGCAGTCCAAGGGGAATTAGATGGACAACGTTTTCTACACTGGAAGATTTGGAATATGCAGATGACATTGCACTGCTCGCGCATTCACACCAACACATTCAAGACAAAACTGATAGACTGAATAAGTATGGCCAGCAGGTTGGCCTGGACATCAATCTGAAGAAGACAGAGGTCATGACACTAAATGTGGGCAATCCTGAGCCAATAACAGTAAGGAACCAGAAGTTAGAACAGACAGACACATTTACTTACCTAGGAAGCATAGTAACACCTGACGGCGGAACAAGCAAGGACATTAACAACAGAATGAATAAAGCGAGAACAGCCTTTGCTATTCTCAACAACATTTGGAAGTCTTCCCAGTACAGCACAAACCCCAAATTAAGACTGTATGAGAGCTGCGTACTTTCTGTGCTTCTCTATGGTGCGGAATGTTGGAGAGTAACAGAGAAGGAAATGTCGAAACTGTCCTCCTTCCACACAATCTGCCTAAGGAAAATTCTCCGAATCTTTTGGCCAAACACCATCAGCAACCAAGAACTACTTATTCGGAGTAACCAGGAGGACATGCACACCATCATAGCTGGCAGACGCTGGAGTTGGGTTGGCCATGTCCTCAGAAGGGACCCTGATACCATCGCAAGAACAGCTATGCTATGGACCCCCGAGGGAAAGCGAAAGAGAGGCCGACCAAAAACAACTTGGCGGAGAACTGTGGAAGCTGAGATGCAAAGAATGAACCACAGTTGGGGCACTGTACGAAGGATGGCCGCCGACCGAGCAAAGTGGAATCAATTTGTTGCTGCCCTACAAGACGCCACCAGGCGTGATGGCCGCTGACTGCTTTGACGGTTGGCGGTTATGGATCAAAGAAGAAGAAGATTGTGAGATATAATCTAACAAACTCGGAGACAGCACACAGACAGACTGCATCGCAGCGTCAACTCAACACCTCCTACAAGCCAGAAGAAAGAGGATAGGGCTTACAATTCCACAACTATAAGTACCAGATCGAGTATTGGGCAACTTTGGATTTTACAAGTAAACCCGCAATTTTAATACAAGACTGGAAACTTGGGAATTTTATCACAATGAGTCATAAGAGGAATTATAGATTTCCAGACCAAGTGTTTCACCTGTCATAAGAGGAATTATAGATTTCCAGACCAAGTGTTTTCACCCGTCATAAGAGGAATTTCTCAGACTTAAGTGATTCGAACAGCATCTAAATACACGGCTGTGGGTCCATTATAATCTGTGCCGGGAGAAGTGTGTATTCCCAAAGTTTTGGGGTAAGTGTAAACAATTTATTTACTAATGTAAATTTTACAAGTTTCTTGCTAAGTTGTTATATATGAGGCTGGCAACCTCAACATATAAAACAGTATATGAATGAACCACTACTGCAAGAGCTGGGGATTGTTTCTGACTAGTCGTGCGGGAAACCCGACAGTAGAGATGACCCCAGAACTCAGACGGGTGTAAGGATGAGTAATGAGTGATGATTACATCACATTTGCCTAAAGTGTAAAGAATCATGTTGTGAGATTTATATACTTTGTTTTAATTGTAATTTAGGCAGATCATTATTCACGCACTCCAGACGCATTTTCCTAGTTGACACCCAGAAGGATATTGGTGAATTTTCATCATATTCGTCGAGTTACATTGTGTGCTCGGGAATTTAATTCTTCTGAGAGGTTAACATTCGTGGGTGGAGCGCATGAAAATGGGCCTGTTAGTTTGCGGAGAACAAATGTACTGAGGCATTTGTTTCTTTCTAATTTGTCACAGTTCGTGGATACAAGACATCAGACTTAAGTACTAGTGTGAGAGAAGAGTATCAACACTGACCGCCTACAGTGGACGAGTTACGTGGAGAAGTGTACTCATCACCAAAAAGAAGTGACGGAAACCACAGCTGCAGGACGCATCTGGAGTTAAGTTGTGTGTAATAGGCTACAGCAAAAATACGGACATTATTATTAACGCCCTACCAAAATCTCAATGTGAAAAAATTTAATATAACTTTCACCCCATTTAATCCTTATTTTAACTTGTTGAACTAACTGACTATTAAATTTGTTGTATGTTATTTAACACTAAACAATAATAGTTGATTCAGTTTATATGTACGAAAGCAAACGTATGAGCCAGTTTTTCTTGATAAATATATATATATATATATATAAATATAGAGCCATTAATAATAAGAGGGCATTCGTTGGATTACTCCAACTGGGGGCTTGACGGGCCAGAATCATTGCATAACCCCTTCACAAAAGGCGACGGACCAGATAATAAGTTAACAAATTTGCTCAGCCCTTAAGCAGCGTTTGTTCTTGACTTCTGAGAATTTCTTGTGAAGGCTTCCCTAAGGTAGAATCGCCATTCATCTTCTATCTTCATCTTTGCCAAGAGTAATCTTGCACGAAGATAGATACCTTGGACGACCTACTTTTAGATACACTTGCGTTGTGACCATTAGTGGACTACTACTGCAAAGCAAGGGGAGGCTATCCCGCGACAAAGCACATAGGAAAAAGGGATCCCTTTACACGCCTATTGAGGCATACTGGGAATACAGTGTTAGGCCCGTATTTTCTTGACCATCGGCACACTAGGGGTGATGTGGTCAGCATCATGCCGGCCGCCTTAACCTTCCCAGAGTTGTTCTGGTACCCAATTCATGAGGCTGGTCGACGCCGGAGCCGTTTGTGGTCTAAAAAATCCCACCTCAACTGGGAATCGAACCATGGACCACCGAACTAGGAAGCCAGTGCCCTAACCGCTGCGCTACCGCGGAGCACATAGGCCTTCACTAAATTTACGTCAAGTCTTCCTGTCCTGTGCCATCAGCTCCAGACCTTTCCAAGTCTTCGTCGTTATTTTAATTTTTCTCCAACTCTATATACTATTCGGTCTACCTCTGCTTCTGTTACACCAGGGATTCCAGAACCATCTAAATGTTACGGGGCTCAAAGGTACACAGATAATAGTAACACTAACTCACCAAACAGTTCGTAAAAGACAACCAAAGAGGGTTGGGCATGGGACTGTCTACAGTACTCGATACTGTAAAAACTTTAAGCTAGAAAAACTTCAGAAACAATGCGAATAGGTATGTATTGTTTAAGAGAAACAGGTGTTAATTATAAGTTTCAAATTTCATCTGAGTTGCATAATGATTACAGGGGCACTGCAGCTCTCATAGTATTGAATTCAGAGCAAGCCACTACCGAAATCGACTATAACAAATTCATATAACGGAAGAGCTTAACCGCCAATACAGGGGCGCTTATGTTTTAATAGTCGTCTCACCTCGCATTTGCAGACCACTTAAAATTTTTAAGCACGAAATTGGATCTTTAAGATATTAGGTCGTCAAGACTGGATCTGACAAATGTGAATTACATTTCCTGGTCAAAATTAAATTAAGATTATTCGTATCTGTCTGTAAATACCAGATACTGAGTACTGTCAGCTGCCAATACAACAGTTTGTGGTCTAAACTGTTGAAGTGGGAAATGGCACTGTATGAATGCATGGAGGGCAGGGAGTTAAACAGTAGGAATAGTCAGTACAGGCAAACTTTAAAATATTTATCGACTTACGGACATGAAGACAGACAGACAAACAGACATACAGGCAGGCTGGCAGGCAGATAGATAGATGGATAGATAGATAAACAGACAGACAGACAGACAGACAGACAGACAGACAGATAGATAGATAGATAGATAGATAGACAGACAGACAGACAGACAGACAGACAGACAGACAGACAGACAGACAGACAGATAGATAGATAGATAGATAGATAGATAGATAGATAGATAGATAGATAGATAGATAGATAGATAGATAGATAGATAGATAGATAGATAGGCAGAGAGACAGAAGGACAGAGAGAAGATTTTATCATGATACATTTTTAAACAGCTCAAAGTTTTTAAATTAGATCCCCACAGCTCCTATGTTGCCTACTTTTGACGACATTTGTTGTGTCCTTTTACGCCTCTTTTTTCTCTCCTACATTTTCCATTTATTTCTTCATTGTTTTCCCACATAAATTTGTGCCCGTGCCACTCCTTAGATTTGTTTACCTTTTTTCATACTGCGATCGTGTCATTTCACGGCTAATAGACATGTCGGCAGGTTTAAAATTGTAATCGCCGAGTGTTTTGAACTCATACAGATAAACGACGGTCATAATACGGCAAAGGTGAAAGTATTTGTTGACTTTCAACGTAATTCATTTCCGCCCGACAAGAATGTCCATCTTGGTGCGTGTTCATCGCAAACACGTTCAGACACTTTGGCAGAGAATATAAAGAAAGTCAGGTCGGTTGTGTCTGCATCAGCAATACGTTTTAGATTACCCCACCGGTAAACGTGGGAGAGGCGATGAATAATCACTCCCGTAAAGAGATTGTTTGTGGAAATAATTACAGATAAACCCGTATGGGGAGACAAATTAGCGAGGACAATTACTAGGTTTCCAGTCTTGTATTTATAAAGTCCTGGTCCCAGAAGTTTTACAGTCTGTGTATTTAAATACACGGGTTTACTCTTAAGGTTTCAGAGTTGCCCAAATACTGTCGATCTGTCACTTTTGATATAGGAATTCTAGGTCCGATCCTTCTCTATCTGGCATCTTGGGAGCTGCTCGGTTAATGTTGCGAAGCTGTCTTTTCTGTGCCCCTGAGTTCACTAGATTATATCTCTCATTCTCAGTTCAAATCACAGATTGTGTTTCCACCGAATGTTCCAATAGAATTCATTGTATATTCCGGCATCTCACTTCAAACCAATCAAATCTCTCTAGCACTGTTTGGGTGGGGAAGTTTTAATTCAAAATATATTAGCGTGACCTCTTTCTAATCATTTGGTAATATTTCCCACAGATGTCTACTCTGCCATCTTATCTGCAATCATTATACAAAGATGTCTCAGATGAGACGATTATCCAATTATCGCCTTTATCTGCGTGCCTCCGCCAGACAGATGTCTGGTCAGACAATGTTTTCTTCTTTCATCGTACGCACAATACAAGCTTGTGTTAACACGGTCATCAGCTTTTTACTGGGGTCAAATGTTGGACCGCCGCGTTTCAAAGGGCGGTCAGACAGAGAGAACTGATACGCGTATGACCGGTATAATTACCTGGTATTATCGCGTGTACCTGGCGGAACGTAAACAATTTTGCGTGTAAAGCAGATACGTCCGTAGGGGAATAGAGTGTTAGAGACGTCACCCTACTAGATTCAGCATAGAGAGTAAAATAATGAATGAAAGGGCAAAAATTATGCCAAATAAAAGCGATGAGTGAGAGGAAGAGAAAAATGAAGAAAAAAGTGATACTGACGGAGTGGACGTGAGATCACACAACCGTATCATCACACATATATTTTATTTTGTGAATTTATTAACACGTGAAAATTGCAAGTGGATGTCCAAGACATACGAGGCTGGCAAACTCAGCATATAAAATTATAGTTTCATGATCCACCGCTACAAGAGCTAGTGACCGTTTTATGCGGGTTTCTCATAGAGAACCAAACGCAGAGGTAGTCCCAAGTTCTAAGTGGTGCGAGAAGTGGATGATTTTGACATCATGCGTAAATATGTATTATCATTCGTAATACGTTATGTGTATACTTAAACATGTTCACCCAGGCACAAGCCATTGCATTCACCGCTGTCGAGGCATACTTTTCGCTCAGACTAACTGAAAGTAATGGTGAATTTTTATCATATCCACTGAGCTATAATGTATACTCAGAGGGGATAAAATTGCTGAGAAAAAGAGTCGCTGGAAGAGACAGCGGGAGGGCGCCTGATTAGTATCAGAGAACATAAACTTAGCAGAGGTCTTTGTTTTCCTCTAAAGTTTGTGGTACCAGTCTACGATACCAGTTTGGAAGATGAATCTGTGATTCAGAGCTTGTAGTCGACACGAGACGCCCACCTTCAACGGCTTGTGAAGATACTTGCATTGACCAGGAGCGGGTACCCCTTGCACTCACGTTTTTGGACGTGCAGTCGCCACAGAAATCGTAAATTGACGAAGCAGTCAGCCGCAACAACACTTCATCAATCTTACAGCTAAGTCAAACCTTATCAGGCCAGAACCAAATGAACACGTTCAGTTGTTTCAAATTTAGTCCACTTCCAGCGAAGTTTCAGTGAAGAAACAAGTATTAACTCGCCAATCCTTTATTTATTTACAATTGTTAAAGAATAATTGATCATTAAATTTGTTATATGTTGTACAAATTCATAGTTGATTTAATTATTACCGAGAGAAGTGCACACGTATGAATCAGTACTTTCCATAGATATCATCATCCTTCTATTTGCATCTCTGCCAAGAGTAATCTTGTGCGAAGGTAGATACCTTTGAAGACTCGCATTAGATACTCTAGGTTTTGGTCATTGGTGGACCATCACTGCAGAGCAAGGTGAGACAACCTGTGACACTACTACAGGTGTATAATCATCCATATTTTTCAACAGACTCTATGCTAATGCTTACAGCTGATGATACTGGTTGTGTGCAGTGTTATGCATAGAAAAATATTCTTAGCCCAGTATGTTCTATGTTCTTAAATGCATTAGTAGTAGGGAATGTACCAAACAGGTATTATTCTGCAGGCGCGTGACTTTTTATATAGCAAAAATTCTGCAGGCGCGTGAATTTTATATAAGCGCAATCTGCAGGGGCAAGATGGCGGACTTGAGCTAACAAGGGGAGGTTATATGGGTCAAGATGGCGGACTTGAGCTAACAAGGGGGAGATAACAAGAAGAGGCGGGTCAAGATGGCGGACTTGAGATAACAAGGGGGAGATAAGTAGGTTGTTGTATTGCATGACTTTTTATATAAGGAAAATGTGGCAAGATGGCGGACTTGAGCTAACAAGAAGAGGTATTTTTATATAAGGAAAATGTTGCAAGATGGTGGTTTTTTTATATATTGTTGTTTTTAGTATAGCGAACTTAGGTAGTGGCTGTGTTAGACAAACAACATTTAGACTTTTAGATAATAGGAAGATATATATATTTACATAATAAGAAGACGATATTTATACGTTAGATATAGACATATATTGAGACATACATATTTTACAACATTTATACAAACATTTAGACAAACAATTAGACGATATATAGGTAACAAAAAAGCGGTTTAGTTAATATAGTTTTTTATTTTTTCAAATACTAAAGGGCAACTCTCAATCGCTTGGTAGGCTTCTTCTTCTTCTGTGGTGGATTAGGGACATCGGGTAGGTCTGTGGTAGGAAACCAACTAGGTTCTGGGGATACTGGACAGCTAGACTTCATGATTTCGTCAAACAGGTTAGTGGAAGGCTTCTTCGGGGGTAGGACATCGGCCAGGTCTGTGGTAGGAAACCAACTCGGTTCTATTGGTTGGTAACAGCTGGAATTGATGTACTGATCAAACGTGGTAGTGTTAGTAGGATAGGTATCCGTGCTTGGTGGCGGTAATCGGTCAAATTCGGCGAGGATTTCGCTCTGTAATGTCAAGAAATGTTCAAACTCGGGTCGAGTTAACGTAATGCCGTGTTTGGTAGGAAATTTGAGGTAGGATTGACCAAAATATCTTCGCACGTGTAGTAAAGGTTGGCCTCGGTAAACACTTACAGACGCAGCCTTCAGACCACTAGCCAAAGGCTTAAGCATTTCATCACTTCTCTTGATGTAGACCCAGTTGGTGGGAGCAGTCATTTTCAACGAGATGTATCTAGTGTGTTAATAAAGTGTCTTCCAAGTGTTTATATCGTATAATCTGGGTTTTTTAAGCGTGCCCTAGCTAGGATTTGATTCGTCGAACATCGAGCGTGTGTTAGGCAGGACGTGATTCGTCGATGTATTGCGTGGGAACAATGACACATGGCTGTTGTAGTGGGTTTGATGGTATTGTATGATGGTGATGTTACTAAATGTAATGTATGAGGCCAGCTGTGAAGGCTCCTGAGATAAAATGTAGTTGTGAATTGTCAGAAGGCCTTTCTTGCTACCACTACGACCTCACACTTAATTTTTTTCTTAATGAATGTATCTAGGTAAAATGTCTAGGGTACTGATATGTAATGTGGTGAGATAATTATAGATACACCCACAGATATTTAAGCAGACTAATAATATTAACAAATGTTAAAATACACTGAACTAACTCACGTGTGTAAAATTTTTGATAGAATTATATTACATTTATTTGTTCTGGATCAAGTTTTATGTTGACCAGAACTTTTTTTAAAAAAAGATTTAAAAAAAAATTAAGAAAGAAGTGCATGGAATGTTACATAATAAATGCAAGAGTGTACATATATAAGTACTAGACTAGTTAGTTTTATTAAAATGTTCTAGTATTCATCTACTTGGGAGGATAGTTAATGCTTGTGCTGTTGGGGTGGCCTCATCACACCTGTCTATATTGACTACACAGTGTCCAGTAAATTGCAGGAATTTTATGGGGTATTAGTAACTAAAAGGCGTTGGTGAACTTCCAGCAGACCAGAGGCTCACTCATCTTGAAGAAGTAGCTCTGGTGCTGAAATCTGGTGGTCCCACCTCTCCGTGCTGGCGGGCAATAATAGTGGTCTCTGTCACAACGTACTGCACAGATACACTCGAGTAAAATCACCAACTGGATAGACACCGCCTTGTTGACAGCTGAAACTCACAGCTCTGCAATCAAAGTATTGGCTATGTGTCAAAATTCTATTTTCTACCCACGTCTGGACACAACACTGACACAACAACCACATCATACAGACAGGTCAGATCTCTCTGACCAAACAGCACATTTACCATGGTGGTTTACATCAGATAGGTCCTCCCAGACTATAGATTCTGAAAAATATTTATTAGTTTCCTTCCCTAAAAGTGGATAGGTAATATGTTTCATTATTCACAACACTTGATCTGTCTTTCCTAACCCTTGTTGGAGTTTATGTATATTGTTGGTCCCTAGACCCTGAACTGGGGCGGGGGGTCTAGAGCAAATCCCTACTTGTTTGTAAGGCTAGATTTCGATATGGCAGTATCAAATCACTCGAACATTAAACAATATTCAAAATATACAAAGAAATGATTTCAATCTTACCAGATTATGAATAAAGAACACAGAAATGCTAGCAAAACTCAGCTGAGCTGCTGGCTATAGTATGGCGTCCCTGAACTTATTTCACTTTATTTCATTTGGAAATCACCACACTTGCGTTTTCTGTGTCTATCACTGAACAACTATTGAGAAATGACCCCAAATCCGCGTCTAAGCGCCGACAATATGCTTGTCTGTGGCCAATCACTGCCTAGGTTTATTTGAAATTCAAATTTCCTACCCTAAAGTCATTTCAGTCATGCTTCAGTCAAGTATGGATGTTTATCTGTTAGTCTGTCCGTCTCTACTTGTTTTTTTACAAAATTGTACTTGATTTTTGAACCAACCTTTCTCTCCCCTCCAAAATTTTGTCGTTAAAAGTTATATTTAGACACAGCTCCCACCAATGTCCCTTCGCTTCCCTACTAAGTTGATTTGAACACCTGCTTCTCAAGGTCGTGTTTTTGTGTGCAAATAGCGACACTTTTTATTCCATACAGTCTGTCGTTGATGTGAACAACACTGTCTTTTGTCATTATCTTCAATATTATCTATCCGTCTGTAAAATTAAGAACATATTAGTTCACTGCTCAGAATGGGCCATCCGGCCAGCTAATTTTTATATTCCTAACATTAATATTATGAAAAAGTTACTTTTTAAATTTTGTAATATTTCAACATCTGCGTTTAGCCGCTGAATTCAAATCAAAGGCTTGGTATCGCAAAAGCGACCAATAAATGACTGTGGCGTAACATATCCAAGGTCCCTTCTGTCGAGTTCCTTGCTTTTTGTCAACTTGGGAAACGTGACTTTTCTCCGTTTCCCCCCCAATTGCGTCTCCTTAGCCTTTCTAGTCTCACGCAATCTTTCCAGTCATATTTTTTTCCTTTTTATCCGCCGTTCCCCTCCTGTCTAGCAAGTCAATTTTTATGGAGGGTGATGACCCGCGGTCTGGGCGATCATGTACTATCAGCAGCCTACGCATTATGTTTTATCCTTACATGTTATCTTTGGAGGTATTTTACCGTTGTATCTCTGTCAATTTCACTACACATCTCCCCACTTGAAAACATGCCTATGGCAAGTTCCAAAACCAGCGATACACATAGGTAAAATTACTCCTCACGTCTGCCACTACTCTAATTTTGATCACAGGGGTGCCGACTGAGGAAATCTGCACCGACATTCAATTTGCCTGGGATATATTGGATACTGAACTGATAAGGTTGAAGCAATAAAGACCACCTCAGCAATCTTGCGTTTTCATGCTTAGCCTGAGATAAGAATACAAGAGGCTGATGATCCGTCTCCACCACAAAAGTCCTACCATACAGATAGATTTGAAACTTCTTTATTGCCCAGATTAACGCTAAACATTCTTTTTCGCTTGTGGAGTATCCTTGTTCCGCCTTATTCAATTTGCGGCTTGCATAAGCGACTGGTTTCAGTTCCCCATCAGGTGAAGATGATCTTTGCAACAAAGCCCCTCCGAGTCCTACATTACTTGCATCGGTTCTTAAGACAAAGTCCTGTGTCACATCAGGCAGTTTGAGAATAGGCTTGCTAGTGAGTTTTTCCTTTAACTCTTGGAACGCTAGTTCACATTGTGCAGTCCAAATAATTTTATCGGGAAGTCCCTTGCGAGTCAGATCAGTCAGAGGAGCACAAATAGCGTTACAATTTTTGATGTATTTCTGATAAAATCCGCATAACGACACGAATGATCGCACGTCCTTTTTTGTTTGCGGCCTAGGTGCTCTCTGCAGTTTTTCCAAGTTCTTAGGATCAGGGGTCATATTACCCTGATATACAGTGTGTCCCAAGAATTCCAACTCTTTGCATCCAATACAACATTTTGTTGGCCTAGCAGTTAAGTTCGCCTCCCGAAGTCTATCAAACAACATCTCCAGAGCTTCAATGTGTTCTTCAAATGTCTCTGTGGCGACGAGAATATCATCCATGAAATTCGTGATACATGGGTTATTCAGGGGATCCAACAATTTGCGCATCATCCTTGAAAACACACTCGGAGCATTTTTTCAGTCCGAATGGTAGCATATTGAATTCATAATGTCCATCCGAAGTGCTAAAAGCCAAATAAGGTCTCACTTCAGGCTTCACTGGGATCTGGTAATAGCCTTTACTAAGATCCACCTTTGAAAAGTATTTTGCCTTGTTCAGTCTGGCAAATAACTGTTTTGTGTCTGGTAATGGATCCACTTGTCCTTCTGTGACAGAATTCAGTTTCCTGTAATCTATGCACAGTCTGTGTTCCCCAGACGGTTTTCTCAACAAAACGACACTAGAACTAAAAGATGATTCACTGTGCGAAATAATCCCCTCCTTCAACAAATACTCTATTTCTTCCTTCAATGCCTTCTCCTTCGCGAACGGAATAGAATAGGCTCTCATACAGATTGGGTTTGAGTCTACCAGTTTCATGTCATACTGTAGCAAATTTGTATGGCCTGGTTTATCTGTTAATACATCTGTATGTTCCTCCAGAACTTGTTGAACTCTCTCCCTCTGGTTTTTAGTCAGGTGCTTACTGACTTTTACCTGTGCTGCGGTTTCACAAGGATGTAATGGGTATTCATGTGAGGTGAGTGGTTCCTTTTGCATCTGGGTTGCAATAGCCAAGGTCAATAAGGGGGTGCTTTCCTGGAGTGGTCTGTCCAGATACTTCTTTAACAGGTTTACATGATAAACTTTCTCCTTCCCCTTTTTGTCAATTTTATAGTTTGTTCTAGACACCTTCTCTAGAACCGTATATGGACCTTGCCAACCAATTTGTAATTTATTCTGGCTTCCGGGTAGTAGAAGCAGCACCTTCTCTCCGACTGCCAGTTCCCTGTCCTTTGCCTTCCTATTAAAATATGCTGCATGTTTCTTCCTGGCTTGCTTCAAATTATCATTTGCCAGTTTCCATCCAGCTTTCAAACGAGTGGTCAGTTCGTTCACGTATTGATACGATGAGGTAACAGTCTCTTCCGCCTTCTCATCTGTCCAGGTCCTTAATAGAGTTACATCTGGATCTTTAATTTATCATACTTATTTTTCATGGAACCCATCGGGTCCCGTCCATTAGAAGCTCCATAATGAGGACTTTTCTTCCTAGAATCATCACTCACAAATCGACCACTACCAATTTTTCTCTGGGGTTTGTCTCCCCACTTTAGATTGTTTATGAGAGATCTTCGCTCTCTTGTCTGTTCTTCCAGTTTATATAAGTCTGACCGAGGGATTGTCATCTTATCCTGGGTAAAATTTCTTCTTTGTACTCTTCGCATAGTGGCCATGTTAATCCATTCAAGTGAAGACTGGGTGTAAAAAGGGGGCTCCCATTCCACTTTGTCTACCCGAGTATAATTAGTTTTTCTTTCAGGCCTAAAGTTGCCCCGTGGCGTTTCTAGGTCCTGCACATATTTTCCCTTTGTGGGTGTTCCCTCATGAAATACGCCACATGCTTCTACAAAGTTTTCAACATCGACATTTACGTCGGGCCAATAGTATTTTCGAGCAATCTTTGGCAGATGGTACCGACTTTCTCATGGTCACCATCTTTTCCAACATGTAAGCTCCTTATTAAGTTTGCCCTATATATCTTGGGAAGAACTAACTGTCCGTGACCAGGGGATCTAGTTCCTGTCTTCCTGTATAATAGTTTGTTCTTCATGAAATATTCCCCCTTGCTCGGCATTTGGGCAATTTTTTAAAACAGGGCTTGAGTGTCCTATCCTCAGCCTGCGCCTTCCTCATCTCCTCTGGATGAGCATTTATAGGTTCACCTTCTTCCTCCTTCTTCTGTGACCTGGTCTGCACTGTCGCCATGATCACAGGTTTCTCGGGATTCCCCAAGAAGACGTATCTACACCCCAATATCAGAGGGTAGATTGGTTCATCTATCACTGCTGCTCTGATTTCTCCCTCCACATAGCGAGTTTTCACCGTTATCCTTGCGATGGGAAGTGTCATGAGTGGTATGTCCTTAGTCGCCCCTTGTATTTCCACTGTTTCTGTGGTATACTGACTTGGGTCCACTAGGCTAGACTTCACAACTGAATCATAATCCAAACCTGTATCATAAAGGCACCTTATGGTGACCCCATTACAAATAACATCCTCACAAACTGGGGGGTGATAAGGTTCCTGTTGTCCATTAGGATTAACCTTTAATCTTCGCGTCCCCGACTTCATTGCAGCAATGTTTGAAGGTTTCCTTCTACAAAATTCGGTGTTATGGTTATCCTTCTTGCACCATTTACACCATCTTTTTCCTTGGTTCAACGGTTTTCTTTCATTGAACTTTTGGTCATTGAACTGAGAGTTTCTGTCGCGATAGTCATTTCTTGGCCGCTCAAAGTTTGTCCTACCTTTATTTCCCTGCTCTCTATTATCAAATTTATTAAATTGCTGTGGAGCTTTAAAATTGTCTATGTGCTTCTTTTTAGCACCACTTACCTCTGCCTGAGCTGCCTGATACCTCTCAGCAACATTTAAAATTTCCCCCAACCTCTCTGCACCCTGTTCCATGAGAAATTTTCTCATGTCTGGAGCCATGGACTCTCTCAATTGCTCAATCATGATCATTTCTTTAAGATCTTGGGTCTTCCCCAGAGCCGTCCATTTCTCCAAATAGGTTTCTAGTCTAGCAGAGAATTGGTGGTATGTCTCCCCAGACAACAGTTTGGCATTTCTAAATTTCTTACGATAAAATTCACCATTCTTCTCGTACCTTAATAACAAAGCCTGCTTTAACATGTCATAATTGTCTTGGTCTTCCCTGTTCATTTTGGCAAATACTTCATAAGAAGTACCTCTCAATCCCTGTGATAGCTTTAAACTCCACCTCTCTCTCTCTAACCCATATGTAGTAGCTAATAACTCAAAACGTCCTAGGTACCCCTCTATGTCATCGTCTTTTTCAACAAAATGGTCTAAATGAAACCCCATAGCTGAGTTTGAGGCTCCCAGACTGGGCGTAGCATCTGAGGCAAAAGGGCTGGCACCATTTTCAGGAGCCGGGCCTTGTAATTCCAGCTCCCTTAGTCGTAATTCGTGCTCCCTCTGCAACCTTCTATCTTCTGCCTCCCTTTCGGCAGTCAACCTTTTTTCTTCTGCCTCCCTTTGCTGTCGTTTTTCTTCTGCCTCAATCTGCAGCCTCTTAATCTCAGCCTCAATTTGTAACCTCTTTTCTTCAGCTAACTTTCTATCTTCCCTTTCAATATATTTATCACATTCAGCCGTTACATATTGAATTAAAATTTGACCATCCATTCCCATCTCCTTTGCGGTCAGCACAGCAGCTGATCGGAATTTTGCTAGCTCCGCCATACTTTTCAGACAATATAATAATATACAAGCTAAATCTCTAACCAGTAAATACACTAAGTACTTCTTATGACTATAGTCTAACTAATTCTAACTAACCAGTTAACTAATTAGTTATCACTGGCTGTGAAGATTCACCAACTTTTATCTGCAGGGACACTTTTAATTTTAAAGGGAATTTCACAATTTTTTTCCCTAATTTTATTTCTCCAACCAGGAGATCCTAATATTACTGTTGGGCTAATTATCCCTGGACAAGACCCCAATGTATGTAGTGGGTTTGATGGTATTGTATGATGGTGATGTTACTAAATGTAATGTATGAGGCCAGCTGTGAAGGCTCCTGAGATAAAATGTAGTTGTGAATTGTCAGAAGGCCTTTCTTGCTACCACTACGACCTCACACTTAATTTTTTTTTTCTTAATGAATGTATCTAGGTAAAATGTCTAGGGTAATGATATGTAATGTGGTGAGATAATTATAGATACACCCACAGATATTTAAGCAGACTAATAATATTAACAAATGTTAAAATACACTGAACTAACTCACGTGTGTAAAATTTTTTGATAGAATTATATTACATTTATTTGTTCTGGATCAAGTTTTATGTTGACCAGAACTTTTTTTAAAAAAAGATTTTAAAAAAAATTATGAAAGAAGTGCATGGAATGTTACATAATAAATGCAAGAGTGTACATATATAAGTACTAGACTAGTTAGTTTTATTAAAATGTTCTAGTATTCATCTACTTGGGAGGATAGTTAATGCTTGTGCTGTTGGGGGTGGCCTCATCACACCTGTCTATATTGACTACACAGTGTCCAGTAAATTGCAGGAATTTTATGGGGTATTAGTAACTAAAAGGCGTTGGTGAACTTCCAGCAGACCAGAGGCTCACTCATCTTGAAGAAGTAGCTCTGGTGCTGAAATCTGGTGGTCCCACCTCTCCGTGCTGGCGGGCAATAATAGTGGTCTCTGTCACAACGTACTGCACAGATACACTCGAGTAAAATCACCAACTGGATAGACACCGCCTTGTTGACAGCTGAAACTCACAGCTCTGCAATCAAAGTATTGGCTATGTGTCAAAATTCTATTTTCTACCCACGTCTGGACACAACACTGACACAACAACCACATCATACAGACAGGTCAGATCTCTCTGACCAAACAGCACATTTACCATGGTGGTTTTACATCAGATAGGTCCTCCCAGACTATAGATTCTGAAAAATATTTATTAGTTTCCTTCCCTAAAAGTGGATAGGTAATATGTTTCATTATTCACAACACTTGATCTGTCTTTCCTAACCCTTGTTGGAGTTTATGTATATTGTTGGTCCCTAGACCCTGAACTGGGGCGGGGGGTCTAGAGCAAATCCCTACTTGTTTGTAAGGCTAGATTTCGATATGGCAGTATCAAATCACTCGAACATTAAACAATATTCAAAATATACAAAGAAATGATTTCAATCTTACCAGATTATGAATAAAGAACACAGAAATGCTAGCAAAACTCAGCTGAGCTGCTGGCTATAGTATGGCGTCCCTGAACTTATTTCACTTTATTTCATTTGGAAATCACCACACTTGCGTTTTCTGTGTCTATCACTGAACAACTATTGAGAAATGACCCCAAATCCGCGTCTAAGCGCCGACAATATGCTTGTCTGTGGCCAATCACTGCCTAGGTTTATTTGAAATTCAAATTTCCTACCCTAAAGTCATTTCAGTCATGCTTCAGTCAAGTATGGATGTTTATCTGTTAGTCTGTCCGTCTCTACTTGTTTTTTTACAAAATTGTACTTGATTTTTGAACCAACCTTTCTCTCCCCTCCAAAATTTTTTCGTTAAAAGTTATATTTAGACACAGCTCCCACCAATGTCCCTTCGCTTCCCTACTAAGTTGATTTGAACACCTGCTTCTCAAGGTCGTGTTTTTTTGTGCAAATAGCGACACTTTTTATTCCATACAGTCTGTCGTTGATGTGAACAACACTGTCTTTTGTCATTATCTTCAATATTATCTATCCGTCTGTAAAATTAAGAACATATTAGTTCACTGCTCAGAATGGGCCATCCGGCCAGCTAATTTTTTATATTCCTAACATTAATATTATGAAAAAGTTACTTTTTAAATTTTGTAATATTTCAACATCTGCGTTTAGCCGCTGAATTCAAATCAAAGGCTTGGTATCGCAAAAGCGACCAATAAATGACTGTGGCGTAACATATCCAAGGTCCCTTCTGTCGAGTTCCTTGCTTTTTGTCAACTTGGGAAACGTGACTTTTCTCCGTTTCCCCCCCAATTGCGTCTCCTTAGCCTTTCTAGTCTCACGCAATCTTTCCAGTCATATTTTTTTCCTTTTTATCCGCCGTTCCCCTCCTGTCTAGCAAGTCAATTTTTATGGAGGGTGATGACCCGCGGTCTGGGCGATCATGTACTATCAGCAGCCTACGCATTATGTTTTTATCCTTACATGTTATCTTTGGAGGTATTTTACCGTTGTATCTCTGTCAATTTCACTACAGCTGTATTGTCGTGAGGGAAAAAATACACCTGTCTATTGATTTCGTCTCTTGTTTATCAAAGTGGGGTTGAGTTTCACTAGCCAGGGTTTGACTAAGCGCGTAATTAATCGATCGTTGGCGTGTTGTCTAGCCGAAAATGGTAGTAGGACCCGCTGCATAGTACCACCTCGTGTTTTGATCAAGATGAAATAAATGGCGTAGAGCCCGCAAACGTTGGTGACTGCATCTTGTAAATGTCTGGCGTTGTAGTTAACAGGTCGAGTAGAGTTTCTGGCTATAAAATTAACCAGGTCCGAGTGTGTAGGTGGTAGGCCAAAAGAATCAAAATATTCAAAAGTTCCAAGTCCATTATAATATAGGGCGACCCAGTGGTCACCGGGGCGATAGCTAGGGTCAGTGTTGATGACGAAAGCAGCCGTCTTGGTCGGATCGATGCGTAGAGGTAATTGGTCACGAGCTAACACTTTAACGAGCCCAGTTCGTTTAACAAATATGTCCGACAGGAGGATGGTGCGTATCTCGTCTGTGTTCATTGTTTAAGTGGTGTAGTCTGTCAAAACTTGGCGCGATTTCGAGATCTCCAAGATCGAGTCTTGCTCGGCGTAGACGAGAACCTGTAATGGTTCGGATGTGACCTCGGCGAATTTAAGTTCTACTGAGACTGGGCCCGACTTGGCCATCTCAAACTGGTCACCGTCTAGTAGACTGGGGGTGAGGTCAAAGGCGTATAAGGCGTAACCGTGCTTAAAATGTCTATACTTGAGGTCGTTGCCGGCGTCTTTACCAACCAGCCCCATAGCTAGATTCGTCGCGAAGAAGGCTCTCACGTACTGGTTGTGTTCATAATCCATGGACAAAGGCTTGCCACTGACGGTTCTGCCGTCCGCGCTGACGTTCAAATATATCAGACCAAAGGTAGCGAAGTTGAACGGATTAGCCGTGTACGACCCGTTAAAAGCTGACGAAGTGACTAGTCCAATCACGATCCGTGTAGGTGTTTGACTGAGAAACAGATTATCCTGCATGTGCGATAGCATACCTCTAGGGATAGAGAAAGTTTTTAGCACAACTCGTTTCAAGGGGTACTTGGCATTACCTCGCACCAAGGCTTTCTCGTGGGCTAGAGAGGCGGCAGGATTTAATTTAGCTTTCCGGACAACCAAGGCCGCATAAGTTATAATAGATTTATAACCAGCGGTGGGGTCGTGTCCCAGCACGTTGAAGGCATCTTTAGACGGGGTGAGTTTTACTTTAACTGTCACACCATTTAACAGGTAACGATCTTGAGCAAAGATATCTGAATGTAAACGACCCATCATATCAATCTCCCGAGAACCAGCCGCTATATGTCGACGCAGTCTTAACCCGTTGTTATTGTCACCAATTGTGTCCGTAATAAAATTTGGCGTGTCTTTGTAAAACAGAGCCGATGTCAGATGACCTCGTTTGGGTTCCTCCCCGTAATTCAACGTGGCTTCGATGTAAGCTCTATAAGGATAGGTGTTCTCGCTGGGTGTAATCAGCGTATCGTTCAGTAAAACGTCGACTTGGGAGAATAAACTGTGCAGGTAATAGTTGATCGGGGCCACCTCTGCGTCAGCGGGTAATGCGCCGCCATTAGCTAACGTAACCTTGGCGCGCACGTGTAGAAAAGTATTAAACAAATCTAGATATTCTTCACCGTTTCCCGAAATTACAAATTCCACCGGGGCTCCGGGGGCTAAGGCGGCCAACGGATGTATCTCCACAAATTGTCCCTCTTCTACGGCTGTCTGCGTTGGTGGTACGCTAAACAAATCTAGACCACTGTGAAGACACTCGCACGAGTTGGGGTGAATAAGCGCCATCATTCAAATATATCAGAGTACCTTCGCTTCTTCTGGTGAGAATGAGAAGGCCGAGCTCGGTTACGGCGTTTTATGCGTTTCGGCTCGCCAGGTGGGGCAGCTCTCGTTTTTCTTTTTCTTCTAAGCCCGCTACCCGATTGGTTAGTGGTGAGGTGTTCAACCGCTCCCTGTAATAAACGTTGACCCGACTCCTTGGCTCGTTCACGAAATGCCTCGCCAACATTTCTGCCGGCTAACGCATCGCTCGCGACCTGTAGACCGGTCCCAAGCCCTTCTCTGAGTAAAGCTTTGCCACCTGTTTTTAACCATGGTAGAACCATACGACCGAGCCCGCCGAAAAAACTACCCAAACCATGTCCTCTTTGACTTCTGCCTCCGATAAACACTGGCATCCCATGGCCAGCTTGGTTGCAGTAAAACTCCTCATATATCTTGGGGTTTCGTCGGATGGGTACGTGTCTCACCATTATGTTTCTAGTCAAAATCAAACCGTCTGTGAGTTCGGAAGTGTAGTGTCAACACCGAAGCTCCGCTAGTGAATGGGATAGTCTTACCCTGATCGTTAGTTAAAAGGATTTCCACCGCGTCAAACGAAAAACGGCTCAGGGGTACGTAGTGGGGTTTGTCGTAAATCCTGAAAACAGAAGCATTAGTCCTAGAACCAGAAATTAGTCCTATCCAAAATAGGCACAATCCGTAACAAAGGGACAGAGGCATCTCCAACCGGTCTCGCCGCTACGAGATCGCAGTACACGTATACATTTTTCATATCGCTATCCATTTGTACTTCAGTCTCGCCTCGTAGTATTGGGTCAATGTCTGTGGCGAGCGAGGCAGGAAAACCTAACATGTGTTTCAACGTCTCGCTAATTCTAACTTCAACCTCCGGATCATACAGATTCAAGGTGGCCTTATTATTGTTAAAATGGAATCTAACTCGGGCTTTTTCATCCACATCCGTGGCTAAAAGCAAACGATTCAACTCGTCGATCAGCGTGTCGGGTGACGTGTATAGACCAGCGGGTAACGTGAGTAGTATAGACTCATCTTCTTTGTTGGGAAAATAATGTAGCCATACATCATCCTCTAGCACGTTAAAATAACTTTTGGGAAATTGAATCTCAACCAAACCAACCTCGTAACGCGAACTCAAGTCTATAGTCTGTGGCAATTTGACGAAAAAGTGACCGGCGTTATTGTTTGGGTATATTTTCATCGAGGCATTGCTGGGTAAAGTCACGTAAAAACTCATCCTATCTTGGGGTTAGGTAACATGTAACCCAGACAACTGCTCATTAAAGCGATCCAAAACTTGCCGTCTGGTCCCTCTGCGTTGCTCCGACTCAGATTGAATAATGAGACACCGATGACGACATATATAACGATCATCTGACAGATGAAAACGATCTCTAGTCGCGGAACTAGTTTCCCAAAAAAAAGGCCAGAACGAGGTTCTCGCGGTCTTGGGAGGGGGTGGCCTCAAAACTGGGGTACTCACGTCTTCTTCAATATCCATCAGTCTCGATATCTCGCTAGCTGTTTGGACGAAATCCAAGTGTTGAATGACGAGTTATAACCGAACCATTTGACTAAATATTCTTTTACACCCCTGCCACCGCGGCGTTCCTCCAAAATGGACTCGATTCGATAAACTATCTTGTCGCCGACTCGTTGCAGTTCTTCTTGGTAAAAAGAACCTTTCAATTCCTCACCCGAATCATCTTTAAGGACGTACGTAACCGGTCTTGTTTGGTTTTGTCGGCTGATCGTAAACAACTCTTCTGTCCACGCCGGCGTATAACCCTTTTTAAAAGTTTGTCTGGCTTGGGCGATCCGCACGCGATCACCAGGTTTAAAATAGACTTTTCTACCGACGACGTCAGGGGTCGAATACAAAGTACGCCATACTTCTTCTTGATTGTTCGGGGTAACTTCCACCGGTGCCATCTTAATACTCCGATGATACGAATTGTTGTAATTGTGGACCAGTTGTTGTATCACGTCGACGTAGCGAAGACTGTTGGTTTTGGTAAAGTAACGCCACGTTTTTTCTTTGAGGGTTCGATTAAACCGTTCGACGATAGCTGCTTTGGTATCCTCATTCTCCGTAGTGAAGAAATGGACCTTCTCGTTTTTAAGAAACTTTAAGAATGTTTTGTTGACAAACTCACTGCCTTTGTCTGTTTGAAAATTTATCGGTTTGCGACTGTTAAAAATTGTTTTTACCGCTGTTACTAAAGCTGTCCCAGTCTTGTTTTTCAGAGGAACAACCCAAGCAAATTTACTAAACACGTCAATACACGTTACTAGATACGAATACCCATCGTTGAATCTTTTTAAACCACGCAAGTCAATTAAATCAGCCTGAAACTGTTGATCGATACCACCCGCAATGGTCGTGCGTCGTTTAAATTTTCTGCGCACCGGTTTGTGTAGGGTGTAGCTGTCCTGATGGCCTACCCACTCTTCAATTTTTTTTACGACTAAGTTTGGTGCTACGTTGTAAGGAGGCCATAAGCTCCAGGGCGTTTTGGATCGTAGTAATGTTGTTTTAAAATCACTTCTTTGGCCATGGTTCCCACTTTGGCGTCTTTTTCCTTCTTCTGAGCGAATACGACGATGATTCTCGCACTTTACTAGCCACCTTTTTTCGATTAGTGGGTGTGACGGGTGGTGACTGAGGCGTTTTGTCCACGACCTCCTCTTTAAGTACAGTGGGTTGTTCGCTGGTTTGTGTTGGTGGTTTAATATCCACGAGACCTAGAGGTACGTGTCTGTACTGTTCTAGTCGAGTCAAATAACGCTGTAATGTTTGTTGATAAAGTCTAGCCTTGTCTCCGAGTGGTAAATCTTCTCTTGCCAATACTAGTTGCATTTGACTGTCCAATTCTCCCAAGTTATCTCTTAGAGCATCGGGTGGTCTATAAGGTTTTTCTAACAAACGAGGATCCATCAAAATCATTTTCTTAGCCATTTTACAAAAAAACCTTTTAGTACAGATAGTATTGGTCCAAGCAGAGCAGATAAGAAACCTCCAGATTGTAAAAATTGTTTTCGTCTTTTGAGCGAGACTTTCTTCTTGGTAAGGGCTCGCAGGATGTTTTTGTAACGACGCATACGTCTCTTCTGATTGGGAGTTAGTGTAACGTTACCTTTTAATACGTTGTGACAACATTCACAGAGTGTTCCTACCAGCTCGGGTGATGCTGTTTTCATAACAGCCTTGATGACTGGTGGTTTGGCTGTACCTAGAAATTTTAACATATCAGCATTTTTTTTTACTTTTTCTCCCATGTTACTTGGGTACGTAAACAATATGTTGCTCCTCTGGGAAGATGCTTGAACGAAGCCTTAGATTATCTGGTGTATCTTGACGGAGGTCGATTAGCAAACTGGAAATGTTTTTGTTTAAATCGATAGAAAAACAGTCAGTAAATAAATTACTTCGTGTAGAGATTATTATTATTTATCGTGATTAATGTGATTGTTCGAATAAAAGCGATTATAACTATTTATGATTAAGATTTTTAAAAATTGAGACTCGACCGCGTTCGATTTGATAAACTAGGTTTACAAACTTTCGACCAAGGACGCTACTTCAAATCTGCTGTTAGGGACTTGAGACTCGACTTGAGACTTATTAGGAAGGACTTGCAGACACCTGTGCAAAACATGTTATATTCTTGTGGCGCAGTGGGTTCAACTCACAGGCATGAGAGGAAGTTAAGTCCACGGTGACAGAGGTGGGGGTAACCTCAAGGTTATCACTAGGGCACCAGCTAAAGGGTGCAGTTTCATTAGTCTGCCCATGCTGGTTTCAACGGAATTTCATGCAAGACTTCTGCCACACATCCTCGTTGTGCGCCACGGATAACGGCCCCTCTCGGGGTCTGAACTAAACTGGCAGAGGATCTTGGAGTCAGTGGATTCCTAAAGATGTAGTGTACATAACTCACCGATGAATGGTATATGCTCTGACACCCATCAATCCACTCCCAAACTATGGGTCAAATGATAACTGAGTCTTCAGTGAATTTCCCCAAGTCTAAGGTGGACCAATGTGCCGAGAGACTGAATGGCTGCTGGGTAAGCAGTCGCCAACATTGGCTGTCTGGAGGGCGAGCGGGACGGCACCAGGCAGATGGACTCCGTAAGGACATCCCTTGCCTCTTCCCTGGTATGGTGGCTCTACCAGGGTGACCGAATATTTCCACCATTTATTGCAAATACACCATAACAATTTTAACTGTCCAGAATCATCGCGGGAGCTACGGAGATCGTGCTCGGTCGCCGATACCTGCAGCAAATGAAATGAGGAAATGCAAATGTAGAAGGAGAGGTAGGGGAGAAAAGAGGAGAGAGAGAAAAAGAAAGGCAGGAAAGAGAAGGTTCAGGACGAAAGCAGATCGCATCTCGATGAAATATATGCGTATAGGATACTGGAATTGTTGAAGTGCCAATCAACGTGCAGCCATTATACAAACAATCATCTACAATTTCGATATCCTCATGATCCAGGAGACAAATATAAAAGTCAATAATGTTATCAATTGACCAGGCTACAGATGTTACTCCAATCCATGTGTGCCTGATAGACGATGGCAATCTATATATGTAAAACTAGAGCTCCCTCATACATGGCTGGATTCAAGTTCCCAAACTAGTGAGGATGCGGAATTGCAGGGGATTGCTGTGAATATAGGCGGTCAGGAGTGGCGAGTCTACAATTTATTTGCTCATGTCGACCATCTTACAGCAGAGAGTGATTGGAATTTTCTGGTGGAATTGTCTGAAGATTCAAACACAAGGTGTTTAATTGCTGGTGATTTCAATGCTAGATCCAAGAACTGGTGGAACATCACGGAAAATAGTCAGGGTATAGCTTTGAGTCAGGCATTACTTAACATGAACCTTGCCATCCTGAATGATGGACGCCCAACTAGACTGGCAACTAAACTTGGGGATACAAATGGTGTCATAGATCTGGCATTCATCTCTAGTGCTGCCATCACCATGGCGCGTTGGGATGTATTAGGTGCACAGGAAAGGGATCACCTACCTTGCGTCATACTCATTACAAACGGTAGGACCACTAGACACAGGAAACCTAAACAGACCCTCAAGTGTCCGCCAGGCCCACTCGACTGTAACAACCCTTTGCACGCATTGCGTCAAAATGCCAAACAAAAGACAGCGAGAACACCTTTCACCTAACCTCCCTGGTGGAATAAGACAGTGGAGGAAGCATTGATAGAAAAGGAAAGAGCAACAAAGGAATGGCGTAAAGCACAAAACAGAAGAATGATGAATGAGGGAGAGGTTGAAGAGATGAAGGAGAAAAAGCAAAGAGCTGTTAATAGATTCAAGAGCTTGGCAAGGGAGGCCAAGAATAAAGTGTGGGAGGACTTTGTGACACAGGTCTGCACGGGAAAAAACCCTACAGAAATTCTGGTCCTTACATCGAAGAATGAACAGGAAAAGTACAATTGAACCCATCCATAATATCAAAAGCTCTACAGGACTAAGCCTGAAGACAGACGAAGAGAAGGGAAGAGCATTATTCAATTGATATGTGGAGCAAACGGATAAAGGTGACGAAAGTGCCCGCCTAAAAATAAAAGACAGTGTGCTGGAAAATGCCCTAACGGGCCAGATATACTTCGATCTCATTTCTGAAGAGGGCGTGGTGTATACATTGAAAACCAGCAGAAACACTGCTCCGGGTCCTGATGATGTACAATACCATCACATTAAACAGCTCGATGACACAGCCATTATAAATATGGTGAGCTATTTCAACACCAGCATACAGAATGATGAGGTGCCGGAAGACTGGCTACACAGTTACCTTAGGCCACTTCCTAAACCTGGCGAAGACCCCACACTGCTCAACAGCTATCGAATTATCACACTACAGAATGAATATGCTAAATTACTTGAAAAGATTGCTGCAAGACAAGTAATAAGCCACCTCGAAAATGCACACATCCTTCCTGATACCCTGGGTAGCGATAGGCCTATGAAAACAACATGGGGTAACGCTGGAACGTTTGCGTACGATGTGTACCAGGGATTCCAGGGTAAAAGAGAAACGATGGCTGTCGCAATTAACCTAGAAGATGCTTATACGATCGTAACAGTGTGGGCTTTGCAACCCTAATAGACTGTGTAATGGCATGTGGTGTAAACCCTTGGATAACAAGGTGGATAGCAGCTGCCTTAATGGAGAGATCAGTTGCATTTCGCTTGGGAACTTGGACATTAGAACAAATGCGCATTTGCCCGGGACTACCCCAGTGTTCTCCACTATCACCAGTGCTGTTTAACATCTACACAGCAAAAGTAGCAACCTTTCAACCAACAGCACTGGGACGAACATTAACTTTCGCAGATGACATACTCATGTACAGAACTGGCTCAGACAGACAGGAAATGGTCCAAGGCATACAAGAGACACTACAGTCGGTTTCTAAATGATGTGAGGAAAGCGGATCAAGGGTCAATCCCAACCAGGCCTGTGTGATGTGGTGCTCTTTGAACAACTCCATAGTGAAAGCAGACATTCCAGAAATCACTTTCAATTTGCTGTCGTAAATTTATTCTGAGAGAAAGAGTCTTAGAAATAGTGGTCCGGCTTAGAGTGTAGAATGATGGTGAAAGCCCAATGGGCTGATCACCCGTTGGCTTGTCACACCGATTACGGAAACAACGGCAGATGGATCTATTTGTTGTTGCCCTAAAGACGCCGCTAGGCGTGATGGGAAACTACAACAGAGAAAATCAATCTGCTGTTGCCCTTAAGACGCCACAAGGCGTGATGGCCTCTGACTGCTTGGTCGGTCTTTGGCTAAGGACGGAAGAAGAAGAAGAGATGATGGTGAAACGCTCAGTGATAGAAATGTAGAGAATAAATAGTTGCTTCACAGAGTGCTGGAGGAGAGTAAAGACAGACTTATTTACGACAAATCGTTTCTCTCAATCTACTCTTCAGGCTCTCCTGGTCAAACAATTATTTGCCAGTTTCCAGACACACACCTGCTCTCACACCGATTTGGTGCTTCAAACATACAGACGACGTGGATACAAACTATCTTAAACAAATAGGGGAAATTTTGGGCTTTGGGTATTCCAACACAGTAGCAATTAAGTTTATGTTGTTTATTAAGGTTAAAAAAACAATCACTACAATAATCATGTGTTTACAGCAAAAATTATCATAAGTACAGAAAAATGCAAATAACAAGGTAGGGAGGGGGTGAAGAAGATTGGTATCGACTAAGCCCGTCCCGCTTATTAGACAAAGATAAACCCAGTCCAAAGATAGATAGTTATCAGGAACATAGGTACGTTAACTTAACAGTGAAGTTAATTACTCTGAAAGAGGTGTTTCAAAATTAGGTATGGGTGGTAGAAAGAATCCTGTTCTTCCCAATTGTTCTTCCCTTTACTAAGCAAATGAAAAGGAGGGGGTTTTAAACAGAGTTAACAAATTATCAACTATCCCACTTAAAGGAACAATGCAGGATATACAGAAAATTATATTACCAGGTAAGCAAGTTAACAAAATGGTTACAAAAAAGTTTAAATTTCCTGTCATTCATACACGCGCGTGAGGATCCACACTCATATATTCACACACTTACCGATTACAGCATCAGACAATCCAATAGAATTATATAAACAGCAATTACACTCTTGGTACATGAAAAGGTCTGGTACTTCCGTGTCCCGCCACAGATGTTGCGAGGTTTGCTGATAGCAACTATTCTCACTTATCGCCGGACTTGAAGCCTAAGAGTTATTGTGTTTTATTATATAAAAGGAGTCTATGGGATGGCACTGACACAGTTCGACACAGGGGTGAAAATGAAGTGGTCTCTTTAATCTTCCGCTATGGTAAAATTCCTTCAATGCGTGATGATAGTAACTGACCGGAAAGTTTATTAATCCAGTGAGGAAAAACTTAAGCCGTCACAGTTCAGGAAATATGTACTCTCTCACAGTAGGGCAGTAAATCAAGTATCGCTACTGGCACGGTTCAACTTCCAGTTTATCTTACAGATTTGTAATTTTAATATGATGATTGTTCTTTAAATAGTCTTGGGTAGGCTTTCTTTCATGTAAGTATGATAGCTAAGTCGCATTGAACCGCCACAAGATTAAATTTAAAAATGTTTCATCAATATGTCTGGAAGGTTTTAAGATGATTTCTTTATTGCTGGGATCGCAAAGGTTACGATCACTCTGTATGAAAGAAAAAAGACATGTAATATACCGAAAAATCAAATAACATTCTAAAGCGCGATCAATTTCCCGTTTATATATATATATATATATATATATATATATATATATATATATATATATATATATAAATAAATATATATATATATATATATATATATATATATATATATATATATATATATATATATATATATATTCGCGTATTTAATTATGTATTTAATAAACACTGCGCGAGTTCTAATGGTTAAAACACACATCTATAAATATAGGACTTAACTAAATTTATTAATTATAAATTCCTTCGCGACTTTAAAAGTTAATTAAAGCATTTCAGCCTCTATTATCTTTTTTGGAAATAATATAGCAGATATATCATTACATTTACAACTGGAACTATTGAGATGGTTTAATTTAATAGATTTAAAATTAACACAAAATCCAGTGAAATAGAATGAATGAACTAGACCACTGATCACTTTACACAATATATATTTTACCGTTTTGCTCAGAAATAGAATTCACTGCAAATATATATAAAAATCCAGGGGATAATCTAGCAGGATTTCAAATATAGCTAGTGCTTCTGTAAAGGTCTGGCCAACGAGTGATAAAGTGTATTTCTACGTGGTCTGTATATATCTAACTTAATTGCAAGATGAGTGGGACATGAGAAAATTGACACCTTTTTAGATCTCAGGACACTTTTGGGGATCTGACCGCCAGACTAAAGAGAGAAGCCGCCCCTGGTCTTCGTATCTCCGCTCGCTGCTGCGATCGGTTCTGTGTTTAACACCGAGATGCGAAATACCTGCAGGAACTTGCGTCGCTCGTTTCAGGGACCACTACTGTCTTTGATCGTGGCGCTAGTCTTTCCTGAAATCCCCCAGTCTATGTCTTTGATCGTGGTCGCTACTATCTGTTTGATTCTGGCGCCGCCCCCTCTGGGCCAAGTTAATGAAAATACTGCATATGATTGCCCAAGAGATGTCCATGGGCGTGATTTAATCTCTCCTTAAATCAATGCGATGACCAGAATGAATGGTAGATAAACTGTCCACATATTAATCAGCAAACGTGTGGAACGGTTGCATAGCTAATGAGTCCAGGTGAAAAAAAATCCCGTTTGACGAAAGGTTACAATATTCGGGGGCACTGATGTTATCCAAGGGGTCGCTACGAAGGTCGTACTATATCATCCAACACTTCAGGGTCATTCAGGGTCGGCTGAGTTCGTCTGTCACATGGGCAGAACATTGAAAGGCAAGACAGGCTGAAGTATCTCTGGGAGTAACGTTTGATCGGGGACTATCATTCAAGTATCATGTCGAACTGATCATACAGAAGTACAAGCTAGGACTGGCAGCCTTAAAAACAATGGCTGCTGCGCGTTTGGAACAAAGACTATTGTTTCTCCTGTATCATTAGCTCGTGATTTCAGTAATCAAGTACGGGCTAGGAATACTCACGCTGTCAGTGTCACAATGTGAACAACTGGAACGCATTCAAAATGAAGGGATGCGACTAGTTTTGGGCTGTATGCGTGATACCCCCATTGTGACAATGAGATACATGATAGGATTGCAGTCGATTAGATCCAGATATGCGATGGCCCAGGCAAAAGCATATATGCGGGTAACCACCGACAAAAGACACCCCCTACATAAGAATGTAGCTGACGTCAAAGGAGCAAGAATCAAGAGGGGGATGCCATGGATGGCCCAGGCAGAGGCTACGATTGGTCAGGTGACCAGAATTGAAAATGTATCCAAAGGGGAATAGTGGAGTAAGTCATGGGAGAACTGGATAAACTACCAGCAGGTCATCATTAGCCTTAGCAGAGAGTGCAGATCTTGGGGCATTGGAAAAGCATAGCTGGAGATTAATCAGCTGATAAGTGATCATGCTGGGGATGATGATGCCATTGTGTACACTGAAGGGTCTGTAATGCGTGGTGAGAATCAGGATGGGGTATCTCTGCGAGATTAAAAGGCATGGTCGTCGCTGAACAGAGTGGAGCCTACATGACAACAACCTCCAGCATGAGAATGGAGGTAGAGGCAGTTACTGCAGCACTGAGGTGGCTGTCTGAAACTCCATCAAGCAGGGCAGTTATATTGTCTGACTCTCAAACCATGCTTCGGAAAGCTCAGAACGGATGGCTGCGGCAGGAATGGGAAACATCAATAGTATCTTCAAGTCTTCAAGAACTGGTGTGGATCTACTGTCCTGGTCATGAGAGAGCTGACAGACTGGCCTCGAGAGCGCCCATAGTGGGGACACTGGACATGGCTAAGGGAGAGATAATAATAATAAATAATAAATTCTTTAAGCGCCAAACACGGCGCATAAGGCAGAAACCAGTGCTCTCCAGGTTGTTCGTTGTGACGCCACTCCTCTTAGCTCTTGCACATTATTTAGGCCCAACGTTCTTCCTTCTCTTATTATTGTTCTTCTGAGTGTTTCTTTTGGTCTTCCTTTTTTCCGCTTACCCTCAGGAACCCAAGTGAGCGCCTGTAGTGGTATTCTGTTGTTTTGCATTCGTAGGACATGACCGATATATGACCATCGTCTTTTCCTTATATAGTCGGAGACATATTTCTGCCTAGAGTCTTCTCTTATTTGTCGATTAGTCTTGAATTCTTTCCAACTGATGTTCATGAGTTTTCTAAGACATTTGTTCTCGAATGTATTCAGCTTGTTCTCCAATGATTTTGTTATTTTCCAACTCTCACAGCCGTATGTTAACACTGAGATAACATTTGAATTAAACAGACGAAGCTTGGTATGTATATTCAATGATCGTAATTTCCAAATGTTAGATAATCTATTGAAGGCGCTAGCTGCCAAAGCAATTCTAGTATGGATTTCTCTTGTTGTGTCACCATCCTGAGTCATTTTACTGCCTAAATAATTGAAACTTTCAACTTTCTGTAGTTTTTCCCCGTTCAAGATGATATCAAAGGTCTCGTTAGAAAAGTTCATAGCTTTAGTTTTAGAGGCATTTATTTGGAGACCAATTTTAACCGAGAGATGACACAAATTATTTATTGCTTCTTGGGATTGTCTTGGTGTTGAACTTAAGAATGCTACATCATCTGCGAAATCCAGGTCCCCCAGGAATTTTCCATTTGTCCATTTTATACCCAATTGTTCATTGTGGGTATAGTTTCTCATAACCCAATCAATAGCTATTCCAAAAAGTAGTGGTGACATAATACAGCCTTGTTTCACCCCTGTTTCTACTGTAAACCATTCTGTATTCCCTTTATTTGTTCTAACACAACATCTTGCATTGTCATATAGCGCTTTGATTATATTCACATATTTTGTTGGAAAACCATAGATTGTAAGTATCTTCCACAATGATGGGCGGTGTAGACTATCAAAGGCTTTTTGAAAATCGACGAAGGTGATAATAAGTGGCGATTGCCTTTCCACTGATTCTTCTATAATTGTTCTTAGTGTGAATATTTGATCAATACATGATCGTTTCGGCCTGAAACCCGCTTGTTCTTCTCTGATCTTTTCGTCAGCATGCAATTTAAGTCTTTCTAACATCATGCAACATAATAATTTTCCAGGTACTGATAATAGAGATATACCACGCCAGTTATTACAGTCTGATAGATCACCTTTCTTCGGTAACTTTACAATAATACTGTCTTTCCATTGTTGTGGTGGTTGTTCTTCTCTCCATACTTCATTTATAATATCTAAAATTCTCAAGAGGTTGTTGTCATTAACTGCTTTAATCATTTCCCCTGAAATTTCGTCAACTCCAGCAGCTTTAAAATTTTTTAATCTTTTAACGGCTTGTTTGATCTCGTCCAGCGTGAATTCATCGCAAGTTATTGGCAAAGTGGTTGTGGATGTTTCATTATTAAAATCAGGTGTTACTGTTGGTGGTGGTCTGTTTAGCACCTCCATGAAGTGCTCAGCCCATCTCTTCATTTGTTCTTTTTCTGTTGGTATTGAATTCCCTAATTTACCTTTAACAGGTGTTTCCATAGCAGTAGGCTGGTGACATAGTTGTTTTGTAATTTGATAAAGGCACCTACTATTACCAGTTCTTGCAGCATTTTCAGCTTCTACGGCCAGTTCATTGATGAAATGTCTTTTATCTCTTCGAGTTTTTGTCTTCACTTCTTTATTTAACAAGTTATAAGTTAGTTTGCAAGATTCAACTGCATTATGTGTACTTGCCGCTAGTAGTTTAAGTTTTTGCTGTTTTCCTTTCTTGTATTTTATCCCAAGTATCTTCTCTCATCCATTTTTTCTTTTTATGTACTAGGTATCCGGTGGTCGCTACAGCTGCTTCTGTCATTGCTGTTCTCAGTTGTTCCCATTTAGTATCGATTGTCTTGGTGGTGATATCGTTGTCAATTTTGCCTAAAGCATCGAAATAGTTGTTCATTTTGACATTATATTCCTATTTTTATTCGGTTGGTATAACTTCTTCAGTTTAATTCTCATTTTAGCTATGCAGAGGTTATGATCGCTTCCGATCTCTGCACCTCTGTATGCTCTGACGTCTTGAACTGATGAGCGAAATTTAGCGCTTATGCAGAAGTGATCTATCTGGTTCTTAGTTCTGCCATCAGGTGAATTCCATGTTATCTTGTGGATATTCTTATGTGGAAAGATGGTGTCTGCCACAACGAGGTTTGATATTTCACAAAGTTCTAGAAGTCTTTCGCCATTTTGATTCATACAGCCTATGCCATGAGTACCGAGATATCTTTGTACTCCATCGTTGTTGTCACCTACTTTGGCGTTAAAATCACCCATGACTGCTATTATGTCATGCTTGGGTATTGTGTTGATGGTACTTAGAAGTGCTTCATAGAAGTCATCTTTTGTGGTATCAAGAGCGTCGTTAGTTGGTGCATAACATTGTACAATTGAGAGCTTGAAAAATCGTGTCTGAAATCTAGCTAATATTAGCCTCTCATTGATAGGTACCCAGCTGATAAGCGATGCTGCTGCTTTCTGTGTCATTAGGATGGCTACTCCCTCTGTGTGACGATTATCATTACTACCAGAGTATATAATTTGCTTTTTTTCTTCTGAAATATATTTTATGCCCTTCATGTCCTGGTCATGAGAGAGCTGACAGACTGGCCTCGAGAGCGCCCATAGTGGGGACACTGGACATGGCTAAGGGAGAGATACTAAGGGCTATTAATGATCGCCTGCTGGATAATGACACTGCAATGGATGAATCAACAAGGCTGAGGCTGTTGGAGTTTGGCATAAAACGTGGGATTAGCAGAAATGGACGTGAGAGAGGATGTATCCGTCGTATGTATAACCCGCGTGCTACAGGTACAATTAGCATTCATACTCTTCGACTTTTGCTGGGGTAGAGCACCTATGGGTTTGCCCGGAGTGCAGTGAGGTCGATTCTGATTAACTATAACAATAACAATGGTATATTCTTGAAACTGCCTCTCGGGCGAAAAATAAGCCGCGTTGTTGGGGTGGGGGAAGAGCAGGGGAGGGACACAGCAGGCTATTGGTTTGACACCCCTGGTGATTTTTTTGGTTTGACACTCCTGGTGTAAAGTGTAACAATCATGAAGTAGGCTAAGAGGAATGAATTAAAGCCCCTTGCTCTACGTAGAAATGCACTAGTCGGAAATGGGAAATCAGGTGACATAAATAAATATGTATGGCTCGAAGCGATGCGAGGAATTTCAAAACTCTAAGCAGACGTTTGTCATTGCAGACGTGTGCTGTGCTGTTTATGGGCAATCCATGACTTTCACCTTTTGGCCATCATTTGTCTTGTGCTAAAAGTTTTTAAAATAAAAATAAAGGATCATATTCGTCAATAAAGCTCGACTGTTTTAGTGCTCATCATTAACATTTTCTTTAATTATTGTCTTAGTCAAAGTGGCGATAAAAAAATGAAATAATTCGTAGCAAAAGAAAGTATGGCGCATGCGGGAATGTTTTTAATATGACTGTTCTAAAGATTGGTTTGGTTTGGCTTTAAGAACTATCGTCATTGCACACGGACAACTCCATCAGTGCTCCGATCTCCTCCTGTAGATCACACAAGGAGGATCTCAGCACAGTGCACGAACTCAGTAGCACCGGCGAGAAACCCAATGGGTGTATTTAGGAATCACACATTCTATAAATATGCATTTGGTGGGTAGGTTTCTAATTTTTAAATTTTGCCAAGGATTCTTAGGATTGCGCTTCTGTTATGCTCATTAACTTTTTTGTTTCGTGGATTTTTACAGCTTGCTTCTGCTATGTTTATATAAATATACATTGCTTTTACATACAGGAAACATGAATATAACTCTGCTGATATACATGCTAATAACCACATTTTCTTGATTTGTTTTTTTAAATTTTTTCCCCATTCAGATCCGTTCAAGTGTTCACCGGATATTTTCAAAGGGGCCACAACTTAGGGAAAAATTCAACTCACTGTCGAACCGACTCGAGTTGCTTTACCTTCAGAATAAAAAAATAAAAAGCAAACACACACAGACATTGACACACACACACATTGTATCTTTTATTTCCCGTGTTTCCTGGTCTTTTTTTAAACAGATACTGAATTCTCCGTAACTTTGTTACGAATAGGTAAATAAAACATATGTTATTAACAATGTTTAATGACGACACTTATTATATTTTGAGGTATCTGCAGATAACCTCAACCAGTGATAGCACCTGCTTTGTTAATTATACACTCAAATGCATGAACAGTCAAGGGATTCGTGGATTTGTGGATTCGCTCTCACAATTAACATTACTTTCTGAAACTTTAACGAAGTAACAATTGAATTAATTGATGTGTGTACTTTACCTCTAATTTATTTTTTACAGTTTTGAAATCAAATTAAACCAAAATGAGCGACATAAAAAAAAAATTAGCAATATTTAACCAGCAAAGCAGTTTGATGGACATTTTTTCAGAACAAGCGGGTCTTAATAATGGCATACTTCCCCTGATCTCCTGAGTAGTGAGATCGGATATCTAGCCTTCTCGGATAAGGGCGAACCAAAATAGGAGTTGTGCACGTTAAAAATCCCTCGGCAGTTGGAAATCCTAATGAGTAGGCCATACGGCCGCTGCCCAGGCAAAATTTACAATTAGGAAAAAATACCCGCCACAAAAGCATTAATAGAAAGTGTGATTCCTGTATACAGACATCGGGAACCTCGTTGGCGTTACGGAGTTTGTGCACTGTGCTGAGATCATCCGTGAGTAATCTAAGGGAGGAGATCGGAGCACTGATGGAGTTGTACGTGTGCAATGAAGATAGTCCTTAAAAACCAAACCAAAATTTGGGGAAGGGGAGGGGGTTGGTGGATTAAGAGATTTGTGACGTCACATATGAAAGGAGGTCTATGTTTTTGTGACGAAATGTGATGGAGGTAAGGCGGGTTTAACAATGGCAAAAAATAGCGTGATGTCATATATGGACGACCCCTTTTGCACAAACTCTGCCACCTAATCGTACTTTTCTTTTCCCAAAATTAACAGATATAAGTTTTTTCTGGATTTGAACTTCTCTCTCTCTCTCTCTCCCCCCGTGTATTGCGCCAGAAGTAGTACAGGTATTTCCATGCCCCCCCCCCCCCCCCCCCCCCCCCCCCCAAATCCATTTAATGTCTGTCTCCAGTTCTCTTGTCGGCGTTTCTGTATCTCTTATACTGAGGATTCCAGAATAAGGACTGCCGTGTAATGTTATAAACAGGTTTCCTCAATGTTTTTCCTATCCATTTCAAGCGTCTTCTCCTCACCCCTTGTTTGTCTTCTGGCGGTCTTTAGTTCCACATCAATGATCTTGCCACGCCATTTGAAACCTTCTATTCAGTGTAAGCACCAATTTGTGAAAGTATGTATCTGTTTTGGTGGCCATTCTTGTTTCTCTCCATGTTTCAGAGCCATACGATTAGACTGTCTTGACATTTTAGTTAAAGATTCTTATTTTTGTGCTGGATACGATCTGTTAATTTGGACACTGATAAGTAAGTAATTGCTGCAATAGTTTAACTGTAACATTGTAAGAAGCATTTAAACCTGAGCAAGTGACCAGAGCAACAAATTTATAATTACAAGTTCAACTACAACAATGTTTCTGTAGCTAGGCGTGGGTGCCGTTCGGAAGGTCCGGGTTCGATTCTCCGGTAAGCCACTCACTTCTGCTGTTTTTTCTGGTCTAATTTTCTGCTTCTTTATTTCTCACGAGCGCCTGAACCTACCTTTATGCGAATAATATTAATTTATTTACTTTTTGCAGGCCTTGGGTTTCCCCTCTATATTTGCTTTAACAATATTTTTCCATGTCTAATATTTTATTGTTATTGTCTTTCTCATTTATATTATAACAGATAACTGGGGTTACTGCACTCGAGATGTCACTTGCCGGTTGATCAAGAGAGATAACATGGCTACTTGTACTTTGTAAAACCTGGAAGTGAGCCTATGTATGTGTCATGTGACAGATCCTGTATTTATAGAACTCCAACTCGAGTCATAACTTCGTAAATTTTTATTCAGAACCAGTTTTTTTTTTTCGGAAGGCTATAAATTTAGCGCAAAGGAGCTCCCCATCTGTAACTTAAGTACAAGTACACATTGAAAATATACATTGTAACGTGAAAGACGGTCATAAAGTTTCACGGCGATCAAGAGAGAGTATATACACACTCATTCAGCATGGAGTTCAACGGAGCAGGCAGACAGGACACACACAGGACCGAGCAGGGCCCACTGCCAACTCCGTATTGGATGAAAGTAATGGAAGAACGTTACCAACGTCTGCATGCTAAAGTTGTCAACGGAACCTCGCGTTTCACGACCAATAGAAACGTGACTTACTTCTCCAAGCGTCCCACGCCTTGTCACTTGAAGGAGTACAAACCAAGCAACAAACAGAACGATATAATACCAGTGCCAATAATAAACTGTAATGGTTTAAATAACAATTTTAGAGTGAATAAAGTTTGTGAATGTGACTGTAATAAGACAGAACGATCTAATGTTATCTGTGTACATCTTGTGGCTGTCGACATTGCAAACGGACTAGTACAGTCTGCTAGCACGGGCGATTCCGAAGATAATGCTGCGTGGAAACATAAAGGCCTAATTCAGGATAAATACCTAGCGACACAAAAGAATAGTTCTCATACAGATACAGGCTTACCAGTGTCCACACGTGATGCATCACAGACTTCTGGAGTTGTTACTTGTGAATCTTCCGATTTGTGTAATCCTTACGTAGCTTCAGATTTCTGCAATCCTTGTGTATCTCTGGATTTGTGCTATCCGTTTGTATCTTCGGAACATGATTTTTCTCTCGACTCGAACTCGCAGTGCTCACTTAGTGAAGCGAAGGAAGCAGCCGAGCTAGAACTTGCTCGCCATTTCCAAGCTGGAGAAAGCAACAATGACGTCAGTGACGATGGTGAAGATATCAGACTGAATAGCATCAGTGCTGGAGCCGACATGAGAAAAGCAGACGTCAACGATAACGACGATTGTGGTGATGCTGAAGTGAGTTGTCGTACAGAAGGACAACAAATAGACATCAGCAAAAATAGATGGGAGCACAAAATACAGAAAAGAGCGAACACCTGGGCATTCAGAGCAAGACATAAGACTAATAAACCTTTCCCTGCAACACTTTTGGAGGATGACCACATTGTCAAGACTAAGCCTGTCAACCACTCTTACAGCAACAATGTTAATAGATCTGAAAGAAGCGATCGCAGGTTTGAGACTCCACTACCTCTGACAAAGCGAGGAGTGCACGAGAGCCGAATGCGCGTGTTCGCACGAATGTCCGTAGAGGCTCAACGTGCTGTGGACGAAACATTAACAGAAATGAAATCTGTAAAAACGTTTCAAAATGATAATGAACCTTCCAGGAACAGCGCATGCATACGTAAACACTCCGATCACGTCCAAACAGACAATGATTGCACATGCATTGTTAATAATACACTCAAAGGCATGAACAGTCAAGGGATGAATAACCCTATACCGGACAACAAAGAAAACAATATGTCTGTTTCAGTTAATCTTCCCAGCAATGATAATAGTGTAAAAAATTCACAGAATTCTCCCTGTCATAACGGAGTCTCAACGAACAATCAGCACATTGTCGATCATGATCGTATAACTTTCAACACTATGAAGACTTGTACAGCAGCTAGCAGGCGTCTTCCTCATCTAGATCATGACGGTGGTCCACTATCTCACATCTTACCCAGCCCTCATGTTCGACTTCCAGGTATAGGAAAAACCAAGGCTCCATTGTCGTTCAGGGAGAAAACTTTTGAAATCACTCCTCTCAACTTCGACATTCGTTACCATCGGATCATCTCTTGTCAGACCGAAGACAGAGAGGCCCCTTCTCCCGATATACTTCAACAATCAATAGAGAAGTGTAATGAGTGGTTAGTTCGTTACACTCCAAGACACTGAATACTCAGCTTTTTTTTTCTTGTACCACAGTAACCATCATCATCATTTCCCCTTTCGCTTCTTATGGAGTATGGAACCATTAATGCAACTGGCCCCTTTACAGGAAGCCTGCACAAACCATTCACATGCTCTTCAACCAGTGACCTCTGTAGCACGTTGCTTTCCATAATGAAGCTGCCAGCTTCATGGCCAACTCCGTATTAGTAGCCGTGTACGACATGCTTGAGGGAGTAGTAGTCTTATTCTTTCTTTGAGACCCCCGGGAACTATATGGGGTCACAGTAACTGTGCTATTTAGATAACTGCCAACATAATGCCGCAGCTCACAAAGATGCATTTATAAATTATACAACTATCTTAAAGAAAAGTTTATTTTAGAATGCTCATGTTCATGTTGCCGATAGCACTGTTTACATTTCAAGTTGCACATAATGTGCGGGATTGTTAGCAGACTATGAACTCTCATCAGCACCATATACATATTATTGCTGGAAAAACTTCGTTGACAGTGTGAATCAAACTGTCGATATACTTTTAAATGAAATTGTTTTAATTATGTGAACTTCTTTAAAAAACATATCGAATATGAAAAGACAAATAAGTTAAGCCATATTTCGATTTTTCTAAAGGAGCTATTCCGCATTCTACATTTTAATTTATTATGCATTTATATGAGCTACCGACATTAGAAAAATCTGTAAGGCAACTATCTCAGAAAAATGCAGCTGCGTAAACTGATCTTATTTACTGGTCAAATGAGAGTTAAAAAAATATTTTAAGCGAGACAGTTGTATATTCTGTTTCATTCAAACATTGCGCAATAGTGCATCAGGTTTGCTTAGCTAGAAGCATAGTTAATTTTAGATAGATACAATTATCAGGTTACTTAAGCAGTATTATAAATTCCATCTAGAATGAAGCTTCGTTAGTTTAACCTAGATAAAATGATCAGTTTACGTAACCAGTATTATCAAATCTACCTAGATTGAAGCATTATTAGTTTAACGTAGATGAAATGATCAATTTACGTGTCCAGCATTATAATTCTACCTAGACTGAAGCATCGTTAGTTTAACGTAGATAAATTTATAAGTTTTACCTAGCCAGTATTTTCAACTCTGCCTACATAGAAACATCGTTAGTTTACCGTATATAAAATAAACAGTTTACTTAACCACTTTTATCAAGTCTTCCTAAATGGAAGAATGTTTTTTTTTAATGTAGATAAAATTATAATTTTTACCTAGCCAGTATTATCAACTCTACCTAATTAGAAACATCGTTAGTTTAACGATCAGTTTACTTAGCCAGTATAATCAATTATTACTAGATTGAAGCATCGTTAGTTGTAGTTAGATAACATTATCACCAATCAGAGAGCTGTTAAGTGTTACGTAGAAAACATTGTCGGGTTTAACGAGCCATTCTTCATCAGTTTTACCTGTTAAAAAGCATTGTCGATTTAAGGTAAATATAATTGTCAATTTGAAATAGCGACTATTATCAATATTCATACATGGATGCTTGCGTTGAATAGAAGGATTAAAATGGTATGAAAAGATCACCAATGTGGAACTGATGATAAGATCATCAATGTGAAACTGATGACAAGATGACCAATGTGGAGCTGATGACCAGATCCCCAGTGTGGAACTGATGACAAGATCACCAATGTGGAACTGATGAAAAGATCACCAATGTGGAACTGGTGACAAGATAACCAATTTGGAACTGATGACAAGGTGACCAATGTTGAACCGATGACAAGATCAACTAAGTGGAACTGATGAAAAGATCACCAATGTGGAACTGGTGACAAGATAACCAATGTGGAACTGATGACAAGGTGACCAATGTGGAACTGATGACAAGATCACCAATGTGGAACTGATGACAAGATCATCGGTGTGGAACTGATGACAAGATCACCAATGTGGAACTGATGACAAGATCACCAATGTGGACCTGATGACAAGATCACCAATGTGGAACTGATGACAAGATAACCAATGTGGAACTGATGACAAGGTGACCAATGTGGAACCGATGACAAGATCAACTAAGTGGAACTGATGAAAAGATCACCAATGTGGAACTGGTGACAAGATAACCAATGTGGAACTGATGACAAGGTGACCAATGTGGAACTGATGACAAGATCACCAATGTAGAACTGATGACAAGATCATCGGTGTGGAACTGATGACAAGATCACCAATGTGGAACTGATGACAAGATCACCAATGTGGACCTGATGACAAGATCACCAATGTGGAACTGATGACAAGATTACCTACGTGGAACTGATGAAAAGATCACCTATGTGGAACTGATGACAAGATCAGAAATGTGGAACTGATGATAAGGTCACCAATGTGGAACTGGTGACAAGATCACCAATGTGGAACTGATGACAAGATCACCAATGTGGAACTGATGCCAAGATCACCAATGTGGAACTGATGCCAAGATCACCAATATGGAACTGATGGCAAGAACCAGACAAGTGCCAGTGGGACAAGAAGTGAGAAGAAAATGCTGACGTTGAAAAGGACACACACTGAAGAAACTTCACCCAGATAAAAACCATACCGCAGTAATTTGTTGTATATATTTGTTCTGTGTAGATCCAGGGAGTCTTGGAGTAGACAAATAAATAATAGGCCAACTGCTATTTGATGCGTGTCGTAAGAGGCGGTTAAAATGACGTTATGCTTGCGCCTCACAATCTCATCGTGTAAAACAAATTACTACAGAAACTACAGCTGCAATAGTATATCAATGCTTTTGTGCAGGTTTCCTGCAATAAGTCCAGCTACATGAATGATTGCATGCTCAGGGAGGAGCGAAAAGGAATGTGAGTGAATGTATATATTCAATGGTGCAGAAAAAAATAATGAATGAATGAATGTATTCAGTGTGTGATTATAGCAAAGTTATTTATAGAGTTGATACTGTTGTTATAATTATCCTGATAAACAGCATTTTCATACTATCTCCTTACTTTCAATGTCAAACATGGCCACAGTTCGAAGCACCGGGAAGGAAGATCATACATGTGGAAAGAAAAGCCTAAGAAAACCTGGAAATGTCGGGAAAACATAATTAAAAAAGAAATTCGGAAGTTGATAGGAACAAGGTCATGCTTCAAGTACACAGAGACAGAAATGAAATGGTTGGCCACCTCGTCAGGATACAACAAGTGAGTCACCAGCACACACCTTCAACAGCAGACGAAGACCTGGTGAAAACGCAAATGCAAATGAATATCTGAGAGCAACCTGATAGATCATGCTCGAAATCTACTGAAGAAAAAGTGCAAGTTGTTGAACAAAGCAGTACACACTGTATTAAAAAAAAAAAAAAAAAACCTGCTTTTCTACTCACGCGATTATTAACGGTACATGGTGATAGATACATTTAAAATCAGTAAAGTTAACATTTTCAACACATAATAAGTAAAATACATCGCAAAATAAAAATGTGAAGACAATTAATAAAAGAGATATAAGGAAAATGGAAAGTTGTAAGTTAAAAAGGGAGATTCTGCCACACACACTAAAAACACTACTGTGGAATTCTACGATATGGGCAGCATGGCTCTAAGAACAAAGCTAGGCAATCTGGGATAGAAACATCGTGGCTCTAAGAACAAAGGTAGGCAGTCTGGGAAAGAAACATCGTGGCTCTAAGAACAAAGGTAGGCAGTCTGGGATAGAAACATCGTGGCTCTAAGAACAAAGGTAGGCAGTCTGGGATAGAAACATCGTGCTCTAAAAACATAACTAGGCAGTCTGGGATAGAAACATCGTGGCTCTAAGAACAAAGTTAGGCAGTCTGGGATAGAAACATCGTGGCTCTAAGAACAAAGTTGCGACAATCTGCGAAATGAGCAACATGGTTCTTAGAACAAAGTTGCGGTATTCTGCTGAAGGAATAACAGGACTCTAAGAACAAAGTTGCGGCATTCTGCTAAAGGAATAACAGGACTCTAAGAACAAATCTGCGGAATTCTGCTAAAGGAATAACAGGACTCTAAGAACAAATTTGCGGAATTCTGCGATATGGTCAACATAGTTCTAAGAGCTTTGCTGACAGGCCAGTTCCGTGAAACAGTCAAGACCTGGTTTGCTTGTGTATGTTCATAAATCACGGAGATACGTCTTTGACATTATGATCACTTCCTTCATAATTATCCTTTCTGTTAACCTTTTCTTCTACATCATTATTATTTTTTTCTAGTGATGTTTATAAATGTGTATATGAATTATATTATACTTATTAAAAAGTGCGGTAAATATATCATATCCTAGCGTAAAGTGTGAATGAATGATGTTACATTTCCGCCCCTTAAGGTGAATGACAAAACATTTCTTGTGTTCTTGCAGTCGTGATTTTTGTAGTAGTTATTTTTACCCGATGCAGTTGCTAGAAGTAGTAGCTGTAGTTGGTAGAAGAGATTATTGAACTTATTTTTTATCTGTAACTTTTTTTTCTCTTTTAATCGTTTGTGTTTTTCCCCCCATTTCACTATATCTGTTTTTTCCCATATCACTACATTTATCTATCAGGACATTCATTAAAAAAAAAAAAACAGATCACAAGGTCATTTTTATTTGAACATGCTCCCTAATATAACCAACCTTGTGTCTAGGTTGAACTAGGTGCGCCTCACCAAAACTCCTATTAAAAAATATCAGGATATTTCCTTTGCGCATTAGCGTCATAAATGTCCTCTGCGACCGCTTTGTTATAATGTAAAATAATTATTTTAAAAATGAAACCTTACAATTAATTTTCTATTATTATTTATAAGTGTATCTGATAACCAGTAATCAGACATGAATTTGTTACTGTTCGAATATGAGAGATATTAATAAATGAAAGTAATGACATAAATTATGACTAAGAATAAATAGGACACTTGCTCTCCTGCAGCGTCTGTGTATTTCATGGCATTAAAAAAAACCGTTAAGCTAGGGATTAAATTATGTATGTTTACACAGATATATCGATTTCCAGGTATGCAAATATGAAAATAATGAGACTCCAGTGAAAGGAGCAATAGTATTAAAAATGTCTGAAAGCAGGTCTATCAATAACAGCAAGTGGTTGTCTTGTGAGACCAAGAAAGAGAAAAAGAGAGAGAGAGAGATAGAGAGAGAAAGAGAGAGAGAGAGAGAGAGAGAGAGAGAGAAAGAGAGAGAGAGAGAATATGGCATCTGCTCCTACAAGGCGAACATAAGAGATGACAAAAGCCAGGTTGTTCACGAGGCTGGCAACCTATTATGTTAAAACAATTGCTGCAGAAATTCCTACTGCCAGGGCACACTAGTGCCTTGGTGAAGGTCACTTGTATACGGGCTACAGCTGCGGTGGTTTAAGGAGTGAGAAAAAAGCCAGGAAGGAAAGTCGATCGACAATCACATTTTTAACGTTTCAGTTCAGTATGTTAACACATAACATAACATTGCATTCGTTGCTTAAGTTAATCTCTGTATAAGATAAGCTAGTACTGTAGGAACACTGGTATCATAAAAGAAACAATTTAACACTTAAATTATATGAATTTCAATTTTACAATTGCAACAATACAAATGTAACACTGACGAAATACAGCTGCAAACCTGACTGTTGCTGGTAAAATCCTTATCGTTCCACAATGAAAACCAAGGGACACAAAAACACATACTCGCAAGGAGAGAGAGAGAGAGAGAGAGAGAGAGAGAGAGAGAGAGAGAGAGAGAGAGAGAGAGAGAGAGACAGAGACAGAGACAGAGACAGAGACAGAGAGAGAGAGAGAGAATGAACGAACGAACGAACGAACGAACGAACTTTATTTTCAAAGGGTTAAGAATTGGGCACGCAGGCCCGTCTGACATTCTGCCCTTCCTCTCTCTCTCTCATCATGTATACTGTATCCTTTCATCCTCACATTTACTTTAAGAATTACTAAGGCATTCATCATTATAAAAGTAATATTACATTTGCAATAATCATCATAATTAAAGTATGTTTTTAAAATAAAGAAAACAAAAATAAAAAATAGAGAATTAAAAAAAAAATTTTTTTTTAACGAAAATGAGAAGAAAAAAAATAATAATAACAATAATAAATTTTAAAAAACTATAAAAAAACAAACAAACAACAAGACTGATTAAAAATCGAATTCCTCATACAGTAAATTAGTGATTTGAGACATATTCAGAGGTGTGTTATAAGAACTCGTGAAATATTCAAACGGTCTTCTACTGAATGACTCAGGGACCCGGTGTTTTTTCCACTGTGCGCGAAAAACTTTACGATAGGTGAGCAGCTTTGAGTCTCATAGCAGATACTGCTGCAATGAATGCAATGATAGGTTCATCAAGATGAGGTGGGGTAAACAGTTACTTTCCTCGTTGTCTTTGCGTCACAAACTCAAGACCAGAAACAGACTAGGTAGATAGTTAGATAGACATACGAAAGCAATTAATTTGCCAAGGGTTGAAAATCGAGCACAGTCCCCTCTTGCATTCTTCCTTCCTCTTACTCTTCTTTTGTTACTGCTACTCAAACATTCTCCAGCGTACTTTAAGTATTAATTTAAGGGCAATACAACATTACAAGGTAGTATAACAGCATACGGTACTTGTGTCTTTTATCACCCATTCTGAAATTCAATTACCACACCGGCTTCCGTACATTTGCCTGCGCGGGGTTTGTCTATTTTGCAATTCGCAAATAGGGGTGGCAGGATAATTGTGTCTAAATTTTCCTTACATTTGCCTGCGCGGGATTAGTCTATTATTCGTTTCGCAAGTAGGGTTGGCAGGATATTTGTGTCAACATTTGACAAGGATCAGTGCGTAGCGAGGGGACCCCCTCCCCACCCAGCTCTCTCCACCCAGCCCTCCCCACCCAGCGGCGAAAACAAATAAAGGATCAGTGCGTAGCGATTTCTTGTCAGGGTACAATTTTGTTGGTTTTGTGGGCCCTAAACAGGACCGTGGTGCAGTGTTGTGGGTTTTCTGGGCCCTAAAAAGGACCGTGGTGCAGTTTTCTGGGTTTTCTGGGCCCTAAAAAGGACCGTGAGGGGAACAGATCACCAAGGATTGCTGAAGCTATGCACATATCAGGACACACACATTTTCGTTCGTAGCAGCACAATTTAAAGAGGAGGCCAAAATTCTGTAATGTCATGCAGGATACTGTCGAATGGGTCTGACTGACGAACTTTATTCCGATGTCGCCACAAAAAGTCACACATGTAGGAATGTAACATGTGTCTCTGTGTTCCGTTGTGACGTTTGTTGCGTTCTTTGGCAGCTTTCCACAACCTCTCTATTCGTTGTGCGTTTGCTCCGGTATTTGGGTCGACAAAATTTGCAGAATGATTCACCGTTTCGTGAGTTAAACCTGGCAAATTCTGAATGGTACTATATGCGCGCCATTGATCAGACACAACTGTCGTACCAGGACGAATGTTGGCTATGATAAAGGGCATTAATGAAGCCGCTGAGCGGTCCGGCACTGGAACCATGAAACACTCACTTGTTTCACGACAAACGCCACCGAATACCAACTGCTGTGGAAATACACGACCGACGTTACTTTTTCTGCGTGTGAACACACGTTCATCAATCTCAACCGTCGTATTGGGACCGCCAATTACAGCGGGATTAGCAATTAGTGAATTTGCACAAACCTCACGGAGGTTGCTGTTCCATTTTATGACAGCTTTATTGGCAATTCCTAGCTCTGATTTACAGAAAGCAATGCTAGTCATCTCTTTACTCCAACAGTAAATGAACAGAATAATCTGCCTGAAGGACAGATGTGTGCCCTCTAACCATGTGCCAGAACAAACAGGAATGTCCTGCTGTCATGTGCGGCATCTCTAACGATCTTGGCGAGCTGTGAGAGACAAAGTCATGACATGATTTTTAGCACACAGTCGGACGGTGTGTATAATTCCTCGTTCCTGCAAAAACTGCACACAATTCTTTTTTTGCGTGTAAAATCTGACAACTCCAAGAGATTCATCTTCCACGGCTTTGACACGGCGATTGAATGACACGGTGTTAGATTTGCCGCGCGAATTTAAGAAAAAGTATGGTGCTTCGTGTGGCTACTAAATTTTACAAATTATAATCTGTGGGTGATAAAAGACACATGTACCCAGCATACATTAACAGTACCTGATCACAAAATTAAGAATAAGTATATTGTTATGAAAAACTAGATCATCAGAGCCTCCATACAGTATATTAGATAAAAGTACAACACAATCAGTTAGGGTGGCATATAATCAGCACTCATAAAGTATTTGCACATTATACGATTGAATGAGTAAGGACTGTGCGTGTTTTTCAGGTCATTGGGAAGATTGTTCTAAAGATGAGCAGCTGAGTAAGCCAAACTAGTCTTAAATAGGTCTAGGCTGGGCTTGGGTACCTGTAATTTGTTTAAAAGAGAGAGAGAGAGAGAGAGAGAGAGAGAGAGAGAGAGAGAGAGAGAAAGAGAGAAAGAGAGAGCAAACAGATATAGACAAGCAGTAAAGCATAGAAGAAAAGGTACAAAGATACAACACACACTGAAATTAAAATATCATCATCACCAGATGCCATCTCCACAACGAAGGTTGGCTACAATGGATCTCCAACGTCTTCTGTCTCTTGTCTTGATGGTGCACCCTGATAAACTCTTTCCTGTCCATCTCTTGATGTTATCTTCCCACTTATAGCGCTGTCTTCCTCTTGCACGTTTGTCTTCAACTCTTCGTTATGTTACTGTCTTCAATAAAGTTTTATGTAACCTTATGTAATAATTAAAAATATGAAACCACTAAAACAATTAAAAAGTAATGAAATTAAAATATGACACAGAAAATGGGAAATATCACTCGTAAAACACTGCTGACAACAGAGAGAGAGAGAGAGAGAGAGAGAGAGAGAGAGAGAGAGAGAGAGAGAGAGAGAGAGAGAGAGAGAGAGAGAGAGAGTGTGTAAGAGAGAAAGAGAGAGACAGAGAGAGAGGAAGAGAGAAAAAGTTACGATCAATAACTAGAGTGAATGCTTGGACAATAGCTTACAAAGCGTCATAGTCAAAAAGATGCACACGCACAGTAACATTCCATTTCTTATACTCTCACTATATAAATAAATAAGACAAAAGACCGGACACTAGAATACATTGAGTTATACAGAGCATAACTATATAACAACAACAATAGTTTACGTATGAAGCTTTTAAACAGATGAGCTATAAATATATACTGTATATATATATACCTTTCTTCACATATAGTTTTCTTTCATGTGTTTTTTTCTTCTTCAGGGTTTTACATGTAATTCTGTTGAAGAAATCCTGTATTAAAGATGGGTTTTTACAAAATATTTACTGGATATCAAACGTTTTCCTGATTTCTGCTACATCAATATTCGCCAATATTACAAGCATCAATATACAAGTTGGGCGCGTGCAGGAAAACGAACAAAGATCGCCTCATTTTCAAAACTTTGGGGCAACGAGAGGGAGATTTATGAAATTTCATTGAAGTCACTGAGCGTTCATATATTAAAACATATTAAAAATCTTATATTAAAATATTATTGCTGGTTTCATGGTACAACAGTGCAGTAATTTACAGCACATTCAGAATGATACAGTCTACGAGAATATATACACAAAGCAATGAATGTCAGGCTAGTGTTACTTGGTGCATCAGGCACTATCTAAAGGTGTCAATAAAAATCAATACCCAACATGCTTGTTTATGTAAGCATGCATATAAATCACATAAATATACAGGTCAGGTCAGAACAACTTAAAACCCTTTTGATTTCAGCGTTTATGGTTGACTTCTCTGGATTCCTTTATTTGAACCCTATATCTAAATGACCCGCGTTTTAGAAACAGAGTACAGCCAGTTCATGGTTGTGAAAATAACGCTTTACGAACGAACGAACGTTACACCCACAGGGTTTTTTTTTTTACGTACGCACGCTATTACTCGAGGCGAAATCTCCGGTTAGTATATCTAACCTGAGACTGATTTTACGTGAGTATCCCTTTTTCCCTGTACACTGACAGATGTACACTCGCCATTCAGGCAGATACTCGCCGTCTTCGGAGGGTACCCATTGAAGCTGGGTCGGCTCAAGAGCCGCCAGTCCCTGGTCGACGATACTTCTTCAAATGTCTTCGCCAGGGCTCGAATTAATCGAGTCCAATTCTCAGTCAACGACACTCTCTTAAATGTCCTCGCCCGAGCATGAACCTCGATCACCCGATCGCCAGTACAATGTGGTAACCATTACACCAGCGCGGCTCCACACACCCACAGGGTTGAGAACTGGACACGCAGGCAGGTCTAACATTCTGCTCTTCCCTTCTCTCATCGTTTATACTCATCACCATCATCATCACCATCACCATCATAATCACCATCACCATCATCATCACCATCATCGTCGTCATCATTTTTCCCTCTTGGCTCCATAGGAAGCACGCAGTCACCACTACAGTTGGTCCGCTTGCAGGAAGCCTGCACAATTCCTTCACAAACTCTTGCAGCGACGGCTTCTACAGCAATTTGTTTTACACGATCAGGTTGTCAGTCCCATGCGCAACTTCATGTAAATGCCTAGTACGACATGCACGATGAAGCAGTAGGCATATTGCTTCTTTGTCTTATAGGAGGTGACCACCGGGAAATACAGATAAAAAAATGGTTGTAGGCAGGAATGTGTGCTGTCACATGATGTGGTCAGTTGTACGGTGAAAATATAATGACACCCTAAGAGGAAATGTCAGGAATATCAGTTGGTGGACATAATATAAATAACTTGAGAAATACTGATGATATAATCTTAACAGCTACAGGTGAACAAAGAGTTACATAAAATGATTTAAACAATGGTGACAGGAAGTGAAAATAAAGGAATTGGCATAAATAGCAAAAGGAGAGAGTAATGGTAATCAAGAAGAACATTACTACCCCAAAATGTAGTATCAAAATAAATGTAACAATTTTGAAACAAGTCAATAGATTCAAATATCTAGGCACATTAATAATATCAGACGGAAGTGCATTTCAGAGCTGAAAAGTAGAATAGTTCAGACAAAGGAGCTGTTGCGTGATAAATTCTCGCAACATCGTTTTATTTCAATATCTATTTTATAACGCAAGGGCAACAACTGCTTGAAATTTATAGTCACTTTTCTCGGTAAGCATTTGTCTTCTCGCGTTGGTATCGAATGCAGTTAAGTTTGAGCTGTGGTCATTTTGCGCTGGACTGCGCATGACTTGTCTTGCTTCTTGGTCGATCGGTTTCCGCCCACCACTAGTGGAGTGAGCGATTTGGAATGGCGAAAGAGATGCCTCGTTGAAGAGGGGATCTCCGCTATTTTTTTGTTCTGTCAGGAATGTGAGAGTCCTCTTATGGATATTTCGTTTATTCGAGATAATACCTCTAGTGTATTTGCACATGCCGGGAGGCATAATATTTCTGTGTATTTCCGGAAGAAGGATAAGAACATACGAATTTGCGTTGATTATCGCAAATTGAATCAGGTCACAAAGTTCGACGCTGAACCGATGCCTTTGTTAGAAGATCTACTGATTAGACTTTCTAATTCTAGATTCTTCACTAAACTTGACTTGTCTAAAGGTTATTGGCAAGTGCCTTTAGCAGAGCATGCCAAACCTCTTACTGCTTTTTCTACACCTAGGGGTCTATTTCAATGGAATGTTATGCCTTTTGGTCTCATGAACGCCCCTGCCACTTTCGTTCGCATGATGCGTCGAATTCTGTCACATCGTTCGGATGTCATCGCATACTTAGATGACATCTGTCTCTTCAGTGATACCTGGGAAGATCACTATTTAGGGTTATATGACTTACTGTCCACTCTACGTGAGAACAATTTGACAGCAAAACCTTCTAAAGCTTTTGTTGGTTTTGGTGAAATCTCTTTCCTGGGTCATCGTGTTGGTCATGGTCTCTTGAAGACAGAAGACCACAATACTTCCAAAATACTGAACATCTCTGTTCCTAAAACGAAGAAACAAGTTAGGAGTCTCTTAGGTTTAATTCAATTTTATGGGAGATTTATTCCAAATTTATCTTCGATCATGGCACCTCTATCAACATTGTTGAAGAAAGGTTCGCCTAATCTGGTCCGTTGGTCTGAAGAATGCCAATCTTCACTAGACCAAATCAAGAATATATTTTCTTCTCCTCCCATCTTAAGATTACCTACTCTTGATAGGACTTTTGTTCTTCGGAGTGATGCTTCATCCACTGGGATTGGAGCAGCACTGATGCAAGAATATGCAAATACTCTGCATCCTGTTATGTACATTTCTAGAAAACTAAATGCGGCAGAGAGGAACTACTCGGTTTTAGACCGTGAGTTGTTAGCGATGGTTTGGTCAATTCTAAAACTACAAAGATTCCTCCTGGGCGCACATTTCATTCTAGAGACTGATCAGAAAGCTCTTACAGCTATTCAGACTAAGAATTTGAAGAGTTCGAGATCCACTCGATATGCTATAGCTCTTCAACCTTTTCACTTCACGGTACGAGCTATCCGTGGTGCGGATAATGTGATGGCTGACATTTTGTCTAGATGCCCACATGACTCCAACTAATACTTCTGTCCTATATTTCCATATATTACAGAGTCATAACACACCTATATTTCTACAATAGATTAGCACATCTGTACTCACTTTATATGTACACACTATCGTGCTTTGTTGTCATCTTCTTCTGTTCGTATTTTAAGATGATAGAGGAGGACTGAGTAGTTAATATAAGGGCCGTTAGTTTACTAAACAGCCACAATTATTAATAATGTATTGTACCTTATGAAGCATATTAGTTATTAATTAGCATTATATTGCTTGTACTTTCTCAGAATGTCATTGTTGAGCTGAGGACTTACCTTACTAGTATCAAGCATGACGAGTTCTAGATTGTGTACTTACCCTCGGAATACCAGAGCATATGTCCTGGATCGTCATGTAGTTTAACTTTACTATGTACTTATGTCATTACATGTCAAAGAATGTACTATTTAAATTTTCCTATCAGATTTCTACATCCATTTTTAAAGACAATATTAGAGTATGCTGTTTAATGATGATTATAGTAACTTGCATACGTATATTGTGTTTACATGCTAACGTGATGTGTGTTGGTGACACCTCCCCGATGTGAATATTTTTTGAGACATATTTATTTTTCTGTTGAGGTATATCCTCACCAGACACTCTATAATTAGCCTATTGTTTGGCAATTTAGTTAATTATCAGCGCATAATTCGTGCGTTTTGAGCCGCTTATCGCATGCTCTTTGATATTGAAAAAAAAAATATGTTCCACATTTTTTTTTTATCGGGAGGAGGTGGTGATATGTTGCGTGATAAATTCTCGCAACATCGTTTTATTTCAATATCTATTTTATAACGCAAGGGCAACAACTGCTTGAAATTTATAGTCACTTTTCTCGGTAAGCATTTGTCTTCTCGCGTTGGTATCGAATGCAGTTAAGTTTGAGCTGTGGTCATTTTGCGCTGGACTGCGCATGACTTGTCTTGCTTCTTGGTCGATCGGTTTCCGCCCACCACTAGTGGAGTGAGCGATTTGGAATGGCGAAAGAGATGCCTCGTTGAAGAGGGGATCTCCGCTATTTTTTTGTTCTGTCAGGAATGTGAGAGTCCTCTTATGGATATTTCGTTTATTCGAGATAATACCTCTAGTGTATTTGCACATGCCGGGAGGCATAATATTTCTGTGTATTTCCGGAAGGCAAGGTAAATTAACATTTTCATTAACTCTATCGATTTTTGGTCGTGAACGATTTCTGGTTCATAGCCTGTCTTCGAAAATCGTCGTCACGAGATGTTTTCCTAGCTCACATGTCGCTGTATTGTGCTGCATCGGTTGATGCAGGTTCCAAGGACCATTACTTGCTACTTTGTTAAATGAACTAGGTTTGAAAAACCTTTATTATCTAGAGGATATTTTTTGAGGACATTATTTATACTTCGGCAGACGTGTCTGTCTTGCTGAAGTCAAACTAAGGAGAGTGAACTGATCTCATACATCTGGTTATCTCCTGGCTGTTATAGAAAGGGATGGAGTTTTTCACCTGACTACATTTACAGCACTTTGAAATATAACATGCATCTGACTCATCATTGTAATGCTGTCTAACGTCTATTGCTGTATTGAATGTTGCTGTGATAATGACTGTTTGATGTGCCTACATATTCGCGTAACCATTTTGTCACTGTGGCGTCCACAATAAATAATGAAGAAAAACGTCAACGGCTGTTACAAGAATCATTGACTTTTTACGTCGTGAGTTTACTGACGTCCTATGTGGATTGCCCTGTTATTTTTGTATGAACATTGTTTTGACTGAACACATCTGCACACCACACAAAACCAGACATGCGGATACCATCCATCATCATATGGCATCACGCATCAGGAGCATTTCACAATATGAACAGCATTTCATGCAAAAGTTCTTTGTCAATGAAAGCAAGAAAGAGAGTTCTTCATTATTAAATAATTAAATATCGCCAATCCTTATACACGGAAGCGAGTGAGTGACAATTATTAAACAAGTAGTAAAATCCCCGGGGCCACAAAGGTGTAGTTTTACAGAAGAAAGTAAAGAATGCCATAGACAGCTAAAAAGAGTAATACGGATGTTGTGACGGGTCGTCTTCCCTGCCATGTAGTATTGGTCAAAAAATGGCCAAACTCGAGCAAAAGGAATTAGTTTTTACAAAGCAGTTACATTTACTCAAGAATGCTCTTGGCAGAGATATAAATAGAAAAACGGTGCTTCTATTTCAGAGAGCCTACGCCACATCCTTGGCATTTCTTGGAAAGATAAAGTTACAAATTTCGAGGTGTTGTCACGTGCTGGCCTTCAAAGCATGTAAACACTGCTTAGACAGCGAAGACTATGCTGGCTTGGCCATGTCCGCCGCATTGAAGATGGTCGCATCCCAAAAGATATCTTCTATGGCCAACTAGAAGATGGCAGAAGAACAGTTGGGGCGACCGCAGCTGAGGTTCAAAGATATGTGCAAGTGAGACACAAGGGCACTGGACATAAATCCAGCAATGTGGGAGGATGAAGCTGCCGATCGCACCGTGTGGCGATGCTATCTATGGCGCCACCTCAGATTGAGAAAAAAGAAACCAAGAAAATAAGCAGCTGAGGACTGTCACCTCAGGGGCGCATTCCCACAGTCAGTTATGATTGAAGGGGCTATTATTTCACAGAGTTTCACGGTTTTTTTAAGAATGGAAAGTATAACAACTGAGTCATCTAAGTTGGATATAAACTTCGTATTCTCCGCCCACTTTTGTGAGAAATATATGTTTAGACTCGTATTTTATGAGCTCCCAGCTGAAGGTGGGAGTCATAAGGGTGCAGACATCAGATTTACTCCCAAGTGATTAGCTCAAATAATGATTTATATTTACATATAACACAAGAAATTTATTTAAGAAATATTGTTGAAACAAGGGTAAAGAATAAAAATGGTTAAATCAGTAAACAGCAAAATAATTTAGTCTCTGGTCTTTAGAAAATTTGTCATCACTGGATGTTGTAAATGAAAGGTGGCGATTTTATAAAAGTAGTCCCTTCACTGAAGCCCTAAGTTTTGACATAGCTTTGCAGATGTCTGCAGTGAGTTGCTTCTGGATAATGGTTGTCAGTGAAGTCTCGACTCTTCCTTCTCTTTAGTAGTCGAGTAGTTGGTGGCAGTAGGTTTCTGGCGGTGCCAGAGTAGCTGCTCTGGTTGCCTCTTTAAGTGTCCTCAAGACCCGTCTGTTATGGGTGTCCCTGCGCGAGGAAATTGTGTATTCCTAAAACTTTGGGGTAAGTGTAACAATTATTTTACAAATGTAAATTTTACATGTTTTCTTGCTAAGTGGTTATATATGAGGCTGGCAACCTCAACATATGAAACTAGTATATTCATAAACCACTACAGCAAGCGCTGGTGATTTCTTCTAGCTAACCATGCGGAAAACCGACAGCAGAGGTGACCCCAGACTCCGAATGAAGCAGTGATGACTGATGATTACATCACATGTGCCTAAAGTGTATAATATTTTGTGAGTTATATGCACTTTGTTAATTGTAACTCAGGCAACTCATTACTCGCGCTGTCCAGACACATTTTCCCAGTTAATACCCAGAGGAATATGGTGAATTTTAATCATCTTCCCTGAGCTACACTGTGTACTCGGAAATTTAATTCTTCTGAGAGATTAACATTGGTAGGTGGACAGAGAGGATGCGCCTGTTAATTGGCAGCCCACAAATGTACTTAGCAGAGACATTTGTTTTCTATTTTGTCTAAAAAGTTCGTGGTTACAAGCCATCAGACGATTTGTGGTACTAACGCCGCTAGTGTGAGGAACGAGCATCATCACTAACCGCCTATATTGGAAGAGTGTGTGGAGAAGTGCCCTCAGCATCACAGCATTCATGAACCAAAGCTGCAGGACTCATCTAGAGTTTTTTTTTTATCAGGCAACAGCAAAACACGGACATTTATAGCGCCCGATTAAACCTCTATGAGGAAACTTCAATTTAAATTTCACCAATCTTTCCATATTTATTTAAACCTGTTAAAGACTAATTCACTATTAAATTTGTTACATGTTATTTTAAAACTAAACATAGTTGACATCTAGACATATATTTACCTCTTAACAGAGCTAAACCACTATAAGAGGAAATTCTTTGAATTAACTCAGCTGGGGGTTTGACGACCCAGTTTAGATACTCTTGAGTTTTGGCAATTGTTGGACCACTACGGCAAAGCAGGGGAGGCAATTCGTGACACTATGGAGCCTTGGGCTATATCTGCAATTGGTTCCTTGTGATGAAACCTGTACGAAGCAGTCACCAGCTTTTGCAGTGGGTGCTTATGTGGTAAGTTCTTTTATATGATGAGGTTGCCAGCCTCATGTGCAACTGTACATCAATAAGTAATCCATACATGTCAAATGCAAATAAAAGTTAATAAAATGTACATATTACAACTTACCCCAATAAATTGGTTGAATAATAATATATCCAGACTTTTTTGCACAAGATGGCCGTATTATGTACTGCTGCTGTTTAAGATGCAAACATCTCTCTGTGAGTTAGGTTCCTTACTATTAACACGTGAGGAAGGGTCCTCGGACGAGGCGCTAAGTATTAACACTGACTTTTATTTTTTTTTTTAAATTTTAAAAGGTACATCTAGTTCTCTGGCCTGCCCAGTAACGGAATACTTAGTACTACTCCTTATTCTGTCTGTCTTCTTTGACAAAGATGGAATGCAGTGTGAAATCTTCTAAACGCGCTAGGTTTTAGAGTTGAATTTTTGCCTACGCACAAATGTCACCCAACGAGATTCTGTTGGGCGAAACACAATCGCAATTTTAGTTTAGTTTCATTTCTAATTTCAACCAACCGCAAGTAAGGCGTCTGAAGTTTAGTAAATTTTACCCCCATCACTCATTCTGAAAATGACTACACGACCATATAAGGTTTTGCACTATATTAAAAGACATGCCGGAAATCAATATATCATATTCCTTACCCTAATTATTACATCTGATAGATCTTCTTCAAGACTGTTATAATCCAGACAACTTTAAGATCGTGCCATATTTTGCGCGTCTCTCCCACATTATCTTTTAACTGACGATTTATTTATTACAACAAGACATCTTGCTTAAGGTTGTTAAGAGACTTGCCGGAAATAGTTATGCAATAAATCTGGTGTCCATATTGGTTAAAATCACGATAAAGCTAAAAAGTAGCAGTGACTTGTGCAATCACGTCTACCAAATTATGCACATATTATCTTACACTACCATCGACAACATTTCTTGTTTGTCGAATTTGCCGGCTGGGCTGAAGCAGAATACTTGCTTATCTGTCAGTAGCCTGTCTGTTAAAACAATAAAACGGCAGACCAATTGTTGACTTAACCTTATTGTTCCATCTGGCTGCTCGAGTACTGATCACAATCAAAGTATATGTGACATGTCATGCGATCAAGCCGAAACGTGTGGGAGTGACGGTGACCTATAGAGGGTAAGATAATGTCGCGAGATGAAGGGGTAAACGAAAGATAATGATCGGAGAAGAAAAAGGGGATGGTCTGCTGAATGCTAACCGAGAGGAGTGAGGAAAGAAAAAGGGAAAGAATAGGCCGATTATTTCGCAAAGATGTCACGAAAGAAGCCAGTGTGCAAATGTAGCTGCTAACTAACATTAGAAGAAAGTATTCCAATTTCTTTTGACATATTCTGAGAAGAAGAAAGTTGGAATATATCGTGACAACAGGCACGACTGAGAGAAAAACAGATAGAGGACAACAACGTAAAACATGTTCTCGACAGTTTTACATTACGACATGAAAAAAAATCAACAAAAGAATTAATTAACAGTACTGGAGACAGGAAGGTGTTCTTGAGATATGAACACCTACAGCACCAGGTTTAGTACTCGAGGATGAAGAAGAAAGTTATGTTTCGGTAAAACACGTTCACCACTTTATACAATACTAGTATGCCAGAGTCGAACAACAAAGAGAAACTAACAAAAGAGTATTTGCATTCTTTAACTCACGCGCACCAAATTCTATTCAGTATTCGCTAGAGGCTAGTTTTTGGTACTCTATCCACTTTCGACGTGCCCATGAGTGCTTTCTCTCTCATATCACCCTTCTGAAGCATGTATCGTAACCCTTTGTGGTAAGTGAAATCCTACTGTACGGCTCTGAACTATGGAAAACAGCGATAACAACAGCCAAAGCGTGCAGATTTTTATAAATTGCTACTTTAACAGAATAGAAAAATTGAAATGGTATCAGAAGATCGTCTACGTAGAGTTGAAAGTCAAAACCAAACAAGTGGCAGTTGAGCAAGAAGTGAGAGAAAAAACCGCTGGCTTCAGGACACACATTGAGGAAACCTGTGGATAGCATTACAAGGCAACACTTGTACTGGAATCCACAGAGTAAGAAAGACAGAGGAAGACAAAAAAGCACACGTAGATGGAACATGAAGATGGGCATACAAAGACATTGAAAGACTTTGAACGGATAGCACAGAACATAAAGGCCTGGTATGAATTAGCTGATCGCCTTTGTTCCTTTCTGAAGGCTAATGAATTAATACTGAACGAATGCGTCTTCTTCTTCTTCCGTCCTTAGCCACCGACCGTCAAAGCAGTCAGTGGCCATTACGCCTAGTGGCGTCTTAGGGCAACAGCAGATAGGTTTTCTTTGCCATTGTTTCCCATCACACCTATTGGCGTCTTTAGGGCAACGGCAAATCAATCCATCTGCTGTTGTTTCCGTAATCGAAGTGACTGGCAAACGGGTGATCAGCCCGTTGGTGAACGAATGCGTAGTTAGTGAAAAATCAACTTTCATTTACAACTTCATTTTGTCTTTTGTACTAAATTAAGACGACGATACAGTGTCTTTCACTTCGACGCAAAGATTGTTACCATAGTAACGTTATGATAGATCTTGCGGGGGAAAAGGGGGGGGGGGTATAAGATCCCTTGTTTTATAAAATAATATGTTCAACAGATCACGAAAAAGAAATATAAAATACCTGTTCACTAGGAAGCCATCAGTCCATTGAAGCCTCTAATGGAATCCTTAGTATTACTCCTTATCCTGGCTGTCTGTGATCTCTTCTTTGACGAAGATGGAGTGTAGCAGTGCCAAGGAAAGGCGGGCGGATGGTAGGTGTATACGTATCTTCTTGGCACCTTACGTTAATTACAGTCTCTTCGAGATACAAGCTGCCGCTTGAGATGTAACGTTCGAAGGAATATGTTGTTGGAGCGTGACTTAGTGGAATACTATCTCAACCACAGATTCCAGGTAAAGGCTTCTGGGCAATAGTCAACTCAGTGATTCTTCCTTATTTTATCTAGACGATCTTAAAGCTTCTTTGCAGACATACCAACATATATATTGGAGTATGAACATAACGTACCAACAGCTCTGGTTGAATGAACATATAAACGTATATTCTGCTCTCTTTCTTTTATCCATTTCAATTGACTGCAAGAGATGACTCGTTCAAAGTTAGGTAGTCTTTCAATGGGTACAACAGTATAGGATAACAGTTCTTACAGATCGAGTCAACTTGATTCTTGATATTATTATATCAAATCATAATATCATGTTATACGAGTAATCATAAAGTTCCATTTACTGTACATCATGAAATCAACTCAACCATGTTCCGAGAATCTGTGACCAATGCACACGATAGATGATTACGTTGGGGTGTAATAATAAAATCTAAGGACGCAGAGAAGATTATTCTAGTGACAGTTCAAACTTCACCGTGGGACCAAAGACGCAGCAAAAGTGATTTAAAAAAAAAATAAAAATAAAAATTTGCCTCGTTTTGGCGAGGCACGTCCGTTCAACCTAGTCGGTTATATTAGGGCGCATGTCCAAATATAAAAGTCGGAGTAACTCAGAGGTATGGCGTCCGCCTCGTATTCAAGAGGTACCGGGTTCGAATCCCAGTTGAGGGATTATAATTTATTGAAATATTTTTCAGAACTAGTGGTCCTAATTACGTCATACTCCCCCCTAATCTCATGGTTAGTGAGACCGGATGCCTAGCCTTCTCGGATAAGGGCGAAAAAATAGTAGGTCCCGTGTGCAAGTTGCGCACGTTAAAAATCCCACGGCAGTTGGAAATCGTAAAGAGTAGGCTTATCAGGCCGCTGCCCTGGAAAAATTTAAAAATTAGGAAACCTACCCACCACAAAACATATTTATAGAATGTGTGATTCTGTCGTAAATTTATTTTGAGAGAAAAGAGTCTTAGAAATAGTGGTCCGGTTTAGAGTGGAAATGATGATGGAAAGCTCAGTGATAGAAAATGTAGAGATTAAATAGTTGCTTCACAGCGTGCTGGAGGAGAGTAAAGACAGACTTATTTACGACAAATCGTCTCTCTCAATCTTCTCTTCCACTCTCCTGGTCAAACAATTATTTGCCAGTTTTCCAGTCACACATCTGCGCGCACACCGATTTGGTGTTTTCAAACACACAGAAGACGTAGATACAAACTATATTAAACGAATAGGGGAAAAGTTGGGCTTTGGGTACATCCAACACACAGAACTAAATGAGTTTTTGTGATTTTATTCACTTTAAACATCAATCACTAACAAATATCAGGTATTACATAAATTATCATAAGTACACAAATGCAAATAACAAGTTTGGGAGGGGTGAAGAAGATTGGTATCGACTAAGCCCTTCCCGCTTATTAGACAAAGATAAACCCAGTCCAGAGATAGATAATATCAGGAACACGGGTACGTTAACCTAACAGTGAAGTTAATTGCTCTGAAAGAGGTGTTACAAAGTTAGGTATAGGTGAAAGAAAAAACATGTTCTTCCCAGCTGTTCTTCCTTTTACTAAGCAAATGGAAAGGAGGGGGGTTTAAACAGAGTTAACCAATTATCAACTCCCCCTTAAAGGAAAAATGCAGGGAATACAGAAAAATTATATTACTAGGCAAGAAAGTTAACAACAGGGTTACACAAGAAAAAGATTAAATTTCCTGTCATTCATACACACGCGTGAGGATCCACACTCATATACTCACACACTTACCGAATGCAGCCTCAGACGATCCATAAAAGTATATAAAAACAGCAAGTATTCTCACTGACATATGAACTGTCTCGTCCTTCGGTGTCCCGCCCCAGATGTTTGCGAGGTTTTTGCTGGTAACAAATATTCTCACTTATCGCAAGACTTGAAGAATAAGAGTTCTCGTGTTTTTAATTATATAAAAAAAAGGAGTCTATGGGAGGGCACTAACACAGTTCGGCACAGGGGTGAAAATGAAGTGGTCTCTTTTAATCTTCCGCTATGGTAAAATTCCTTCGATGCGTGATGATAGTTTTATTAAATCCAATTGAGGAAAAACTAGGCTCAGTCACAGTCAGGAAAATATGTACTCTCTCACAGTAACCAGTAAATATAATATCGCTACTGGCGATGATTACCTTCCAGTTTATCTTACAGGTTTGTAAGGGTAATTTGATGATTGTTCTTTAAAATGTTCTTGGGTGGGCTTTATTTCATTTAATTCTGACAGCTAGGTCACAAAAGGACCGCCACAAGATTAGATTTAAAAGAAATGTTTCTTCAATATGACTGGAAGTTTATAGGATGATTTCTTTATTTCTTTCTTTATTTAGCTGGGACCGCAGGTTACGATCACTCTGTGAGAAAGAAAAAAAGACATGTAACATACCGAAAAATCAAGCGCGATAAATTTCCCGTTAAGCCTATAATACACTCGAGTATTTAATTATGTATTTAATAAACACTGCGCGAATTCTAGTGGTTAAAAACACACATCTATAAAACTAGGACTTAACTGAATTTATTAATTATAAATTCCTTCGCGACTTTAAAAGTTAATTTAAGCATCTATTATCTTTTGAAATAATATAATAATAATAATAAATTCTTTAAGCACCAAACACGGCGCATAAGGCAGAAACCAGTGCTCTCCAGGTTGTTCGTTGTGACGCCACTCCTCTTAGCTCTTGCACATTATTTAGGCCCAACGTTCTTCCTTCTCTTATTATTGTTCTTCTGAGTGTTTCTTTTGGTCTTCCTTTTTTCCTCTTACCCTCAGGAACCCAAGTGAGCGCCTGTAGTGGTATTCTGTTGTTTTGCATTCGTAGGACATGACCGATATATGACCATCGTCTTTTCCTTATATAGTCGGAGACATATTTCTGCCTAGAGTCTTCTCTTATTTGTCGATTAGTCTTGAATTCTTTCCAACTGATGTTCTTGAGTTTTCTAAGACATTTGTTCTCGAATGTAATCAGCTTGTTCTCCAATGATTTTGTTATTTTCCAACTCTCACAGCCGTATGTTAACACTGAGATAACATTTGAATTAAACAGACGAAGCTTGGTATGTGTCGTGGAATATTCTAATCCACATATATAAATTATCAGGTAAATATAAAGCCTAACAAATACATTTAATAACGAAAAGAAAAATGGTAAAAGAACAGTGCTGTCACAATGACTGTACTCGAAATCCCCTTTGTTTTATGCTTCGTCTGCAAATCGTAACGTTTCCACGTTAAATATAAGCCACTGCATAAATACAAGCGTTTCCACAACACATTAAAACGGGTATTGCATTTCTAAGAAAAACATTGAGAGGCACACTGCGTAATGACCTAAATTAATCCTAACATTAATTATACTACGTTACCAAAACGAACGAACAGATGGACTCAAATAGAAAGAGAAGGGAGAGGCAGAAAGCCGAACACGTGCAACACTAAACACGCGTCGCGCGATACACAATTGCTGCCATCACGCGTGTAAGGCCACATGCACTAACTTTTTTTCAGACGGACAGTGATAAAAACACTAACCTTCCCAGAGTTAGGTTTTAAAATCCTGAAAAACGCTTATTAGAAAAGATAACATTAGATGGGTTTACGTTTGAAAACATTACAGTACCCAGACAGCACATCTTCGAAACAGGAGGTAGAAGAAATTGCATATTTTGAACGCAGCCACTTAGCTCTTTTAAATTTGTATATTTGGGTTCCTTAGGGCTTGCTGACAAAGAATATGTAAAACGTTACGCAAATAGTCTAGGAATTACCAAATTATAACCAAAATAAAATAGTGGGGATGCCTGACAGCATGAAATCATTTCTGCTCATAAAATTTTTTTTAACGTGTTTGAAAAAAACCTTACGTACGGAAATAGCCTACCATGTTAACTCCAAATTGATTGGAGCGCAACAAATATAAGACTAAACACGATTGGTCGGACTATAAATACTATCTTTCGTTGTCAGGGGAAACGGGAGTAGGAGTATTTTTTGAAAAGATGTGTGGACAGGGTTTCATTGGTTAGAGCTGCGAATATACACAATTCAGAGCGTTAGTTCGAGACCACTAGTTCAAATAAGCTTGATGAAGCAACAGTGCGTTGAAGCCAGCTCATATTTTTGCTAAATAAAAGCCTGGAACATAAGCAGATGGGAATTTGTGCCAGTATTTGTGCCAGAATTCATTGCTAGTCAACGTATCTGTGTATTTCCAGGAATTGTGGTAGGTTTGAAATATTCAATATCTTTTAATGAAAATTGAATGTAAATTGTTAATTTATGCCTGTATATATGTGTAGTTCAGTAGCGAACATGAGGAAAAGCCTATAATGCTCCAGCCTGAACAGAAGGTGTCGGAGGGAAGTAAAACTGCATGGAATGGCCAAACAGTACACTGACACCTAGATTATTGATTAGACAGAAATAATGCTGGAATTGCAGAGGCGTAGTAACCATTAGGGAGGGAAATACTGGTATAAAGTATTTCAGATGAAGCTGACAGTTGGCCTAATGCTCTGAACTCAATGTTTGTGATGTATTGTGCTCAGTGTAGAAAGAGAGTATAAATTAGTTATGAAGTAGAAGGTACATCCTTCTTGTTTTCAGGGACCGTGGTCTTGACGTTATTGAGCAGCACCTGGTCAGAGCTTGGCTGAATCCAGAGTCGGACAGCATACTCCTTGGTCCATTTAGCTATCAGTGAGGTGTCTCCAGAGCCCAGGGGAGAAATCGAGCAGAGGAGTCTTTTCCTGCCGCCATCACGCAAGATAAGCTGATGTGGCCAGCTGAGCTCAACATTATGTACCCCCATCTTAAAACGACATTGTAAAAATAACATTAAGAGGGGAATTAAATTGTTTTAATATCAGGAACTGAGAACATCTCCAATACTAGTTCCAATAAAGACAAACTATTGAAGTCATGATGACAAATACCAACAGAGCTTGAACAAAACAAAACCAGTATTACCTCATATTACTACTACACAACTAACACACATAGGATACTATTAAAAATAGATGTCACTACAAGATTCATATTAATAAATTCTGTACATATAACTTGTAATTAAAATTGATTGTGATTCCTGGTTCCTTTGTATTTGAATCAGGACACGTATACCTTCATGACAGCACTGAATACATATTGTTATTTGAAAAGTTATCAGTGACTCCTTTAAGATATCCTCGTAGAGTGTTTTATGTATGTGAGTGTCACAGTGTTGTCAAGTGTAGTGGAATAAATTAAATTGTTTATCCGTCTGTTGTTGTTTTGACTTACACTTCATCATACACATACCCTAGACATATACCGTGGTCATCACACTATTCCAGAATAATTCTGACTGAGGTATACATATGTGGCAGCAAGTAAGGTTATATATAATACACTTCTCTTATTAGATATATATACCTTCACAGCTGATCTCAGTCAGTACACTAAGTCCCCTATAAATATTTATAACATCTCACTTCACCACAGTATGTATATTCAATGATCGTAATTTCCAAATGTTAGATAATCTATTGAAGGCGCTAGCTGCCAAAGCAATTCTAGTATGGATTTCTCTTGTTGTGTCACCATCCTGAGTCATTTTACTGCCTAAATAATTGAAACTTTCAACTTTCTGTAGTTTTTTCCCGGTCAAGATGATATCAAAGGTCTCGTTAGAAAAGTTCATAGCTTTAGTTTTAGAGGCATTTATTTGGAGACCTATTTTAACCGAGAGATGACACAAATTATTTATTGCTTCTTGGGATTGTCTTGGTGTTGAACTTAAGAATGCTACATCATCTGCGAAATCCAGGTCCCCCAGGAATTTTCCATTTGTCCATTTTATACCCAATTGTTCATTGTGGGTATAGTTTCTCATAACCCAATCAATAGCTATTCCAAAAAGTAGTGGTGACATAATACAGCCTTGTTTCACCCCTGTTTCTACTGTAAACCATTTTGTATTCCCTTTATTTGTTCTAACACAACATCTTGCATTGTCATATAGCGCTTTGATTATATTCACATATTTTGTTGGAAAACCATAGATTGTAAGTATCTTCCACAATGATGGGCGGTGTAGACTATCAAAGGCTTTTTGAAAATCGACGAAGGTGATAATAAGTGGCGATTGCCTTTCCACTGATTCTTCTATAATTGTTCTTAGTGTGAATATTTGATCAATACATGATCGTTTCGGCCTGAAACCCACTTGTTCTTCTCTGATCTTTTCGTCAGCATGCAATTTAAGTCTTTCTAACATCATGCAACATAATAATTTTCCAGGTACTGATAATAGAGATATACCACGCCAGTTATTACAGTCTGATAGATCACCTTTCTTCGGTAACTTTACAATAATACTGTCTTTCCATTGTTGTGGTGGTTGTTCTTCTCTCCATACTTCATTTATAATATCTAAAATTCTCAAGAGGTTGTTGTCATTAACTGCTTTAATCATTTCCCCTGAAATTTCGTCAACTCCAGCAGCTTTAAAATTTTTTAATCTTTTAACGGCTTGTTTGATCTCGTCCAGCGTGAATTCATCGCAAGTTATTGGCAAGGTGGTTGTGGGTGTTTCATTATTAAAATCAGGTGTTACTGTTGGTGGTGGTCTGTTTAGCACCTCCATGAATGAAGTGCTCAGCCCATCTCTTCATTTGTTCTTTTTCTGTTGGTATTGAATTCCCTAATTTACCTTTAACAGATGTTTCCATAGCAGTAGGCTGGTGACATAGTTGTTTTGTAATTTGATAAAGGCACCTACTATTACCAGTTCTTGCAGCATTTTCAGCTTCTACGGCCAGTTCATTGATGAAATGTCTTTTATCTCTTCGAGTTTTTGTCTTCACTTCTTTATTTAACAAGTTATAAGTTAGTGTTGCGTGATAAATTCTCGCAACATCGTTTTTTACAATATCTATTTTATAACGCAAGGGCAACAACTGCTTGAAATTTATAGTCACTTTTCTCGGTAAGCATTTGTCTTCTCGCGTTGGTATCGAATGCAGTTAAGTTTGAGCTGTGGTCATTTTTTGCGCTGGACTGCGCATGACTTGTCTTGCTTTTGGTCGATCGGTTTCCGCCCACCACTAGTGGAGTGAGCGATTTGGAATGGCGAAAGAGATGCCTCGTTGAAGAGGGGATCTCCGCTATTTTTTGTTCTGTCAGGGATGTGTAGTCCTCTTAATGGATATTTCGTTTATTCGAGATAATACCTCTAGTGTTTCCCACATGCCGGGAGGCGTGATATTTCTGTGTATTTCATGAAAGCAAGGTAAATTAACATTTTCATTAACTCTATCGATTTTTGGTCGTGAACGATTTCTGGCTCATAGCCTGTCTTCGAAAGTCGTCGTCACGAGATGTTTTCCTAGCTCACATGTCGCTGTATTGTGCTGCATCGGTTGATGCAGGTCCCAAGGACTATTACTTGCTACTTGATTACCTGAACTAGGTTTGAAAAACCTTTGTTATCTAGAGGATATTTTTGAGGACATTATTTATACTTCGGCAGACGTGTCTGTCTTGCTGAAGTCAGATTAAGGAGAGTGAACTGATCTCATACATCTGGTTATCTCCTGGCTGTTATAGAAAAGGATGGAGTTTTCCACCTGACTACATTTACAGCACTATGAAATATAACATGCATCTGACTCATCATTGTAATGCTGTCTACCGTCTATTGCTGTATTGAATGTTGCTGTGATAATGACTGTTTGATGTGTCTACATATTCGCGTAACCATTTTGTCACTGTGGCGTCCACAATAAATAATGAAGAAAAACGTCAACGGCTGTTACAAGAATCATTGACTTTATACGTCGTGAGTTTACTGACGTCCTATGTGGATTGCCCTGTTATTTTTGTATGAACATTGTTTTGACTGAACACATCTGCACACCACACAAAACCAGACATGCGGATACCATCCATCATCATATGGCATCACGCATCATTTGGTGGCCATAAGCTGGTTTGATTCTGGTACCAGCAAACACGGGGTCCCTTACCCACTTCATTTTCAACAAGAATTTATCAGCATCCATCAAGAAATTAACATTCTTCAATACAGTCAACATCTTCACCATTTTCAAAGTACTCGGCGTTGCCCGGTAAAAGTCAAAATTTCAATTTTTTGACGGAAACAAGAATTTGACAGTACCCGGCGTTGTTACATGTTGCCGGATAACTCGGACTGCTGTTATCTTTTACGCAAGTCAAGCAAGTTGCTGCTGTCAAGGTTCCAGTGCTGTCCGTTGTTGAGAAGGTCAAGTGCCGGTTGAAACGGGTTGTTTTCTGAAGAAGGCCAAGTACCGATTTCCATCAACTTACTTTGGATTAGAAGGTCAAGTGCCGAAACAACTCAACACACAGTATTTCAGAAGCTCTTGTACCATCGTGTTAGCAGTGGAAGCAGTTCAGATGTGCCATCATCGTTGGAGCTTCGCTCTTTAGGACGTTGATTGACATCCGTTTTTTCTGCTGTTCGACGATTGGAAGCCTATAAGTTAAGTGGCCTGTTTGTATGTAAACTGTGCCCTTATACTTCTGCTGAGTCTTCTGTGTATCATCTCATTCTATATGTTATATGTTTATATGTTATTTGTATATTTATATGTTTATATTTCAGCGGGTTCTCGGTTGGGTGGTGTCTCCGTTAGATTATGCCACGTCATAGAGGTCGTCTATTGTGAGCGTTTTCTGTAGGGTTTGCAAATTTCCGATACTGGAATTTGCTAAGCGACTTCTGTTGCTATTTATGTTAGCTGTGATGACATGTTTTAATATTGTTTTCGTTATTATTTCACATTCTTTAGTTTTGTTTTGATTTGTTTGTATTTGTTAGCCTACTCTTGTCTATAATTTAGTTTCATACAACATTTTTGTTTATACACTGTGGTGTCATGTATTTTGTTTAATTATAGCGCAGATATCGTCACATTTTTTGTGATATTTCATTAATTTCTGCTTTATTTTTAGTTGATTTCTGCGAACGTTTTTGTATTGTTGTTGATCTTTGTTATTGTTTACATTGTTATTGTTTACATTGTTTGCATTGTTTACATTTTCAATGTTTACATTCTGCATGTGTTTACATAGTCATTGTTTACAGTTATAGTAATTAGTTAATGGGCTATGCTAATGCACTGTTACTACTACACTGATGATAAATGAATGATGAATAGTGTCGTGCACTATTGAATGAGAAGTGCACTTATGATCAAGAATTGATTGGTGATATTTCATATACAAGTTCTTTGATTGGAGACTTGTTTCCCACAGAGACTGGGATAATATAAGGTGATGTGAATATACAAGTGCTTAATTAAGACTTGTTACACTTAGGTTTGAAATAAATTAGTTAATTATTTCAGGTTTTGGACTCATATGTTAGACAACATGTCTACATTTGAGCACTTTATTGAGCAGGGTAAATTGCTTGGGAAGACTGGTGATAAGTTAGAAGAATTTGCAACTGCTCGATATGATAAAGCAATGGAAGCTGAACAAAAGAAACTGCAGATGGAAGCTGAACAAAAGAAACTGCAGATGCAGGTGGATGAAAAAAGATTCCAAATGGAAATGGAAAAACAAAAAAAGGGAATCAGAAGCTGAGGAAAGAAAACTCCAGCTAGAGGCTGAAAATAAAAGACTTGAAAAAGAGGCTGAAAATAAAAGACTTGAAAAAGAGGCTGAAAATAAAAGACTTGAAAAAGAGGCTGAGAATAAAAGACTTGAAAAAGAGGCTGAAAATAAAAGACTTGAAAAAGAGGCTGAAAATAAAAGACTTGAAAAAGAAGCTGAAAGACTTCAAATAGAGCCTCAGGCTGAGGAGAGAAGATTACAGAGAGAGTCTGATGAGAGGAGAGAGAAAGCAAAAATGGAACATGAAGAAAAGGTCTTAGCTTTAGAGTTGGAAAAATTGAAATTGATGAACATGAGTAATGGTAATGATTCAAACAAGGGTTCATCTTCTGGTAAGGCTAATAATGATACTTTTAAGATTAAGTTACCAACTTTTAGTCCTTCCAGTGATGACATAATGTTCTATCTGGACAGATTTGAACAAGCATGTACAGCTCATAACATAGACAAAGCAAAATATGTTTATCAGTTATCAGGGATACTGACAGGTAAAGCTCTAAGTATATTAAATATGGTGGATGAACCTGACAAGAACAATTATGAGGTTGTCAGGGCCGCTCTGTTAAAGAAATATCAGCTTAACGAAGACGGCTATCGTCTACAATTTAAAAACATGTTACCTGAAAATGGAGTTGAATTCTCCGAGTTTATTGCAAGAATACGCATTACTTTCTCACGATGGGTTGAACTATCTAAGACGGAAAAAACTTATGAAGGACTTATGGACTTAATACTTAGAGACAAAGTCATGTCGTCTGTCAATGAGTCTTTCCTTGCTTTCCTTCATGAACGTAAACCTAAAACAATAAGAGAAATGGAAGATTTCTGTTGCCAATACGTAACTGCGCACCCACACATAACCATGGGTAACTCTAAGGTGAAAGAAGGTTTACCAGTTGCTTCGGCAGCTCCGTATGGTCAAAACTTTGCTCGTAGATTCCAACAAAATTTTGATAGAAAGAGCAGCGGTAATTTCTGTCAAAATCATGGAAACCAATTTCATGGTGATTCTTCTTCGAAGAATTGGAGACAACCTGATAGTGGACGTTACTATCACCCTAATAATTATAGGCATTTCAAAAGAGGATATGGTAATAGAGGTTATTCCTGCCGAAGACCTCAGAACCAAACAAATAGATGTTCGCATCAATGTGAACATGATAGTAATCGTGGAAACTGGAATTCGAACCAGGATAACAATTACAATAGAGACAATAATAACTGCAGAGATAATAATAACTCTGATAACTTCAGAGGTAATAATAGTCGGGGTAGATCTCAACACAAAAAAAAAGAGATATCAGCAGGCTAATGCTGTACAACAGGAAACTGAGGGAGCCTGTAATCATGTTGTTGATAATAAAAACTTTGACGCTGTCACTGGTTCTGCTTTTGACTTTGAGAGAGCAAACAAATGCCCCCAATGCAGTACTTTATTCGAACCGGGTACCATAACTACTTTGAGTTGTGGTCACCCACTTCCCGCTCTTCCTGCTGCTGTTGCGCATGACGGGAGGGGTTCTTTAATTCTACATAAGGGTCTTGTTAATGATACTCCGGTCTCACTACTTTTCGATTCCGGATGCACCACTATTGGTGTTAGACAATCGCTTGTGGATCCATCTTGTGCTACAGGAAAGGTTATTAAATGTGTCACATTTGGCGGCACTCTAGAAAAATATCCTACTGCTGTAATTCGCATTGCCACTCCTTTCTTTACTGGAGATGTGCATGCTTGTCTCTTACCTAATCCTATTGCGGACCTTATTATTGGTCGTATTCACAGAGTTAGGGAGTGTACCCCACAGCAGATTGCTGCTTGGGAAGATAATAACATGCAAGCTACAAATGCAGTAGTTACAAGAGCACAAGCTCTACAAACACCCGAAACTTCACTGAATAGTGATAATGAAGTTGATAGCCAAGATAGTCACTTAGTAATCACTCGTGACTCTTTCATAAAATTGCAAGAAGAAGATCCTTCTTTAAAAAAATTCTTCGTTCTTGCGAAGAAAGGTGATCCGAATCAGGATACAAATAGAAAATCTTGGATTGCAATGAGAAACGGCGTACTTGTACGTATGGTACAAGATTCGACTACGTCGGCACATTCGCAAATTCTTGTTCCCAAGAGCATGAGAGTCCAAATATTACAACATGCTCATGACTCGCAATGTGCTGGACATATGGGTTTTGCCCGTACGAAGTCGAGAGTCCTTGCGGCTTTCTTTTGGACTTTTGTCAATAAGGACATTCGTATTTACTGCCGATCATGCAAGGTATGTCAGGAGGTCAAATCTAGAGGACCACGACATGCTGCGCCTATCCAGGCTGCTGACATTCCTATTCGGCCGTTTCAGAAAATGGCCATAGATATTATTGGCCCTTTTAAGGTCAAGTCGGCCAGAGGACATCAGTTTATCCTTACATGTGTCGATATGTGCACACGTTGGCCAGAGGCTATTCCTCTTAAGAGCATATCTACTACAGATATCGCAGATGCTCTTTGGTTGATATTTTCTCGCTTGGGGTTCCCCAGAGAAATATTGTCAGACCATGGCACTCAACTCATATCTGACACTATGTCACAGGTAATGTCTACCTTACATATTGAACGATCTCTCAGTAGTGTCTACCATCCTATGTCTAATGGGTTAGTTGAGCGTCTGAATAGAACGCTCAAGACTTTGCTTGGTAAGATAACTGAAGATCATCCTCAAGATTGGGACAGGGTTTTACCCGCGGCTCTCTTTGCCTATAGAGAAGTCCCTAATGAACACACAGGATTTTCTCCCTTCGAACTTGTCTTTGGCGCGCGTCCACGCGGCCCTATGTCTTTATTACATGATCTCATCACTGCCGATGATATTAGCGATGAAACTCAATCCTCATATGAGTATGTCATTGCTCTTAGACAAAAGATCATTGAGGCATGTAAGCTAGCAACTGCTTCATTAGAAATTGCTAAAGAGATGGCAAGGCAGTTTGCTAACAAGAATAGATGTCTACGACAACTTTGTCCAGGTGACAAAGCATTCGTCCTACTCCCCAGTAGGGAAAATAGACTTCTTATTGCATGGAAAGGTCCGTATGCAATAGTCTCTCGGATTTCCGATGTTGACTATGTGGTAGATATTGATGGAAAGCATAAAACTTTCCACATAAACATGCTTTCGGAATTTCACGAACGTCCGGACTATTTGCTGCCTATTTTCCAGGCAACGGATGATGCTCCTGCACCTCACGGTCATTATTCATCCCTGTCTGTCATACAGGATGAGGAAGCTACCTTCTCTGATGTCAACCTTCCCCTTCCAGTGGTTCCATTACATTCCACGGAATCTTGGAAAAACGTTTCTGTTTCTCCTAATCTTTCTGGTGACGAACATCGACAAGTCTTGTCGATGTTACAAACATTTCAGGATGTTCTCACTGACATTCCTGGACACACAGATGTCATAGAACATGACATAATTCTTACCGACAATAATCCAATTAGGGTTAGGCCGTATCCTATTCCTATACACTTTCAGTCGCAAGTGGAAAAGGAATTGGATGAAATGATTCAATTAAATATAATTGAACCATCGACTTCACCATATTCTTCTTCCATGGTTATTGTCCGGAAGAAGGATAAGAACATACGAATTTGTGTTGATTATCGCAAATTGAATCAGGTCACAAAGTTCGACGCTGAACCGATGCCTTTGTTAGAAGATCTACTGATTAGACTTTCTAATTCTAGATTCTTCACTAAACTTGACTTGTCTAAAGGTTATTGGCAAGTGCCTTTAGCAGAGCATGCCAAACCTCTTACTGCTTTTTCTACACCTAGGGGTCTATTTCAATGGAATGTTATGCCTTTTGGTCTCATGAACGCCCCTGCCACTTTCGTTCGCATGATGCGTCGAATTCTGTCACATCGTTCGGATGTCATCGCATACTTAGATGACATCTGTCTCTTCAGTGATACCTGGGAAGATCACTATTTAGGGTTATATGACTTACTGTCCACTCTACGTGAGAATAATTTGACAGCAAAACCTTCTAAAGCTTTTGTTGGTTTTGGTGAAATCTCTTTCCTGGGTCATCGTGTTGGTCATGGTCTCTTGAAGACAGAAGACCACAATACTTCAAAAATACTGAACATCTCTGTTCCTAAAACGAAGAAACAAGTTAGGAGTCTCTTAGGTTTAATTCAATTTTATGGGAGATTTATTCCAAATTTATCTTCGATCATGGCACCTCTCTCAACATTGTTGAAGAAAGGTTCGCCTAATCTGGTCCGTTGGTCTGAAGAATGCCAATCTTCATTAGACCAAATCAAGAATATATTTTCTTCTCCTCCCATCTTAAGATTACCTACTCTTGATAGGACTTTTGTTCTTCGGAGTGATGCTTCATCCACTGGGATTGGAGCAGCACTGATGCAAGAATATGCAAATACTCTGCATCCTGTTATGTACATTTCTAGAAAACTAAATGCGGCAGAGATGAACTACTCGGTTTTAGACCGTGAGTTGTTAGCGATGGTTCGGTCAATTCTAAAGCTACAAAGATTCCTCCTGGGCGCACATTTCATTCTAGAGACTGATCAGAAAGCTCTTACAGCTATTCAGACTAAGAATTTGAAGAGTTCGAGATCCACTCGATATGCTATAGCTCTTCAACCTTTTCACTTCACGGTACGAGCTATCCGTGGTGCGGATAATGTGATGGCTGACATTTTGTCTAGATGCCCACATGACTCTAACTAATACTTCTGTCCTATATTCCTATATATTACAGAGTCATAACACACCTATATTACTACAATAGATTAGCACATCTGTCCTCACTTTATATGTACACACTATCGTGCTTTGTTGTCATCTTCTTCTGTTCGTTTTTTAAGATGATAGAGGAGGACTGAGTAGTTAATATAAGGGCCGTTAGTTTACTAAACAGCCACAATTATTAATAATGTATTGTACCTTATGAAGCATATTAGTTATTAATTAGCATTATATTGCTTGTACTTTCTCAGAATGTCATTGTTGAGCTGAGGACTTACCTTACTAGTATCAAGCATGACGAGTTCTAGATTGTGTACTTACCCTCGGAATACCAGAGCATATGTCCTGGATCGTCATGTAGTTTAACTTTACTATGTACTTATGTCATTACATGTCAAAGAATGTACTATTTAAATTTTCCTATCAGATTTGTACATCCATTTTTAAAGACAATATTAGAGTATGCTGTTTAATGATGATTATGGTAACTTGCATACGTATATTGTGTTTACATGCTAACGTGATGTGTGTTGGTGACACCTCCCCGATGTGAATATTTTTTGAGACATATTTATTTTTCTGTTGAGGTATATCCTCACCAGACACTCTATAATTAGCCTCATGTTAGGCAATTTAATTAATTATCAGCGCATAATTCGTGCGTTTTGAGCCGCTTATCGCATGCTCTTTGATATTAAAAAAAAAATATGTTCCACATTTTTTTTTTATCGGGAGGAGGTGGTGATATGTTGCGTGATAAATTCTCGCAACATCGTTTTTTTACAATATCTATTTTATAACGCAAGGGCAACAACTGCTTGAAATTTATAGTCACTTTTCTCGGTAAGCATTTGTCTTCTCGCGTTGGTATCGAATGCAGTTAAGTTTGAGCTGTGGTCATTTTTTGCGCTGGACTGCACATGACTTGTCTTGCTTTTGGTCGATCGGTTTCCGCCCACCACTAGTGGAGTGAGCGATTTGGAATGGCGAAAGAGATGCCTCGTTGAAGAGGGGATCTCCGCTATTTTTTGTTCTGTCAGGGATGTGTAGTCCTCTTAATGGATATTTCGTTTATTCGAGATAATACCTCTAGTGTTTCCCACATGCCGGGAGGCGTGATATTTCTGTGTATTTCATGAAAGCAAGGTAAATTAACATTTTCATTAACTCTATCGATTTTTGGTCGTGAACGATTTCTGGCTCATAGCCTGTCTTCGAAAGTCGTCGTCACGAGATGTTTTCCTAGCTCACATGTCGCTGTATTGTGCTGCATCGGTTGATGCAGGTCCCAAGGACTATTACTTGCTACTTGATTACCTGAACTAGGTTTGAAAAACCTTTGTTATCTAGAGGATATTTTTGAGGACATTATTTATACTTCGGCAGACGTGTCTGTCTTGCTGAAGTCAGATTAAGGAGAGTGAACTGATCTCATACATCTGGTTATCTCCTGGCTGTTATAGAAAAGGATGGAGTTTTCCACCTGACTACATTTACAGCACTATGAAATATAACATGCATCTGACTCATCATTGTAATGCTGTCTACCGTCTATTGCTGTATTGAATGTTGCTGTGATAATGACTGTTTGATGTGTCTACATATTCGCGTAACCATTTTGTCACTGTGGCGTCCATAATAAATAATGAAGAAAAACGTCAACGGCTGTTACAAGAATCATTGACTTTATACGTCGTGAGTTTACTGACGTCCTATGTGGATTGCCCTGTTATTTTTGTATGAACATTGTTTTGACTGAACACATCTGCACACCACACAAAACCAGACATGCGGATACCATCCATCATCATATGGCATCACGCATCAGTTAGTTTGCAAGATTCAACTGCATTATGTGTACTTGCCGCTAGTAGTTTAAGTTTTGCTGTTTTCCTTTCTTGTATTTTATCCCAAGTATCTTCTCTCATCCATTTTTTCTTTTTATGTACTAGGTATCCGGTGGTCGCTACTGCTGCTTCTGTCATTGCTGTTCTCAGTTGTTCCCATTTAGTATCGATTGTCTTGGTGGTGATATCGTTGTCAATTTTGCCTAAAGCATCGAAATAGTTGTTCATTTTGACATTATATTCCTCCTTTATATCATTTGATTGCAGTCTGTGTACATCTATTCTTCTATTTTTATTCTGTTGGTATAACTTCTTCAGTTTAATTCTCAGTTTAGCTATGCAGAGGTTATGATCGCTTCCGATCTCTGCACCTCTGTATGCTCTGACGTCTTGAACTGGTGAGCGAAATTTAGCGCTTATTCAGAAGTGATCTATCTGGTTCTTAGTTCTGCCATCAGGTGAATTCCATGTTATCTTGTGGATATTCTTATGTGGAAAGATGGTGTCTGCCACAACGAGGTTTGATATTTCACAAAGTTCTAGAAGTCTTTCGCCATTTTGATTCATACAGCCTATGCCATGAGTACCGAGATATCTTTGTACTCCATCGTTGTTGTCACCTACTTTGGCATTAAAATCACCCATGACTGCTATTATGTCATGCTTGGGTATTGTGTTGATGGTACTTAGAAGTGCTTCATAGAAGTCATCTTTTGTGGTATCAAGAGCGTCGTTAGTTGGTGCATAACATTGTACAATTGAGAGCTTGAAAAATCGTGTCTGAAATCTAGCTAATATAATATAATAGATAGATCATTATATTTACAACTGGAACTATTGAGATGGTTTAATTTAATAGATTTAAATTAACACAAAATCCATTGAAATAGAATGACTAAACTATACCACTGATCACTTTACACAATATATATTACCGCTTTGCACAGAATAGAAATCACTGCAAATATATATATAAAATCCAGGGGAAAATCTATAACAAGATTTCAATAAAGCTAGTGCTTCTGTAAAGGTCTGGCCAGCGAGTGATAAAATGTCTATTCTTCATGGTCTATTTATCTAAAATGAAATGTAAGTTGAGTGGGACATGATAAACTTGACAGCTTATTTGATCTCATGAACTTTTGGGGATCTGACCGCCAAATCAAGGGAAGAAGCCGCCCCCTGGTCTTCGTATCTCTGTTCGCTGCTGCCCGTTTCGGCTTTCCCCGTTCGCTCGGTTCTGCGATTGACACCGAGACGCGAAAATAGCGGCAAGCAACTGCGTCTCGTATCAGGGACCACTACTGTCTTTGATAGCGCCGATAGTCTCCCCTGAAATCCCTCAGTCTGTCTCTTTGATCGTGGTCGCTGTATCTGTTTGATTCTGGCGACGCCCCCCACTGGCCAAGTTAATTAAAATAACTGCCTATGATTGTTCAAGAGATGTTAGTGGGCGTGATTTAATCTCTCCTTAAATCAATGCGATGACCAGAATAAACGATAGGTAAACTCTCCGCATATCAATCAGCAAACGTGTTTGCCCTCTGTGTGGAACAGTTGCATAGCTAATGAATCCACGTGAAAGAAGTCCCGTTTTACAAGAATTACAACAAAGTTCAGGGTCAGCCGAGTTCGTCCATCACAGATTCCTATATATTATATATACACATTGGGAATCTTGCCGGTGCTACGGAGTTTGTGCACTGCGCTGTGACCCTCCTTGTGTGATCTAAGGGAGGAGATCGGAGCACTGATGGAGTTGTCCGTGTGCAATGAAGATAATCCTTAAAACCAAATCAAACCAAATATAAAAGACCTTCAGGTCTTAAGATTAATAGTATTAAAAATAAGCAAAAGAGATGAATGCAGTCAGCGACCACCCATAGCTTGACTGCTTGCGTCAGGGTCAGCGAACCAGAGCTGACCAAGACCCTACTCCATCTCCAAGTGGTGGTCCTGGAAACAGGCTGCATCACTGCAGTCTGGCTGAGTGAGTAGGGATCGAAGAGGGAAAGCAAACCCAGTCCCAAAAAATGCCGTGCTGAAGTCGGATGTGTCGGCCGAAAGGCGCAAATATCGCATCCTCGCTGTAAATGACACAACGCAACCAACGTCCTTTTCAGGACGAACGAAGAAGAAGGAAGAAGAAAAAGAACTTAACCGTGACGTACAAAACAATTTTGTTGCACTTAAACAAATGTTTTTAAGTCTTCTCGGAGTTCTGCTCACATCTAACATTTTCTCAAATCTTGTTAATAAGATACTACTCGTGAATCACTCACTATCTCGTCTAGCCTTACAATTTCTACTTCTGGGAAACGACTACCTCCTATGTCTTCTAGGTCTTCCCAAGGACTGCCCGGGAAAAACAACTTAACTTAGTATACCCTTTTGACAGCTACTGAATCCTGCTTCTTGATTGGTTTGTCCTGAAATCCTAATTCCAATCAGTTTTTACGTTTTTTAATTTCTCACACTTTTTTTTAAAATCAACTCAATTGAACTCTGCGGCCAGTGTCACACTGTGCTATTTTTTAACCTGGCCTTGTCGCAATAATATCTTTACTCGTTAATCCACGAAAGTTCGAGATGTTTTTCTTATCCTCAACCTAAAATGGTCAATAACTTTAAACTGCCTGAACTCCCAATGTCCATTCACGTCTTATTCTTCTCGTTTTGTCTTTATGAACAATAAAAGTCCAAACACAATGTTTATATTCTGTTTAGTCTTAAAGTTACACTTTACAGTTACTGTGTCTACAGTGATGGTTCCTATGCTCTTATTTACATTCGCTGCTACAGGAATGCAGTGTGAAATCTTCGAAACGCGCAAGGTTTTGACGTTGAATTTTTGCCGACTACATGCGATCTATCACGGCAAATGCCTCCTGCCAAACAGATGATACCGAGTTGTGGACTTTTATCTTACACCAGTCGTAGCCAACCTAGGAGCTGGAGGAATCGACTTTAGAAACAGTGAGAGCTACAAATATTAACTTTGATAGAACCGTATTTGCTGAGTTAGGAGGAAAATTAGTTTTAGTTGTAAAATGAACATGTTCATAATGTCTCTCAGCATTGCCTTTCATGAGAAAAGTAATGGCTGCCTTGTATCTTTATTCCTAGGAGGTACCCCGTTTTCAAATGATGGCAGGAGAAAGGGCTAGTCCGAACTTTTCATAGCTTAAAAATTCGTTCCCTCCCCCCCACCCTACCCCACCCTTTCCGCTTCCAAAAGATTATCAAATATTCCCCTTATCTAACGGTAGATTGCATTCGACTGGTTGCTGACCCGTGCTCTACACTAATCTTGCCGGAATTAGTGATATCACTCTTTGAAGGTTCGTGACAAACCTCGTAACTCCCAAGTTTTAAAACTCGCAATCTAAGAACTCGTGTTGAGTAACCTTATAATATTAGTTTAGCGCAAATCAAAGCCACACAAATCAAGTGGTGTCTTAGTTCAGACAGCAATTTCAAGGGAGACAAGTGCGCCAAGAAATCGTATTATGTAAAACATGAGTTACTGTTCGTTAAAAGTTCACGAAAACACCCATAACCCACTTGAAATGCGTCAACGCCGGGCGCCTGATTCAACTTGAAATAACTTGCTTAGCTTACACATCACTGCGTGTATGGGTCTTCTTCTATTTCTATAATAATCAACACTAATACTTGTGATGTCAGAATATTCTATCTTACTCGCCGAGGAAGGTTATCAAAGATTTTCTAACATCAAGTAAAGTTAGGTAAAGAAAATATGTGATCTCTAATGTAATAATTGATATATATTCTTGTCCTTGGAACAATGACAAACATAAGAAGTCTAGATGTCTATGAGCCAGGAAAGGGAAGACATCTGAGGTCATATTAATGGCATCAAACCAAAGAATCTCTACCGCCATTGAGTGAACCTGTAGATTGTCTGGGTAGGCTGTATGACCCTTCATTAAATGGTAAAAAGAAGACACGAAACAAGGGCTCATAATATTAATTTATCACTACATTAGCATCATACGCTCATTGTAAGTGTTTTTGTTCGCTTTATGGAGTGAAAAATCTTTAGCCATCTATATATTAGTGTCGAGTAATAAGCAGTAGGCCCTGTGTAGTGCCCGGGGGTCCCTAAAGAGATTTTTAAATAAGTTTACTGCACTCTCAGGCATGTCGTACCTGACGACTAATGTTAGATCGTGCTAAGGGATGGCAACTTCATCATGTAAAACTAATTGCCACAGAAAACCACCACCGCAGGATCATACCAAGGCTTGGTGCAGGCTTACTTGGGGGGGGACCCAGGTAAGGTGATAGTTCCATGCTCCGTACGGAACGCAAAGGAAAATGAGGATGATAATGAATTAGCTGTTGAGCATTCGCGCGCCCACAGTTGCCAGAATCCGTTCTGCACAACCTGGCAGCATCACTCCCCAGTCTACCCAGCCGTAAAACGAAACCTGACTCAGTTCTTGACTTAGAAAGAGCAAAGGTCAGCGAGGAAGGGAACTGGTCACTTCACCTCATGAAAAACTAAGATCTAATATGGTGAATTCTATAACACCTTTTCCCCTACGGCAGTATCTGCTATGGGACTACCTTTGCTTTTTTTTCCAATGCGCTGTTGGTTATCGCGTCTACCGCGTATGGATGCATGGAGGCATATCTGGAGTCATCATTATATGACCACCAGCCATGCACAATGCTGCAATATACATACAGTATGTGGAAATGTCGTACCGATAGGTTTGTGAGTTATTTTAGGTCTCATCTGAGTAGAGTGGATGGTGATAAGTACGTGAGAAAAAGGTGTGAGAAATAGATTTCACGGGTGAATAGCTTAAAGAGAAGATACGTCTCTGGAATGAGTAAGTTTCTCTAGTCCAGCCTATCTATACGACTATAATTTAGTACAAGACAACCTTGCCCCTCCTCATACATATAAATATAAGTTTAACTACACACACACACAGCTATGTGACAATAAGACACACAAACGTGAAAAAACTACGGTTAGTTGGGTATGGGTCTGACCAACACACAAAGTTAAGTTCTTTTAGTTGTTTATTATCATTTAAACTTGACAACATCGAATATCTAAAGAAAGATCAAATAAAATCAGATTTACATACATATGAAATAGCAGAATAAATGTGCCCTCCCCCTATTGAGAAAAAGAATCCAAAGGGTTAATAACCCAAAGGCCAAAGGTTAGCACTATGTTACAGAATAGACAGTAAAGGAACAAGTTCCTACTATAGGCTACCCAGTAAAGTAAACAAGTTTAAGCAAAATCCAATGTTGGTAAAGTTCCTGTAACAAACAAAAATATTCACTCTCTCTGTCATACAGTGGCCACTCAATCACGCATACCTACTCTTGGTGATATCCCTTGGAAATACAATTATCCTGAATATACAAATGCCAGGTTTTTTTAATTTCCCAAATTGGCCCCAGTCCATCCTCTAACAAAATAAAGACTAGCGAGGTGGACGCCGAATCTGGTGTTTTAATTTTTCTTGGATGAACAAAATGTCACCGCGAATAGTTAGTGTAACAAAACGTGTTCTTGAGGTTCACCGTTAAAAAAGGAGGAAAATACTTCCAGTATTGGGAAACATATGGTTGCAAAAAATGTTACAAATGATGATGATGATAATCCTATCGGCTGGCTCTATGGTGAATGCCTATTCTGAAACAGCGTAACTTTCTGGATAAATCCGCTTGAATACGACGACTGTCAGAAGTCGGGGATAATGTTATTTTATCCACAACCCATTGGGCTCATAAAATTGAAAAAATATTGCTGGGTTTTATAAGTCCAGTTAAATTTACAAGTTAAAATGTTTCTCATGTATCTTTGGCCAATCCTTGTTCACAAATGAACTTGGGGATGCACAAGCCAAGAAAACGACAAAATTAACCAATCAGTAAATGAAGAAAAGACCAAAAGTCCGCTGGACGCCCTTGTGATCAGGTCTGCTAGGAATAAAAGAAACATTTATGGAAAAATGCTATATTCTATATAGCTACATATATGCACACAGACGGGGACAAGACGATCTCTTATCCACTCCGTCAATTCTGATTAAATTTAAAAGGCACACGGTTTCTTTAGCTTATCCTATCGCGCGTCGCTTAGCTAGTGCAGGTTTGGTTGAGGTATGCAGCTCTTCCCCTCCTGCCCCCGGTCAACGATCAAGCGGGTTTTAACAGCTAGAACTCCAAGTGAATTCTAATGGTAAACGCTACACCCTTTAATTGGTAAAATGTACCATTTTAAACACGTAACACTAATTTCTATTACCAGAAATTCACAAAGAAAGATCCCCACGAATGCTATTAACACATTTTCCACAATAGTTCTAGAACTACGTGCTTAGACTATCCAAAAATTCTGAGTGACAACTGATAGCAGGTTTAAGAAATCTCAGTTTATATATCATCATGTTTCTCTGATCTATAGATGATGTTACTTTTCACACTATTGTGTATAGAAGAGAATCAGAAACATGAGTTCCCCAGATAAAAGTTTACGGTCGGCATTCTGGCGAGGTTTCAACCGTCATCAAAAGACTTATATCCGTGTAACGGGGTTCTCGAAGATTTTCTCCGTACGAATGCCCGCTTCTGAAGATCAAAGAGCCCAGGCCCTGAGTACGAACTTCAAAGGGTCTTTGGTTCTTCACGTGCGGTCTGTCAGGTATCGTATGATTGACAGATAAGCTCGCGTGAGAAGACTCGATAAACAAACCTGATTCGCTACCTGTTATGACTGGCAGGTCACGACAGTTTGTAAACGCTTCGTTTGTTTATGTTCAAGGAAAAGAGGCGTGGATGAAAAATAAGCTTGTGTGAGTAAGACAGGCAGAAAAATGCATGGTTTTGCTAGCAGAACGCTAACAGGATTACAAAGACTGTCAGATTACCGTAAGCTCTATTTCCATTGTACGTCACAGGAAGTGAACCTCTGTCTGTGAAGCTCATTACACCCTCATTGACTCTTGAAATCATCCAAACACTTCGAGGGATTACCCTTGTGGTGAAACTTGTTGAGAACCACCCAGCATAGCACACTAAGCTTGGAGAAGTCACTTGAGCCCCAGAAGTGATTCTTTGGCTTTGACCTGGTTGACTGCATGCAGGAGGAGTAGGATCTCACTAAGGACCCAGTGACAGGCAGGGGGAGCTGAGAAGTGGCTCTGTGCAGGACATGGGAATTCCTTAGGAGAACCCAGAACCAGAGCACAGTATTTTAGCTCTGCATAGTTGGGAGCCCCTTTAGATGGCGGGGAATGCACAGTATGCTATGAGCTGCTTACTTCTAGCATGGGACCAGATGTGACGATCTTTTAAATACAAACTAAGCTGGAGAAACTGGAGCTCATGACTTCAACTCAAGACATTTCGGAATAGCAGAAAAGCCACAATAAAAGTCTAGATCTACAGTGTAGATATTACCAGGGCGTCTTTAAATTGGTACAGGCTGCAAAAGAGCAAGAAGCTCAGCAGCCCTAGTTAAACAACAACAACAACCGTGTATGAACTACACCTTGTCAGTTATTATGTTGAATTTTGAAATGTATCTATACCTTTGTACGCATCATCATCCTACATTATCCATACGTATTGTATTGTATCACAATATTAACTCTTTCGGTCTAAACGGGTGCATGGCGCGCCAGATAGGCTTTTCGTTATACCCAGGGCGTATGGCGCGCCAAGGTGACTATATGCCGCATTTGAGCGGAAAATTATAGAATATCTGGCGATAAGCCAGTTTAAAATTATTTCATTACATCCGGCACATGGGTGTGAACGTTTGTGAGCGAAAAAAAAAATGTATGAAGTTACAATTGTGTATTTTATATCCGTTGCAAGAGTTGCTTTGGATCTATCAGCACGGCGCGTGGTACGCCCGCTTTATAAGATTCCGAAATTGAACAAAAAATTAGAAAATACGTGGCCATAGAGTGTTCATATCATGTAAACACTTCCTGTGGACATCGTATTTTGAACTAGTAGCGAAATAATTATATTGGTGCTTAGTGTTTGCATACTTTTATCAATTAGTGACGTCATAGTGTTATTTGTTTACCTGTAGTGTAGTCACATACATAACAGTCATAAACTATTATTGAACCAACCTCAATATATAATTTCGAAATGAATGTTAGCGATATCGGTAGCGATAATAACCTATTGTCGATTCCGATAAGAACGTTGAACAAACGTGATATTTTTAAATAATAAATTAATTAATTTGCATGAAACAGGAATGTGTAAGTGAGATTCCAGTTCAGCAATATGTGACTTCACAAAAAAATTTATATAAATTACAATTTTCATTTGTTTTTTATCAAACGTCTTGGATTAGTTGCCAGTTGAATGTATATTTCAATTCTTGGATTAAGTACAGCTGAAATATTTACGTGTATGTGCATAATTTGTATACATTTTTTTTAAAATTGTTTCTGCACTTCACACGATATAACAAACAATAATAACATCACATAACAACTCAACAGTATTTCACAACATTCTGCAGCCAATTTCCTAAAGTTTGATGCATAATACACATATCTACTAAACTAATATATGTGTCTACTGCCTGTTTTTAAAACATCACTTGTAGAAAAAAAAGTCTGCATATTGGGTCCTGGGTAAAACCGAAAAACCAGAAAAAATGCCTGGGTTAGAATGAGTGAAGCAGTCAATGAAGAATGGGCTCACAAATAGGCTACACTTAAGAATTTTATCATGCTGCAGTTTCCATTAACGGTAATTGGGTTGTATTGCACAATTATTTAAAAAGAAACTACACACATACACACTCACATTCACACTCTCACACACACTCACTGTACAACACTCGCCTCCCTCCCCTGCCCCAATGCAGCGTTCCCTTCTCCATAAGCCACGAGTCGCCAAAAGCTAATGGATAAGGATTTAAAAAAAAAATTCTCCAAGAACATAAACGTTTCTATTTCTTCATAGTTAAAAAATGCTCAGAATATTAGTGTAGGCCTGTAGATTTCTAAAACGTTTTTACTTTTCAATTCCTGTTTTCTTATGGCAACAGAAAAACTACAATCAGCCTTGAGGAAAATTTTAACCTTATCACCTCTATTTCTTTGCGCATCTCTGCTTCTCTGGACTCCTTCCCCCCCCCCCCCCCCCCCCCCCTTCCCACTCCGTGGGCATGTTTGTCTTTAAACGAGTGTAAGGGTAACCCTTTCCAAATGTATATTAAGACGACCTTTTCTTAATGACGACAGTGACAACTGCCTGAGGCAAGCGTGACGGGGTGTCAAGATTGAGATGACATTGTTAGGAAGTGTCTACTCTTTTTTTTTATGTTGCTGCGATAACAGAAAAGAAAAATTACAACTCAAATTTGGATTGGTTTGGTTTTTGAACACCGCACTTGAAAACTGGTGTTTTTTGTGTGCAACGGATACCCGGTTCAACCCTATGTGGGTTATAATTTGGGTATTTAGTATTCATCATTCCATATAGTGCAGAGGTTTTCAAACTGTGCGTCGCGGCTCCCAGGGGCGTCGCGGCCCTCGGCTAAGGGTGTCGCGGTGGCTTGGGAAAAGTGTTGGGCTCGATATTATGAGCCAAGGTCCATCAATAAATATAGATCTTCGTAGTATAGAGAGGAGCCGCGGTGATTTATGCACAGGTCAAGGGAGCCGAGGACCAAAACAGTTTGAAAACCTCTGATTAGTGTATTTACAACTCATACTAATCATCATCATTATACTTTGCGTTCCTTTCGAGTATGAAGCCATCACTGCAGCTGGTCGCGAAAGAGACCTACGCAAGGCGGTGGTTACATGCTCTTGCAACAGTAGCTGCTGTGGTAGTATTTTTTTTCTTGATGAGGTTGCCAGCCCCATGTAAAACTTCATATTACTCCACTTGTACGAGATAACTTAAACTACTAGATTCAAATGGGAAATAAATATTAGACAAACATAAAGGTATGCTTTCAGGCACTCGTAAGAAATAAAGAAGTAGAAAACTAGACAACAGAAAAACAACAGACGTGAGTGGCTTACGCAGGACTCGAACCCAGGACCTTCCGTGCGACAACCCCGCCTAGCTGTGCAAGCGAATCACACTATCTTCCCTGCCATCTAGGCATCACAAAAAAAAATGATGTTTCGATGACGGGTCATTAGTGCGACCCGCAACACATAACACCGGACGTTTATCATGGGCAGTCCAGCCTATTAATGACGCAATCACTTCTGTTGTTCCCCTATTATACAGTATAGGTCAGTCCACACAAGACAAAGACCTTAATACTGTGTCTAGTAAATGATAGATGACTAAGAACAGTAAGTACAGGACAGAGGGTAGGTTTTGGTATTGTATAAACATTTATAACACATAAGGAAGGGAAACCCGAGGCCTGTAAACAGTAAATAAATATTAGACAAACATAAAGGTATGTTTTCAGGCACTCGTAAGAAATAAGGAAGTAGAAAACTAGACAACAGAAAATCAACAGGCGTGAGTGGCTTCCGCAGCACTCGAACCCAGGATCTTCCGTGCGACAACCCCGCCTAGCTATGCAAGCGAATCACACTGGGATTCAAATGGGAGCCGCGCTGGGGTAATGGTTACCACACTGCGCTGGCGATCGGGTGATCCAGGTTCAAGCCCGGGCGAGCACATTTGAAGAAGTGTCGTCGACCAGGGACTGGAATAATCTGAACGGCTCCTGAGCCCACCCAGCTCTAATGGGTACCTCCGAAATCGGCGAGTATCTGCCTGAATGGCGAGGGACACCTGTCAATGTACAGAGAATAAAGGGATACTCACGTAAAATCACTCAGGTTAGACATATTAACAGAAGATTTCGCGTCGAGTAATAGCGGGCGTACGATTTAAAAAAAAAAAAAAAAAAAAAAAAATAGATTTAAGAAAATAAATTCATTTGCTTAGAACATCCCAATTATATTTCTCCTTTCGTCATTATCACCATTTTCCTATGCGCCCCTTACGGAGCATGAATCCACCATTGTAGCTAGTCCCACGGGTAGCTTGCACAAAGCACTCACATGCACTTGCAGCAATGGTTTTTATGACAATTTTTTACATGATGAGGGTGCTAGTCCCAGGCAAAACCTTATATTAGTCGCCTTCTACGACATGCCTCAGAGAGCAATAGTAATTATTTAGACTTATTTAAGGTCCCGTCTTTTACAAAATTTAAATATCTCCATTCATTGACGAAAGAACCTAAGAGAGATACGATTTGTCGAATCAGTTAGTAGAAATGAAGTGAGTTACCGTACAGGTCGGTAACTTAATTCATTGCATTATGTGACCATGAATCTAAATGTAGAAGCAACATTTCTTTTCAAGTAACATGCCTGGTAAGTGATTATTCATCTCCACAACTTTCTGTCTCCTGTACTGTAAATCAAATTATGTTGTTGACTTCTTTCATTGCCATGGCGACAAAGGGACCAGTATCATATCTCATTGTCGTCGTTTATCTCATTTTTTCTTCATTATTTCTTCAATATTTCCTGTTGTCACTATACCACCCTTCTTCTCATTACATGCCCAAAGTAAGTGAATCGCCTCCATCTAAAGTGGCGAATACGTTTCTTTTGTCCCTTCCCCCAACTCCCTCCTCTCTTTCCGTGACGTATTTCAGGATATCTTCACTACTATTTTCAGCTGTCTATGGTATTTTTTTAAACATTCTCCAGTTAAACCCCATCTCTATGGTCTCCAATACTATTCCTACTTTCTGAAAGGGATTTATTTTTATATCTGATGACAACTTCATTTGAGATATTTGTTTATAGTGCCTTGCCTAACTTATATCTGATTTTTGTTCTCACACTCCGAATTCGTACCCCCCCCCCCCCTTTTTTTTCCCCCACCCTACACACACACGCACACTCTTTCTCCCTTACTCTTAACTGTTCCTACTTCACATATTTGGACGCTCTGTTGATTTTCCATGATCTGAAAGCGAAGAACTGTCAACAGTTACCCTGTTTAAAAATGTATTAAAATTATTGCATCTTTGTTAATTATTATTGACACTATTGAAAACAAGCTGGTCATCACTCTAGAATCACTTTTGACCAGCGTAGCACCATCAGATACCACACGCGATTTTCTGAGACCCCCGGCTAGAGGTCGTTTTACTCAGTTTCTGCGCATCACAACTTCACTTTCTTTATTTTCACCTGTTCCTCGATGGGCACCTGTTTGTTTTACGTCACTAAGATCTTCATTTCTAGATCTGTCCTGCTGCTCAGTTGTTATGATCTTTCTCAGAGCATCAGCGTATGAATATCTGTGCATTGTTTAGTGTGATCCTTGTCGTTCTCTGCCACACACATCAAAACAGCGTTAATATTTATATTGACAATCTCAATCCTAGTATTTTTATTTGATCTTTCAGGATACTCGATATGTCTTAGTGCCAGAAATTCCGATCTTGCTTTTACTATACTCGCTTGTGCATTCTAACCCGTGCACCCTTTGGGATTTTTGAGCTTTGCAGATATGTGAACACATCATATGTTTGGATGTAGCAGAGTTCTTCATAGAGTAGGACCGCTTTTCATACTTAAATATTCATTATGTAGTGTAGACATGCAGTGTTTTTATATCAGTTCCTGAATTGCTAAAATTTGCATAATGTCTAATCGACCGGTACGCGTGATATAAAGAGGTATCTAGATCGATAATATATTTTACTAGTCGTTCATAACCTTATTTTCCAGTCTGAACCATATGTAGTATGGTAAAATGTAATGTGTTACTGGGTCTTGTACTTTTATGTATAACCAGTGCTGATGCATGGATGAGAATCTTGGACATTGAAGAAGTAAGGGAAAAATCAATTTCAGAGACAGAAGTGTGGATCTCGAAAAGAATGCAACACGTACAATGGAGACGAGCATAACAAAATAAGAACAATATTTGAGAAAATGGTATTATAAAAGGTACTGGTTATAAAAGAATGAAAAAAACAAAACACATCAACAACAGAAGACTGGCACAGTTTACGGGCTGCATTCTTGGTAAGGTTAGTCTGGGAAACAAGATGACTACGGGAAAATGGACAACAAAAGAAGTATATGAAGACAGAGAAGGAAGAAATGGAAAGGCATGACAAGATTGTTTGGGAAGCAAAGAGTAGAAGTGAAGTAATGGAATGCTTAAAAAAAAAGATATAAAACTGTAAGAAGAAATGGTCGTTAATACTGCCAGGCACGGCGCATGCGTGGAAAAAGTGGCAACGACGAGACTATTTTGCAATAATATCTCATTCAAACTCGTATACTTTCTACAAGATGGCTGTCAAGCCACTAAACCATCTTCCATTCTGATATTACATGCCAGTGCTTCTGTTTTATCGGAATCCATCCCGACAAGATAACCATGTTAATTTATCTGTATCGCTCTAGGTATTCCTTCAACTGGTGTCATTTCAATGATATTCCTGATATTTTCTTTTTCATTAACATTTTTTCATATCGTTAAAGCAACTTGAAACGTAATTTATTTAAAACGAGTAAGTCACCCGCCAAAACTGGGCGTTAAATAATTCTGTTGTGCTTAATCTGCTGCAAGTTCTTATGTCGGCCTTAATTCTCCTGTGGTCATTTATCTGGATGCCATGGACATACAGCTATGCAGAAACGCGGCAATAATGGTTTAGGGAGACGTGGAATAAAAAGCCAATAGGCTGAAATTTGACTAATTAATTATTACCTGTCTTATCACAACATGCTTTGCAAATGTACGGTTATTTTCAAAAACATTGATTTGGTATGCATTAAGAAAAAAATCAAAAGTTCAAAATAAACTTTCAATTGTACTCCGTCTCCGAATTATTCTTTAAGTGAGTATCGACTTGAGCGACTAAATCGACCAAGTTACTGCAAACGTAACGAACTCCGTTCTTTATTCATACTCACCCGAAATAAAAATGGGGAAAACTCAAACATCGGCCATTAATAAGGATGGGACCAAATTTAGTTTCCCGGCTGGAAACGAGCCATGAAAAAAAAAAAAGATTGCAAGTTGGTGAGAAAAGATAGGACGGAAGTGACGTAGAGATAAGGGAATTCTTTATATGACGAATGCTCTAAACACCTGCAACTTACGTGTCTCACTAATTGGCCGCGGCTGACATGTCACATTTGCAGTATTGCCCCTGTATTTCTCACTATCTCCGCATACCTAATTCCCGGTATAATTTTCTGTTGTTTCGTGAGTTATAGTAGGTTCAAACACTTGTGTTTTGTTTTTCAAAATAAGTGGTCTGTCAATACCCTTAGCTCCCCAGGGAGCTGTCATGATTTGATTGAAATGTCTGTCACTTTTAGCTGAGTGGTCGGCACTGTCTTGTTCATAATTTTTGTCTACGTCCACTTTTCTGTCTTATAGCTCCTCATAGCGCTATTTCTGGCATTGGTCATGTCAATCTTACGTTAGACAAGCTAATTCCACCCCTTTACACATGGACGTCGGCATCTAGCTAAAGGTCCGTTTATTCTGCTTTTCTAGTAGATGACAGCTCTTTCCCTGTTTCTTTGAGTTACATAGAATCCGTGGAAAATCTTATACCCTTTTTTTGTGCCGCCCTCGTCTCGTCACGCGAACACCGGTCGCTCGTAGACCGAGTAGTGTTACGGCAGATTACGTCCTGTCTTGCATCTTGAGTCCCCGGGGAATCTCTCCCCTAGGTTTTACGTCTGAATTTGTTTCATCTAGTGTACGTGTGTGGTGAAGTGGGATGTTATAAATATTTATAGGGGACTTAGTGTACTGACTGAGATCAGCTGTGAAGATATCTATATCTAATAAGAGTAGTGTATTATAGATAACCTTACTTGCTGCCACATATGTATACCTCAGTCAGAATTATTCTGGAATAGTGTGATGACTACGTTATATGTCTAGGGTATGTGTATGATGAAGTGTAAGTCATAACAACAACAGACAGATAAACAATTTAATTTATTCCACCACACTTGACAACACTGTGACACTCACATACATAAAACACTCTACGAGGATATCTTAAAGGAGTCACTGATAACTTTTCAAATAACAATATGTATTCAGTGCTGTCATGAATGTATATGTGTCCTGATTCAAATACAAAGGGAACCAGGAATCACAATCAATTTTAATTACAAGTTATATGTACAGAATTTATTAATATGAATCTTGTAGTGACATATATTATTAATAGTATCCTATGTGTGTCAGTTGTGTAGTAGTAATATGAGGTAATACTGGTTTTGTTTTGTTCAAGCTCTGTTGGTATTTGTCATCATGACTTCAATAGTTTGTTTCTATTGGAACTAGTATTGGAGATGTTCTCAGTTCCTGGTATGAAAACAATTAAATTCCCCTCTTAATTTTATTTTACAATGTCATTTTAAGATGGGGGTACATAATGTTGAGCTCCATGGCCACACTCTCTTATCTTTCGTGATGACTGCAGTAAAAGACTCCTCTGCTCGATTACTTTAATGAGTTCTGGAGCCACCCCACTGGTTGCTATATGGACCAAGGAGTATGCTGTCCACCTCTGGCTTCAGCAAAGCTCTGACCAGGTGCTGCTCAATAACTTTAAGACCACGGTCCCACAATTCATGGAAATAATAAACAGTTTCGTTGACTGGCAATGAATATAGCACAACTCCGATCTGCCGATGTCCCAGGCTTTATTTTATAAAAAAATATACACTGGTGCTCAACGCACTGCTTCTTAGTAGGTTTATTACAAGATGTGGCAAGGAACAGACGCTCTGAATTGAGTATATTCGCAGCTCTACCCAATCAAACCATGTCTACACATCTTTTCAAAAAAGTACCCCTTTTCACGTTTCCCCTGACAACACAAGATAGTATTTATAGCCCGACCAATCGTGTTTAGTCTTACATTTGTTGCGCTCCAATCAAATAGGAGTTAACATGGTAGGCTATTTCCGTAACGTAATGTTTTTTCAAACACGTTATAAAAAAAATTTTATGAGCAGAAATGATTTCATGCTGTCAGGCACCCCCACTATTTTATTTTGGCCATAACTTGGTAATTCCTAGACTATTTGCGTAACGTTTTACATATTCTTTGTCAGCAAACCATAAGGAACCCAAATATACGAATTTAATGGAGCCCATATGCATTTTCTTCTAGCATAGTCGTGCTGTTACTACCTTCTCACTTCCAAACTTGAGGGTGTATGGGTACTGTCATGTTTTCAAACGTAAACCGGTATAATGTCATAATTCCCAATAAGCGTTTTTCAGGATTTTTAAAACCTAACTCTGGTATGGGTAGGGTTTTTATCACTGACGATTTGAAAAAAAGCCAGTGCTTGTGGCCTTACACGCGTGATGGCAGCAATTGTGTATCGCGCGACGCGTGTTTAGTGTTGCATGTGTCCTTGCTTTCTGCCTCTCCCTTCTCTCTATCCTTTAGTCCATCTGTCTTTTAGTTACGCCGTGTATAAAATGGAATGAATGAAATATTAAATTTAGGTCATTGATCAGCTTGCGTATCTCAAGGTTTTTCCAAGAAATACAGTACACGTTTCATTGAAGAAAGCGGGTAATAATACAGTAGGCTTTTACTATCAACGTGAAAGCGTTACAATTTGCAGACGAAGGAGAACACAGGGGGATTTTGCGTACAGTCATTGTGACAGCACTGTTATTTACCATTCTTCTTTCCTTTTATTAAATTTATTTGTTAGGCTTTGCATTTACGTTTTAATTTATATATGGGGATTAGAATAATTCACGACAACGTGCAAAAGCCACCTGCAGACTCTATCTTGCTATATAAGCAAGAGGTCTCTATTACTCAGCACCACTGTCTCAAGGAAATTCTGCCACTGGACAAAGTGATATTCTGCGCCAGAGCTGATAACAGTTGTTCGTGCAAGAATTAATCTGTCTTCGAGCCTTAGTCAGAATTTGTTTTATGCTTCCTGATGTGATTTGCTGCTGTCAGGGGATTACCAATTCCATATAATAATTATTAGCAGGCAGTCTACGTCATACTGCCAGGTTTCAGTCATAAGGCTGGTGTGGGGATTACGAACCACAGCCTATTGTTGAAAGTGTTTATTGCTCCAGCACAAACGGGCCATCGCCTTTGCGATCCAGTCATTTTCGGCAACACTGTCCGACCCTTTTACAGCCTGTAACTTGGAGTATACCACTATACATCGATTTCTGTTACCTACACGTCATGGAGTATTTACCTACAGCACACATGACCGCCAGTTGCAGCTAACCATAATCTCAACACATACACGCTGTCGCCTTTTGCCATCCTGTCAGTTTCGGCAACACTGTCCGACACATTGATAGCCGGTTACCGCTAAGTATACTGACATAACGACCGAGAGGAGTAGTCAGTTGGCAGTACTCGTCACCTGTTTTTACTGTTCAAGTCTTCACTATCCAGTATAAGAGGTGCCCCAGCGCGCCTACTGGATACTCGCTCGCCAGCAAAGGTTCTCGACAATTGGATAGACTGGGATCAATGGGTGCAAGTATTTCTGCACTCGTTTTAATCTCCTCCACCTGCTAGTGTGGCCTCCAGCCACAGTAAATTTTGAATTCAAAGGATATATTACGACACTGTTACAGAGAGCTTATGTCCATAGCCTGGAAATTTCAACCTGGGTGGAACATTTTAGTGTGTTTCTTCTAGCAGAGAAAGTAACTTACTTACCAGGATTATTAATATAAGGAGCGGCAGTTTCTTTGCGAAACTGGGGGCCTAACCCCTTTAGTTAGATTTTCTTTGGAGGGAGAAAGACTACGGGTGTTGGTAGTTTGGAGTAAGACTGAGTGAAGCCTGAGAGAATGAGTGAAGTCTTGTGTTATTTTTCTGTGGTTGTGATATTGTTAGATTCCCTAGCCCTTCAGAGCTAGTGAAGGCATTACTTACTTTGTTGGTTCAATGCTGTGGTTTCTTTAATAAATATATTTATATGTATTAAGCGGTCAGAATTCATTCTATTCTAACTGTCGCTTAATGTTTGCTGTTGTAGTCCTTACTGTAGTAGATTATTCTATTTAGCATTGGAGGACCGACGATGGTATGACAACTTAAACAGAGTCCGAGTATGGCTGGGAAGTAGACATTAGATCTTGATTATATCTCTCTTCTCTCCAGAAGTTATACCTCTCTCCATATTTTCAATAGTGACTTTAATTCTCTCTATTTTCACATTACTCATTCCTATTCAGTCTAAACTCAGACATTATCTATTTCCATACTCGAGACAGGCTCATAGGCCTTCAACAAACACATGTCAAGTCCTCCTGTCACGCGCGATTCGCTCAAATTCTGTCCATGTTTTCCTCATTATTTTCACTTCTGTATATAGCTATCTTCTCCATGGTTTTTTTGGTCTACCTGCCTCTCTTTCCCTGGGGATTCCAGAACAAGGACTGCCTTGTAATGCTATCAACAGGTTTCCCCAATGTGTTTCCTATCCATCGCCAGCGTCTTCTTCTCATTTATTGTTCCACTGACCCTTGTCTGGTTCTTGTCATCAGTTCCATATTTGTGACCTTGTCATACCATTTCAATCTTTCTATTCCACGCAGTCACCCACTTACGAAAGTATGTAGCTTTTTGGTTGTTGTGTTTGTTGTTCAACAAGTGATGAAAATGTTTTAAGGCGTTACTCCGAGAAGATTGAGATATGACAGCAAGTGGGTCTGAAAATACACAGGGAGAAGCAAAGATAATGAGAATAAATGCAGGAAATGATAACAAGATTATACTAGAAAAAAACATTACAAGATGTAAAATCATACATATACCTTGGAAGCAACTCACAGTTGGAAGGACAGACAATTATATCAAAATAAGAATAATAACGGCTAGAGGAACTGTCATTGCATTGGGATATGCAGATCAAAAGAAATCAAGTCCAACTCAAAAATCTGAATTTTTAGTTCAGTTGTCAAGTCAGTCCTATTGAAAGGCTCTGGAACATGTCAAGTCAGTCCTATTGAAAGGCTCTGGAACATGTCAAGTCAGTCCTATTGAAAGGCTCTGGAACATGTCACGTCAGTCCCATTGAAAGGCTCTGGAACATGTCAAGTCAGTCCTATTGAAAGGCTCTGGAACATGTCAAGTCAGTCCCATTGAAAGGCTCTGGAACATGTCAAGTCATTCCTATTGAAAGGCTCTGGAACATGTCAAGTCAGTCCTATTGAAAGGCTTTGGAACATATCAAGTCAGTCCCATTGAAAGGACTTGGAACATGTCAAGTCAGTCCTATTGAAAGGCTCTGGAACGTGTCAAGTCAGTCCTATTGAAAGGCTCTGGAACATGTCAAGTCAGTCCTACTGAAAGGCTCTGGAACATGTCAAGTCAGTCCTATTGAAAGGCTCTGGAACATGTCAAGTCAGTCCTATTGAAAGACTCTGGAACATGCAGGAAAAAAAAAGAAATACAATCCAAAAAGCAACAGACTTTCATGAATGGATGCTTGTGTAGAATAAAAGGATTGAAGTGGTGTGGCAAGATCACTAATGTGGAATTGATGACAAGATCACTAATGTGGAACTGATGACAAGATCACTAATGTGGAACTGATGACAAGATCACTAATGTGGAACTGATGACAAGATCACTAATGTGGAACTGATGACAAGATCACTAATGTGGAACTGATGACAAGATCACTAATGTGGAACTGATGACAAGATCACTAATGTGGAACTGATGACAAGATCACTAATGTGGAACTGATGACAAGATCACTAATGTAGAACTGATGACAAGATCACTAATGTGGAACTGATGACAAGATCACTAATGTGGAACTGATGACAAGATCACTAATGTGGAACTGATGACAAGATCACTAATGTGGAACTGATGACAAGATCACTAATGTGGAACTGATGACAAGATCACTAACGTGGAACTGGTGACAAGATCACTAACGTGGAACTGATGACAATCGCCAGTGGAACAAGAGATGAGAAGTGGACGCTAAAGATGGATAGGACACACATTGAGGACACCTGTTGATAGCATTACCAGACAGTCCTTGTTCTGGAATCCCTAGTAAATGAGAGTTAGAGGAAGACCAAAGAACATACACAGAATAGAACTGAAGATGGACATAAAGGCGATGACGAAAACAAAGAAAGACCTTGAGCTGATGGCACGCGACAGGAAGACTTGTCATAAGTTTGTTGAAAGCCCAAGCTCCTGGGGGACTTGAAAGATGATTAATGAACTTTAAGAATATACTTGAAAATATTCATTTCTCTTCTTATTTCCTTCCTCTTTTTCTTCTTTCTCTTTTCCTCATTACGCCATAAAATCGTCGTCTTCTTCTTGTCCTCTTCGCTCCTTATGGATCATAGAATCACAGCTACAGCTGATCCCGTTGAAGGGAGCCTGTATAACAAAGCATTTATATTATATTGCAGTGACATTTTCTGTAACAATTTGTTATACATGATGAGACTGTCAGCTCAATGAGCAACCTCATAATAGTCACCTCTTACGATTTCCTGGGTGTAGTAGCTATATATTTCCAAGTGAACTGTTACAACACGCGCACCGCACTAATTGACCACACGTAACATTTGAATGCAATATTTGTCCCCGTACTTCTGTTATTCCGGCATAACTAATCCCGTGCATCAATTTCTGTAGTTTCGAGTGTTCTGATGAGTTCAAGTATGGTCGTTGTTTCCTACAAGTAGGGCAACGTATTTGACACACCCTGACCATTGCAATCTTTGGCATACCATTTTCAACCTTTTTATTCTACGCAAGCATTCAGTTATGGAATTCTTCAACTTGTTCATTATTGTTTTTGTTGTCCTAGATGCTTCAGAGCTATACAATAGGCCTGACTTCTGACTTTCATCGATTCTGGTTCTTCGGAAGAAGTCTGACTGTAGTTATCGCATATTTTTTCTTCTATCTATATCACACTCTTCCGCAATTTTTTTTTTTTTTTTTTTTTGGGGGGGGGAGGAGGGGGGGGGGGAGGGGGGGGGGGGGGCTATCTATTTCACAATCTCTCGCACATTTTGTTCTACCTATTTCACAATCTCTCGCATTTTTTCTTTCTGTTCTTCATATTTCACAATTTCTTGCATTTGTTTGTTTGTTTGTTCTATCTATTTCACGATCTCTCGCATTTGTTTTTGATTCTACCAATGTCACGATCTCCAGCATTTTTCTAACGACTTGTGACACTAATATCGTGACGTTCTCTATTATCCTATCTCTCTCTCTCTCTCTACTAACTGACATTTTAAATCAAACATGATCGAATATATTTCTGTGCTTGTCTTATTTGTCAGCCTTTCTCTGCAGTTAAGAAAAAAATATTAACATAAACTTATCTACAGAATAAAATTCTGATTACTAAACTGACGTAACACTTATTACCCGATGTCAAACCTTGCTTCCGGTTTGAAAGTTCAAAGGTTCACTATGACGAATGCACCGTGCACAGGGGAGACGTTTATGAGACGTTTCGTAGATAAAACAGAGCGTGGTCCGTGCAACGATAAATGTAATAAGCTTCACAGCTTGGGTGAGTATTTTGTTTCTTATTTGTATTTAAAAAGAAAATTCGAATGCCATTACGGGTGAAGGTTCTCAGCCCTAGTAAATTTTCGGCCCAATGACGTAAGAACTCCATTGGGGGGCTGGGGTTAACTGAGAATATATAATTTTCAGTGATCGTATAATTTACTAGTCAAAAGAGAACCGTTACACCGTTACGATTTGTAAGCTAATTTTTCAAGTTAAAACCCGCCGGCGACACTACACTTTTCTTTTTTTTTTTTTTTTTTGTTACACGAGACTGAACCGTGACATGAATGCAACGAACTGCAAAGATTTCCAGCTAGCCGCGGGTCGCAATAGTGTAGTTTTTTTTTTTTTTTTTTCTATTACAAAGGCGAAATCTCAGGTTAGTATGTCTAACCTGAGACTGATTTTTACGTGAGTATCCCTTTTTTTCTTGTACAGAGACAGGTGTCCCTCGCCATTCAGGCAGATACTCGCCGATTACGGAGGTACCCATTAGAGCTGGGTCGGCTCAGGAGCCGCCAGTCCCTGGTCGACGACACTCCCTCAAATTTACTCGCCAGGGCTCGAGTTAATTCAGTCCAAATCCCGGTCGATTTGTAGTAAATTCCGGAGTCTTTTATCTGATGTTTAACCAAAACAAAATTATATTCCGGTATGTCAAAAAGAACTTGGGTCGCCTAAGGTAATCTCTTAAGTCTAAGTAAATTAAAGTAATATTTTTGATCCCCTATGTCAACGTTATTCAAAGATTTTTTATACAATTTGGGGGGGGGGGGGGGGGGGGGGGGTGTTAACTGAGTTATAGATAATTTTCACTGGCTTTGATCGTATAATTTACTAGTCAAAAGAGAACCGTTACACCGTTACGATTTGTAAGCTAATTTTTCAAGTTAAAACCCGCCGGCGACACTACACTTTTTTTTTTTTTTTTTTTGTTACACGAGACTGAACCGTGACATGAATGCAACGAACTGCAAAGATCGAGGGTGGCCAGCTAGGCGGGCGCAATAGTGTAGTTTTTTTTTTTTTTTGCGTACGCCCGCTATTACTTGAGGCGAAATCTCAGGTTAGTATGTCTAACCTGAGACTGATTTTTACGTGAGTATCCCTTTTTTTCTTGTACAGAGACAGGTGTCCCTCGCCATTCAGGCATAATAATAATTTACATTTCGAACTCGATTACGGAAAGGTACCCAAATGGGAAGACCAGATGCTGGGTCGGCTCAGGAGCCGAAATACCAGTGTTCCTGGTCGATTTTGACACTCCCTCAAATTTACTAGCCAGGGCTCGAGTTAATCCAGTCCAAATCCCGGTCGATTTGTAGTAAATTCCGGAGTCTTTTATCTGATGTTTAACCAAAACAAAATTATATTCCGGTATGTCAAAAAGAAGTCTTGAATGTCGCCTAACTAGTAATGGGTTAGTAGAATCTCTAAGCTAACAGCATAAAGTAATATTTTTGAGCACTATTCAATGTTATTCAGAAAGATGTTTTTATACAATTTGGGATTCGGGTACGTAATGAGAGCCCCACCAAAGGCTCGACCGAGCTGCATGTGGCTCACGAGGGAGCCTCACTATGCCTACCGTGGTTATAGATACAACTTTCACTGGCTTTAGAAGAGTAAGACAGATCGGGTTTAATCATAGTTCACTGTAAAATGTCAATTCGCCGTGTATGCGGGAAATACTGTAAGGATTATGGTTACGATTAGCTTTAACGTTTTATTTGTAAACCCTAAACCTAACGCTAACATTTTTCTGTTTAAACAAGCACTTAATAACACTGCTAATTTACTGCACTATCACAAATTGCAGACGAAACTGCACAAACACAAACACATGATGTTAACTCAATCCTGACCATATTTGCGATAAAGATGGAGTACGTACAGTGGACTGTAGTTCAACCGGAGATTGGTAGCAAAATGGTATTTCATGACTATGTAGAATCGTGTTGTAAAAAAAAAAAAAGCTTAGAAGTTTAATAAAAATGTCGACTGAATCTTTTGATAAACGTGTCGTTGCTTTTCTTGAGTTTCGTTTAAAAAAAAAAAAATATATATATATATATATATATATATTAATATATATATTATATATAATATATAATATTGATATATGTAAATATATATATATATGGTACCCAACTTTGCCAATATATATATTTGTGAAGAAACTAATCATATATTTATGAATTTAACAGTTTAAATGAATATATATATATATATATCCATTACAGTAATTCCTGTGATATATAAGGGTGTTGATCCATTTTTTTTTTTTCTCACTGTCCCATTCAACATAATAATAATTTAATTCATTTCGAACTCGTATGTAATACTATGTGTGAAAGCACTATCTACACAAATGGGAAGACCACGAATGTAACGTGTAGCACAGGAACTGAAAGAAATACCAGTTTTAAGCTTTGTTCTTGATTTTGTAGAATTTTGTAAGTCGTACACAATTGTTATAAATGCTCAGAATGGAAAAAACTAATTATGAATAACAAATGTAGAACGTAGGAAAGGATCACCCACAATGCATTGGAAAAAAAAATTTTGAGTTGAAAAGTAAACAAAGTGAATTAGGGATCTACTAACATCACCAAGTATTCTGTCCTATGGTATCCTCAGTGTGGAAAATATATAGCAAACACAGAAAAGATATACCGAGGAAAGACATACTGCATACAACACGGGCAGAACTATGTGGAAGAAACATACACAAATCTTAGAATATTCATGGAAGATAACTGAAGAAAGAAATAATAAAGGCAAAAAAGATACAGATAGAATTGTGTGGAAGACATATAGGCAGACCTTAAAACATATAGGGAAAGTAGCTGAATAAAGAAATAAAAAAGACAAGACACGGAACAAAAACTGAAGCAGATTGTTCACGATAGGATATGATTCAAGGTCTGTGCTCCAATGGGAGTTATAATGCAAAGAGCTATAATCCCACACGAATATAAACTCTTCGACTTACAGTGAATCCCATTCATCAACTACATTGTGTAATAATCCACATTGCGGTACCCAAGAAGTAATAGGTGATGTAGAGTCTAGTATTTTAATACCCTTAAAAGTCATCTAGGTTTTTGAAATGCTGTGTATTGGCCTTGGCACCAATGGCCTAAGTAAATTTAGGTTTTTCTATAGTTGCAGTATAACTGCGCTATATTTGACATTTTTATCAGTATTCAAATAAACTATGCGCTATTATTCTCCCTACCCCTTCTCCAAAAATCTGTTTCCCGCTTTCCATTTAAAAGCCACATTTCTGATTATTGTATAACCCTGAGCAAGAGCCCATCATGTTCTCAAGTACTTGTATACAGTGGCGCACTAACAGGGGTGCGAGATGGCGATCCGCCCCGGATGACAGCCAGGTGGAGGGTGCCATCAGACACTATTATGATAGTACTTACTGTTAAAAAGAAACTTGCCAGTGTGTTTCTTTATAGTGGGTGAAGGGTGTCAACTGTAGGATCCACCTCAGGTAGCTGTCACAGAACGTCTGAACATGCTCTTTTGTGTGATCGCTGACACCTTCAGCCCTACGGCAGTGTCATTTTCTTTTCTTCATTTTTCTAACCAATCACTTTTATTTGGCATAAATCATGCCTTTTCATTCTTTTTACTCTCTATGTTGGATCAGTAGAGTGAAGTTTCTAACACTCTACTCCCTACAGACGTATCTGCTTTACACGCAGAATTGTTTACGTTCTGCAAGGTAATGCGATAATACCAGGTAATTATACCGGTCATGCGCTTATCTATTCTACCGTCCGACCATCTTTTGAAACGCGTCGGTCCAACATTTGATCCCAGGTGAAAAGCTGGTGACAACATGGTCTCGTCCGAACGACATGAAAAGAACCCAAGATTGTCTGTCTGGGTTGCCGACGTCGGTGTTTGTCTGGCAGATTACACAGAGGGTAGATGCGTTTATCGCTTTTTGTGGGACAATCCCTGGTGATTGTTACAGATAATCTGTTTGGGTAGACATCTTGGCGGAAGGCATTAGCCAGGATAGTTCACATATTTGAGTGTGAAGTTGCATAAAGATGCCGGCAGAAATGTTACCGCATGATTTGAAAGAGGTCACTCGTTGGAATATTAAATTTAATATTTTAAAAAACGTGGGGGATATTTTGAAATTAGAAATCCCAACCCAGTTCTAAAGAGCTTACGATTGGATTAAAGTAAGAAGCCGGAATAAACTATGGATCCGATCGGTACATCCGACGGAAGCACCATCTATGATGTGAACTGAGAACTGCACATATAATGTAGCGACATCAGAGACACAGAACAGAGAGACTGCAGCACACGTCATATGAGCGACTACCAGAAGCCAGAGAGACATCGGACTTAGAATTCCTATATTATAAGTGACAGATCGAAGTATTTGGTAAACTTAAAACCTTAAAAAGTAAGCTCGCCTTTATAAATACAGAGATTGAAAAACTTAAGGGACCAGGACTTAAAATACGAAGACTGGAAACCTAGGAAATGGATCACCCGTCATAAGAGAAACTTTCCCAGACCAAGTGTTTCGCAGATTCACCCGTCATAACAGGAATTCAAATATTTCAGACCAGGTGGTTCGAGAGCATATAACCTAGATTGCTCGTGTCCATTCTAACCTGCGCGAGGAGATTGTATATTCCCAAAAATTTGGGGTAAGTGTAACAATTATTTTACAAATGTAAATTTGACATGTTTTCTTGTTAAGTGGTTATTTATGAGGCTGGCAACCTCAACATATAAAACGAGTATATTCATAAACTACTACAGCAAGCGCTGGTGATTTCTTCTAGCTAGTCGGCCGGAAAACGTGAGCAGTGGCGACCCCAGACTCCGACTGGAGCAATGATGAGTGATGATTACATCACATGTGCCTAAAGTGTATAATATTTTGTGAGATAATGCACTTTGTTAATTGTAACTCAGGCAACTCATTATTCACGCTGACCAGACACATTTTCCCAGTTAATACCCAGAGAAATATAGTGAATTTTATTCAGCTTCCCTGAGCTTCAACGTGTACTCGGGAATTTAGTTCTTCTGAGAGATTAACATTGGTGAGTAGACAGTGAGAATGCGCCTGTTAATTGGCAGCCCACAAATGTACTTAGCAGAGGCATTTGTTTTCCTATTTTTCCAAAAGTTCGTGGATACAAGCTATCAGACTGTTCGAAGTACTGAAGTTACTATACTACGCCACTCGTGTTAGAAAAGTACACTCATCACCAAGAAGTGACGAAAACCACAGCTGCAGGACTCCTTTATATCAGTTAAGTGCTTATAAAAAGGCACCAGCAAAAAGGGACATAATTTTCTGACTATATCCTCACCCTAAATTTCTGTGAAGAGAAAATTTTATTCCAATATAAAAGTCACCAGCATTTTACTTATTTTAAACTGTTAATACTAATTGATTATTAAATTTGTTATATGTTATTTTAAGACTAAACAAACATAGTTGATTCAGTTATTACATGTATGAAAGCAAACGTATGAGCCAGAATATTTCATACATATACTACTGGACAAAAGTTAAGGGCCGCCATTCAGTTTAGACAAGGTTTATATAATTCTTCGTGAGCAGGGTCGATTTTCCAAATGTCCGGTAGCTTGAAATCTCTCAAGAAGTCTCTGAATGGTAGAGTGGGACACTGCTAAACGTCTTGCAACATGACGAACAGATTGACCATCCTCAATCCATGCCATGGCTCGACCACGGTCTACAGTGCTGAGACTTATCCTTGGTGGCATGGCTAATGCAGTGATCATTTCGACCACTTGTCATACTGATTTATTGTATACCAACGGTGAACACTCTTTACCGATGATCATTTTCCACGTGCATTCAAATTCAACTCACTTTTTCACCTTTTGAACTAGTGGGGGTGTTGCAAAAACCACGAGTTTTTGCAGCAACAATGGCAATTTTCACATGCGGGTTAAAATGACCCAGTTTTTGGACATTAAAAAAAAAAATTAACCTAGTGCACACAGAAATGTATACACATTTCTCTGACCTCAGTTTTAATGACATTTTCACTTGTCTTTACAGTTTGCCAATCAATTATATAAACCTTGTCTAAACTAAATGGCGGCCCTTAACTTTTGTCCAGTAGTATATATACATCTAGACATATATTTACGTCTAAACAGAGATATACCATTATAAGAGGAAATTCGCTGAATTAACTCAGCTCGGTGCTTGAACGGTCTAAAAGCAATTGCTTAAATCCTTCACAAAAGGCGACGGACAGATATAAGTTAACAAATGTTCAGCGCTAATCAGCATTGTTCTTGACTTCTGAATTATCTTATGAAAATCCCGCAAGGTAGAAGCGTCATTAACCTTCTATCTACATTTCTGCCAAGAGTAATCTTGTGCGAAGGTAAACCCCTTTGACGACCCAGTTTAGATACACATGAGTTTTGGTCACTGTTGGACCACTACTGCAAAGCAGGGGAGGCAATTCGTGACAGTACCAAATACGTTAAGTACGCCCTTGCTTGTATGTATTCATCATCAGCTGCCATCTCCACAACGAAGCTTGGCTGTAATGGATCTTCAACGTCTTCTGTCTCTTGTCTTGGTGCACTCTGATAGACTCTTTCCTGTCCATCTCTTGATGGTATATTCCCACTTATAGCGCTGTCTTCCCCTTGCACGTTTGCCTTCAACTCTCCCTTCCATAATGGTCTTCTGTATAGATTACTAGTGTGTAATTAGATATTTTGATAATAAAATTACCGACTTTTAAAACGAATGGGCTAGGTTATGTTGGTGACTGGGTAGGTAGGTAGTTGTGTGGGCAGGTAAAGAGACAAACAAGAAAACAGACCATATATTAGTTTGATTCTTTCGCCTTCATGCCGATCTGGTTATTCAAATTCCACGTATCATAGGACGCTAATTGGCTTAATGCATCCGGTTCCGCCCCCTCAAGGGCACATAACCCTTTCCAAATTGATATCAGGAAATTAGCTGGATTGGAATGAAAATATTTGATTAGCAGTCGGTAGGCCCGTTCGTGTGGACACAAGCCCAGATTATAGTCCCAAGTGGAAGCTCAAATAATTTAGCCCTATTATCATGAATTCTGTGAGTTTTTCTCTCCATATTTTGCGATTGTCATTCACGAATATGGTTCCCTCCTCACTCCGTGTCCTAACCGCCTTCTTAGGATTTAGACTCCGAACCAGTGCCGAACTTTAACTCAGGATGTGAATGATCTATCGGCGTATTGTGTAGGCATGTTGGAATCCAAATTGAGCAAAACTTCTCTCTACCTTCTCTTTCCCTGCACTAGGCAGCGATTTTTTATATGTACATGTTTAAATGTGGCCCGTGTAATTCCCGAGGGCATGTGATGAGAGAAAGAAAAACGAACTAGGGATCGGTCAAGAATGTCGTACACGGCGACATATATGAGTTTGTCCATGAGGCTGGCAACCTCATAATGTGAAACAAATTGCAAAAAAAACCGTAACTGCATGGGGATGTAAATGCTTGATGGATGCTTCCTGCGAGGGGATCGGCTGCAGGGGTGGCTCCGTGCTCTATAAGGAGCAGAAAAGGAAAACGGCGGTGATGATTAAATTGTCTTTACATGTATATGTTTGAATTGTCTTCCTTTATATGTACATGTTTAAATGTCTTCCTTTATATGTACATGTTTAAATGTCTTCCATTATATGTACATGTTTAAATGTCTTCCTTTATATGTATATGTTTAAATGTCTTCCTTTATATGTACATGTTTAAATGTCTTCCTTTATATGTACATGTTTAATGTCTTTCTTTATATGTACATGTTTAAATGTCTTCCTTTATGATGTATATGTTTAAAGTCTTCCTTTATATGTATATGTTTAAAGTCTTCATTTATATGTATATGTTTAAATGTCTTACTTTATATGTACATGTTTAAATGTCTTCCTTTATATGTTTAAAGTCTTCCTTTATATGTACATGTTTAAATGACTTCCTTTATGATGTATATGTTTAAAATGTCTTCCATTATATGTACATGTTTAAATGTCTTCCTTTATATGTATATATTTAAAGTCTTCCTTTATATGTACATGTTTAAATGTCTTCCTTTATGATGTATATGTTTAAAGTCTTCCTTATATGTACATGTTTAAATGTCTTCCTTTATATGTATATGTTTAAAGTCTTCATTTATATGTGCATGTTTAACTGTCTTCCTTATTATGTACATGTTTAAATGTCTTCCTTTATGATGTATATGTTTAAAGTATTCCTTTATATATACATGTTTAAATGTCTTCCTTTATATGTATACATTTAAATGTCTTCCTTTATATATACATGTTTAAATGTCTTCCTTTATATATACATGTTTAAATGTATTCCTTTATATGTACATGTTTAAATGTCTTCCTGTATATATACATGTTTAAATGTCTTCCTTTATATGTACATGTTTAAATGTCTTCCTTTATCTGAGTATGTATGAATTGTCTTCCTTTATATTTACATGTTCAAATGTCTTCCTTTATATGTATATGTTTAAAGTCTTCCTTTATATGTACATATTTGTCACGGATTGTCTCCCCTTAGCTCTGCAGTAGTGGTCCACACTCAAGAGTATCTAATATGGGTCTTCAGAGGTGTCCACCTTCGCACAAGATTTCTCTTGGCAGAGTTGTAGATAGAAGGATAATGATGCTTCTATCTCAAGGGAGTGTTCACAATATGTTATCAGAAGTCAAGAACAATGCTGCAAAGGGCCGAGCGCTATTTACTTTTATCTGATCTGTCGCCTTTTGTGAAGAATTAAGCAATGGTGTTAGCCCGTTCAAGCTCCCAGCTGGTGTAATCCAGCGAAATTCTTTATAAGTATTTGCTCTATAGATGTAAGTATATGTCTAGATGTATATATATTAAAGAGTCTTACTCATACGTTTGCCCTTCATACCTAAAATAACTGAATCAACTATGATTGTTTTGTTTTAAAATAACATGTAACAAATTTAATAATCAATTAGTTTTAACAGGTTAAAATAACGATGGAATGAATTTTAGATGTATATAAAAAAAGTGTCTTCACTGAGACAGGGGTTGAGGATTTATTAAAAAAATTATCGTTTTGCTGTTTCCTTTAATAAGAACTTAGCTGGTCTAAGTGAGTCCTGCAGCCGTGGTTTCGTCAATTCTTTTGTGATAGTGTTGCAGCTTCGTACCACGAACTTTTAGACAAAATAAAAAAAATGCCTCTGTGTTACCAACAGATTACTGGTGGCAGTGAATATATATATATATATATATATATATATATTATGTCTATATATAATGATATATATATATATAGTAAATATATATATTATATATAATTATATATATATATTATATATTATAATATATATATATATATATATTATATATATAAATATATATTATATATATTATTATATAATATATATATATATATATATTATTATAATATATAATTATATTTTATACAAATATATAATAATATACCTAGATATATCTATATATTTATATCAGAGGAAGATCCATTTATTTTGTATATTGTTAGCTTTGGAAATATTTGGTAATAATATAATTTGGGTCTATCTAAGATTAGTGAATATAGTCAAAGGGCGAAACAACTCATTTTTTGCTTCGAGTGAAAGTAAATATGTAGTCGTCCCACTTGAATATGGTTGAAGGTAACATTAATGCCCAATGAGAACGATTATTCGTCGTAGTCTCTTCCGTGATGATGGACGAATCTGGAATGGCTGTGTCGGACAAAAGGGAGTCCGAAGTTTTTCGAATTGTGATTGATTCTGGGGAAAAGAGGAGTTTCTCTTAGTAGACTATGATGGTCGATACTTCTCCCAGAATATATATATTCTTTACGCCGAGGGAAGGGCGTGTGCTAGTTGCTAGTTTTTTTCTGAACTTAAGGTAAAGAAGGAACATTTTTCTAAAACTTTACCTAGGCCTAACGACATCATAGATGTTATATCATCTTTATATATTTGATGGATCGTATGTAGACGATTCCTGTACTAGCAGCACTGTGAGTGGACATATGTAACATTTCTTATGGGTATGGAAAACCCAAGACATTAGTTGAGCAAATGAACGGAGCTTTCATTTGTAGTGAGGATATCTTTTTGGATGAACGCCGCTCACTGGGACCAGCGCCATTTTGAATCCCACTGTTGGTCTGTTTGAATTGTCAGTCAGAGAACAGATATATCTTATTACCTGATGGTGATACCAAGACCTACATTGTATTGAAGTCCACTCTTTGTTATTTGAGATTGTCACCCTTAAATAAAAGACCCTGTTGAAGTTAAAGCCTAAAAGACTTAGCCTGAAAGACGTAGTCCGCAGAGGGTCTGTAAGGGAGCATTGTGATGACCATTATTATTGTTAACTCAAACTGATACGATTAGTCAGTGGAGATATGAGACGATAGACAATCAGAACTATATACTTGCTACTATCGTTCAATTATATTTACATGCTATGAGATTGCCAAATTGATGTTGCCACCCATTTGATCAAGTATCTAATGATTTATTGTATCAACCTGTTTCAATGACTGTCAACCGTGCTGTCAGAGTGTTTGTCATTAAACTGTCTAAAAACGTCTACAGTAGTTCCAGCTATCATTGACTTCCAGCCGTGAGGGTATGAGTGCATTGTTACCAACTTGTCAACTTCACAGAACCATTCATCCCATACGCGTATTGACATTCATACTCACACTTAACGTCAACATCCCTTGCCAGGGCCTCAACACGTTACGGACAAGGCGACCTGTTAACCCACACTGTGTCTAGGTTTGAGTTGACCACTTACTCTCATCAAGCAGACGAGTACATACAAACATTCATTCCATCACTAATACATAAAGAATGACATTTATCAACGGTGTGAAATATACACTTATCTATGTGATGGCCACTGAAAACACCTGTTATCACTCTGCTAAGTACACTGGGTTGGAAGATTAACAGGCTCATTGTCTCGCTGTCCACCCACCAATGTTAGCCTCCCTGAATAATTAGACCTTTTGAGTATACACAGCATAACTCGGAATATGATTAGAAATCACCGCTATTCTTCTGGGTATTCTAATGGGAACATATGTGCTTGGACAGCGCGTGTACAATGATTTGTGCCTGAACTAAAATTATCAATTTACACATCTCACAAAATGATACGATACACTTGATGCACATGGGATGTAATCATCACTCATCACTGCTCCATTCGGAGGCTGGTGTTGCTGCTGCTTTCGCTTTTCTGAGCGAATTAGCATAAAACAAACACCAGCGCTTGCTGTAGTTTATGAATATACTATTTTCATATGTTGAGGTTTCCAGCTTCATATATCACTTAGCAAGAAAAACATGTCAAATTCACATTTGTAAAATATAGCTTCACAACTTACCCCAAATGGGATCTAAAATCTCCTGGCACAGTTAGAATAGACACAGCAACTTGATGCGATGCTTCGAATCACGTGTCTGGGTAATTTTTTTATTCCTCCTCTTTTGTTTGGGATTCCTGAAGTTTCCAGTCTTTGTATTTAAAAATGCGGGTTTACTTTTAAGTTTCAAAGTTGCCCAAATACTCTGTGCTGGTATTTTCGTATGGAATCTAAGTCCTATTTTCTTCTGGCTCTCTCTCAGGAGTTGCTACTTTGACGTTTAGCAGTGCAGTGTGTCTAAGTATCAAATTGTTAGATTATAAATCTAAATTTTCGCTCCAAGTCCGATGCGGTAATTCCGACGAATTTGCCAATGAAATCCATTGTGTATTCCGCTTCTCAAATTAAACCAATCCAATCTCTTTGAAACTATGTGGGTCGGCGTGTTAAATCCTTACTATCCCCCGCATGTTTTAACATATCAATTTTAAAATTAAAACACGTGATCTCTTTCAGTTATATCCGTAATACTTCCGATTGCCCTGTATGCAAACTCACAAACACATCTGTGAACTCATTTCCTGCCACCATATTCTCCTCAAAGGGGTTATCTGTATTATTGCTACAGAAATGGTCCAGCGGAAGCGATTATCTAATTATCCCCTGTGTTTTCGTGCATCCGTCAGACGGACAAATACGGATCACCGACAGCTTAGACAAACAATATGGTTTTCTTTCCGTACTCTGCCGGGTCGTATTGTTATGAGGAGTGGTCGGGACCACCTTGGATCAACCGTGACCGTCTCTTATCAAAGGTGGCTAGACAACTTAAGTGATAAAAGTATTATCCGCTGAGCTGTTCAATTAGCTTTGTCATGCTATGATTCACATGGTGAAACGTAAATAAGTCTGGGAGTGGCTAGGCAACAAATGTAGGTGCATAAATTATGCCAAATAATAGGACGATCCAATACAAGATGTAGAATCATACACATATCTTGGCAGTAATATAGACAAAGTTGGAGGGACAGACAGCGACATCAAAATAAGAATACAAAAAGCAAGAGGAGCTTTCATTGCATTGGGAAATATATGGAGATCAAGAGAAATCGGATCCAACACGAAAATAAGAATCTTCAACTCAAATGTGAAGTCAGTCCTATTGTATGGCTCGGAGACATGGAGAACAACAAAGACAACAACCAAAAAGCTACAGACTTTCATAAATGGGTGCTTGCGTAGAATAGAGGGATTAAAATGGTATGACAAGGTTACCAACGTGGAACTGATGACAAGAACTAGACAAGTGCCAGTGGAACAAGAGATGAGAAGAAGACGATGGCGATGGATAGGACACACACTGAGGAAACCTGTTGATAGCATTACAAGGCAGTCCTTGTTCTGGAACCCCCAGGGCAAGAGAGGCAGAGGAAGACCAAGAAGTACATGGAGAAGAGATATGGAAACAGAGGTGAAAATGATGAGGAGAACATGGAAAGAACTTGAGATGATGGCACGGGACAGGAGGACTTGGCATGTGTTTGTTGAAGGCCTATGCTCCTTTGGGAGTGGAGGGTTATGAATGAATGAATGAATAGGACGATGGTGAGAAAAATGAAGAAATTAATTGATACTGCCGAAAAGAACGAAAGTTATGAAAAGTGCACAACTGCTTTCGCCACAATGTTTAAATGTCTTCCTTTATATGTACACGTTTAAATGTCTTCCTTTGTATGTACATGTTTAAATGCCTTCCTTTATATGTATATGTTTCAAGTCTTTCTTTACATACAAATAAATACTGCATAGTAGGGGACCGCAGAAGTCATTGCGTCATTAATTAGACTGGATCGTACCTAGTACCAGGTGTTACGTGGGGAAATTGCACTAAAGATCCATGTCCACGAAAAACTATTTTTTGGTGCCTAGTTGGCAGAGAGGATAGTCGCGATTCGCTCCCGTAGCTAGGCGGTGTTGATATTCGGAAGAATCTGGGTTTGAGTCTCCGGTAAGCTTATCACTTCTCTTGTTTTTTTTTTCTTCTGTTGTCTAGTTTTCTACTTCTTTATTTCTCACGAGTGCCTAAAACATACCTTTATATGCATTATTCCTTTACATATACATGTTTAAATGTCTTCCCTTATATGTACACGTTTAAACGTCTTCCATGCCACAGCTTACATATATTAATTAATTCAATTTTAGATCACTACTGAGCTCCAGCCTTCAGTAAGTTCACGCCAAACCTTCTCTATCTTTGCTTTCCCTTCATGATTGTTCCATATTTGCTTTATCTCTTTTAACTTTTTTATCTCCAAATTTCTTCTCCGTGTGTTTTTAGATTTTCCTTAACTCTTACCCTGAGGGGTTCCAGAATAAGGATTGCCTTGTAATGCTAACAGCTGATTTCTTCAATATGGACTCTAACACTAAAATGAGAAAGCAAAAACAACCCGTCAAAGTGTAGTGTACAGGTTTAAAAAAACCCGCGAAGTTCCCGGGGGTCTCCGAGGAGACAAAGAAAGAATAAACCTACTGCTTCCACAGGCATGTCGTAAGAGGCGACATATATCAGGTTGTGCATGGCGCTTGGCAACATCATCATGTACAGCGGATTTCTGCAGAAATCACCGTTGCAAAATACAAATGAATGTATTAATGCAGGCTTCTTGGAAGAAGGCCAGCCGCGATCTGGCCATATCCTCCACAAAAAAGGGAAATAAATCAACGCAAATGATAATCAGAACTGAAAACAGCAGAAGGATTTTATAAAATAAGATTGGTGAGGCAGGAAAAGACACAACGATTCCCTCTTAAGACGGTTTCCAAGGGACCGTTACTTATAATCTTACTGAACAGGAAAATTTAAGAAAAACGGCAGGCTAATAAACACGTTACTTTTATGTGTTCACCCTACGGGATCTGGAAATGTGTGATTTCTGAGCTTGGAAAACCTTTTAAGCGTTGTTGTCATGAGTGGGCTGTACTGTAAAAAGTGCAGAATTGAAGTTCAGCAGAACAGTTTTGATTTTCGACTGAGAAATGGTGAAAAAGAGGCAATGTTTTGTGTAAGAATTCATTCATTCATTCATAACCCTCCACTCCCAAAGGAGCATAGGCCTTCAACAAACACATGCCAAGTCCTCCTGTCACGTGCCATCATCTCAAGTTCTTTCCACGTTCTCCTTATCATTTTCACCTCTGTTTCCAGCTCTCTTCTCCATGTGCTTCTTGGTCTACCTCTGCTTCTCTTGCCCTGGGGGTTCCAGAACAAGGACTGCCTTGTAATGCTATCAACAGGTTTCCTCAGTGTGTGTCCTATCCATCACCATCGTCTTCTTCTCATCTCTTGTTCCACTGGCACTTCTCTAGTTCTTGTCATCAGTTCCACGTTGGTAACTTTGTCATACCATTTTAATCCCTCCATTCTACGCAAGCACCCATTTATGAAAGTCTGTAGCTTTTTGGTAGTTGTCGTTGTTGTTCTCCATGTCTCAGAGCCATACAATAGAACTGACTTCACATTTGAGTTGAAGATTCTTTTTTTCGTGTTGGATCCGATTTCTCTTGATCTCCATATATTTCCCAATGCATTGTAAGCTCCTCTTGCTTTTTGTATTCTTAGTTTGATATCACTGTCTGTCCCTCCTACTTTGTCTATATTGCTGCCAAGATATGTGTACGATTCTACATCTGATATTGGTGCTTCTTCAAGTTCAACCCTGTTATCATTACCTGCATTTATTCTCATTATCTTTGTCTTTTCCCTGTGTATTTTCAGACCCAATTGCTGTGACCTCTCATCGAGTGTTTTCAATTTGTCCTGCATCTGATTACGGTTATGGGACAGAAGAGCTAAGTCATCAGCAAAATCCAGATCATCCAACTGCTTAGTCAGAGTCCTGTCGCATAATGCGATTGGGATTCGATATCTAGGTAATCAAAACAAAGTAAACACCGGCGAAACATGTGGAATGCTAATTAGCTCGACCAAGGAAAAGAGAGTTGCTACACGGAGATCGTCTAGTCATAAAAATCGGGTAGGGAGGAAATCTGTGTTCGGACCACGCAGTAATAAATTCATTTAAAATCAACGGACTGACCGATGGAAATTCTACTTCACTGAGTCATAGAGGGAGAGTAGACCCAGGTGTGGATATAGCCAGGAAGACAATGTCTTTTATAATTATGGGGATATGATCACCCAAGTGGGTCAAACAGTTCGGAAAATGATGAAAAGTGCGGTTTAAAAATTCATAGAAAAAGGAAGGACAGACGGATCTCGGAAAGATTGATATGGAAGGAAAGCCACATGTTGTCCGATTAAAACGAGATATCTCAAGAGGCAATAGCTTTTGTAAGTAATGAGAACGACTGAAGTATCTGTTTAGAAACTAACACAGATCACCTACCCGAAGTGAAATACGAGAAATATTTTCGACCGAAGTTGCTTGAAGGAATAGCCAATCAGCGCAAAGTCACGGATTCACGCAAGATGGCCGACCAAGCGCATAAATACGCAGGTAGTTGGAAGTGAAGGGAAACACACGAACTGAAAGAACGCAGAGGACAAAAGGAGAGAGCTAGGCACGTATTCCTTCACCACTGAGTATTTGTGCTGGCCTGCCTTTGCCAGAAGTAGTCCTGTTAGTATTTCTGAAAAAGACCAGAGGGTTTCGGTCGTACATATAGACATAAGCCAGAAGTGAGAACCCAAGTGTTATCCTGCATAGCGACACGGAGCACTACCGCTGGTCTACCTGGTTGTGCTGGTATCCCTACTACATGGGAAGATCAGCCGAGTCTATACAGTCGTGTGGAGCTCACCAACATTGTCAACCATCATTTAAGGAGCACTCAGTTAAGTGCAGAAACAGATGAACATTCGATCAATTTATATGTGAAGAGTCAAGTCATATGAAGAAAAAGACTGGTTAACGTTTTTTGTCAGAAAAGCAGAGACACTGTAATTCAGTAAAGTAAAATAATATCACTGTGATTTCTCTGGATATTGTGTAAATATAAAATTCCTATTCATATAGCATTTCTATCTATTTCAAGAACAGAAGATAAGATAATCATTATAAATAAATTGATTTTAATTGTAACTTGAATTTTGTTAATTTCATAAAGTTACTATTGAGTTCAATTTGAATTTCATTGTTATTTAAAGCATAAGATAGTTATTACGAGAAGACACTCTAGGCTCTTGATCTTCTTATTACCACCGGACCAGGGGTCTTTACTGTCTGACTATCCTTTGTGCTATTATTCACCAGTACTCATTTCTGAGACTGGGGGTATTTCGTGGAGTTCATTATTCTTTATTGAACTATCATCAACTGTCATCAAGACAACAACCACTATCATACCATCTCGTTACACTGGGGGCTCGTTCGCGGGATATCCTTGATAGTCCTGAGCCAAAACGCTATCTTCTTTCTTAGAAATTTTTTTTTTTTGAATTTATTTTTTTCCCAACAGTGGAAAAATATATATATATAATAAATAATAATATCTAAATAATTTTTTTGTTGAAGTACCATTGAGTACAAATAGACAGACTCTCACATAGATTGTGACAATATTCATTAATTAAGTTTAATTTAATTAAGCTTGAATTAATTAGTTGAGTAAGACTATTCACCCTCTCAACAGCAAGACAATGGCTGATCTGGTAAAGGTTAAGTCTGCCATTATACAAATGGGGAAGGACTTGGGCCTAAGTGGCGATGCTCTTATCCAGTATGTCACTGTGGAAAGTGATAAGTATATGGACATTGAAGCTAAGAAATTGGAAGCCGAAAGGGAGACCAAGAAGCTTGAATTAGAAGCTGGTAGAGAAGCTAAGAAATTGGAAGCCGAAAGGGAGACCAAGAAGCTTGAATTAGAAGCTGGAAGAGAAGCTAAGAAAATGGAAGCTGAAGAAAGGAGATTAGAGGTCGAGAGAGAGGAAAGAAGGATTCAGGCTGAAAGAGAACATGAGTTGAAGTTAAGACAACTGGAAATTCAGGCAACTGCAAGTATAAATGGTAGCAGTTCTCCTCACTCTGACAGTAGCTCTAGCCAAGGTCCTCAAAAGGGTGCTATGAACTTCCATTTGGATGCTTTTATAGAGAAGGACGATTCTATTGAGGCCTACATAGACAGGTTTGAGCGACTTGCTTCATCATATGGCCTAGAGAAGGAAAAGTGGAGTGTTAAGCTCTCTCAAGGATTGAGGGGTATTTCTTACGAAGTGTTTTTGAAACTACCCAAAGAGGAACAGGAAGACTTCGAGGCTCTGAAGCAAGCATTGCTTGTTCGCTATGAGCAAAATTCAGAGGCTTATCGTAAGAAATTCCGAACTGCCAAGAAGGAGGCTGGAGAAACGTACCAACAATACACAGCTCGGTTGGACACTTACCTACTGAGATGGTGTACACTGGGAAACTTTTCGCAAGATTTCGAGGGACTCAAGGAAATGATTCTGATAGAACAACTTTTAGATTCCATGACCCCTGAAACGAAGAAATTTCTGGTAGAAAACAGATGGGATAGGTTGGAAGACATAATCAAATATGCTGAAAGTCACCAATTGGCACATTCTCTAACACAAGGAGCAAAAAGGAAACAAGGAGAATTTCTCAAGAAGCCTCACAACCACTTCGAGCAGGACGAAGACGAACCCACTCGAAACCACTTCCATAAGACCAACCACCGAAACCATCAGCAACATGAAAGAAACCCTCTGGCATACGATAAGAAACCTTCAAGAAAGGAAGAGAAATGGTGTAAGACTTGTAGAATGAGCAACCATAATACTGCAGAGTGCAGAAGGAAAACCCCTCCTTATTATGCTGCATGCTTACAGGTGAGGACTTTTGATAGGAAGGAACTGACAGTGATTCAGAATAGCCTCCATCACCCACCTACACAGGAGATAGTGACTGTGAATGGCAAACCAGTCACAGGAATGTATGACACAGGTTTGTCCTATGACGCAGTCGTGTGTGCATCTCTGGTGCGCCCTGAACAAATCACAACAGAAACAGTGGATATTCAAGGGCCACTAAAAGGAGCAGTACCCCTAACTTTGCCCATAGCGAAGATTCAAGTCAGTTGTCGCTATGTGGAAGGGGAAATAAATGCAGCAGTACTAGATGATCCCTTCTATCCCCTGATGTTGGGACGTAGATATGTTTTTTTGGGAAATCCTATAAAACCTGAGGTTGCGGAAGACACCCGGACCAGGTCAGGCTCCCAGAATAAAGAGGAGAACACTCATTTAAAAATTCATTCAACTGAGATGAAGAAGGCTCAAGCCCAAGATAGTACATTGAAACCTTGCTTTGGCAAATTGCCAAAAACACATAACCCTCCCAGAAAAGGGGATTTCTATATGGAACATGGACTCTTGCACAGGAAAGCTGGCAGAGGGCCAAACGGCCATGGACAGATTGTTGTACCATCCACCTATAAGGTTATAGAATGGGGGCATATTGCTTCTTTGAGTGAACACCAGGGTAATGGTGCCACAAAACAAAGGATAGCCACCCATTACTACTGGCCAGGTATTACTGAGGACATTAACTGGTTTGTAAATTCCTGCCCAGAGTGCCCCAAGGTAGATCCAGTGAATCAACCTAAGCGGTATCACAACAGATCTACTGGAAAACCAGCGACCATGGATATTCTCGGTATTGGCACGAGAGGGGAGAAGAAATATCCCAGACAGTCTAAAATACATGCTGAACACCAGGAGCTGGATTTAAGGAAACAATCCTTTTGCCAAAATCGAATGTCCAGGAAATTGCAAGGGAAACCTGCAATCAAATCTCATGCAAAACAGGGCTGTAACTTTCAAATGAATAATACAGACCCTAGTTCATCATGCTATAGAGCAAATAGTAAATCATCTGTTGAGGACCCAACCATAAGAGCCTGGATGATCAATCGAACGGGCAAAAGAGAAATAGAAAAGATAAATCGCTATCAAAGAAACCAAAAGTTTGGAGCATATTCCTTTTACAGGCATCCCACTGATCAGGTTCAAGATAGACAGAAGGAAACTAACCGCCAATAGGCATGATTACAACGATATCGTTCCCAAATTTAAGCTCGAGATATCTCTCGCTTAGAAAACGGGGGGACTATGTCGCATAATGCGATTGGGATTCGATATCTAGGTAATCAAAACAAAGTAAACACCGGCGAAACATGTGGAATGCTAATTAGCTCGACCAAGGAAAAGAGAGTTGCTACACGGAGATCGTCTAGTCATAAAAATCGGGTAGGGAGGAAATCTGTGTTCGGACCACGCAGTAATAAATTCATTTAAAATCAACGGACTGACCGCTGGAAATTCTACTTCACTGAGTCATAGAGGGAGAGTAGACCCAGGTGTGGATATAGCCAGGAAGACAATGTCTTTTATAATTATGGGGATATGATCACCCAAGGGGGTCAAACAGTTCGGAAAATGATGAAAAGTGCGGTTTAAAAATTCATAGAAAAAAGAAGGACAGACGGATCTCGGAAAGATTGATATGGAAGGAAAGCCACATGTTGTCCGATTAAAACGAGATATCTCAAGAGGCAATAGCTTTTGTAAGTAATGAGAACGACTGAAGTATCTGTTTAGAAACTAACACAGATCACCTACCCGAAGTGAAATACGAGAAATATTTTCGACTGAAGTTGCTTGAAGGAATAGCCAATCAGCGCAAAGTCACGGATTCACGCAAGATGGCCGACCAAGCGCATAAATACGCAGGTAGTTGGAAGTGAAGGGAAACACACGAACTGAAAGAACGCAGAGGACAAAAGGAGAGAGCTAGGCACGTATTCCTTCACCACTGAGTATTTGTGCTGGCCTGCCTTTGCCAGAAGTAGTCCTGTTAGTATTTCTGAAAAAGACCAGAGGGTTTCGGTCGTACATATAGACATAAGCCAGAAGTGAGAACCCAAGTGTTATCCTGCATAGCGACACGGAGCACTACCGCTGGTCTACCTGGTTGTGCTGGTATCCCTACTACATGGGAAGATCAGCCGAGTCTATACAGTCGTGTGGAGCTCACCAACATTGTCAACCATCATTTAAGGAGCACTCAGTTAAGTGCAGAAACAGATGAACATTCGATCAATTTATATGTGAAGAGTCAAGTCATATGAAGAAAAAGACTGGTTAACGTTTTTTGTCAGAAAAGCAGAGACACTGTAATTCAGTTAAAGTAAAATAATATCACTGTGATTTCTCTGGATATTGTGTAAATATAAAATTCCTATTCATATAGCATTTCTATCTATTTCAAGAACAGAAGATAAGATAATCATTATAAATAAATTGATTTTAATTGTAACTTGAATTTTGTTAATTTCATAAAGTTACTATTGAGTTCAATTTGAATGTCATTGTTATTTAAAGCATAAGATAGTTATTACGAGAAGACACTCTAGGCTCTTGATCTTCTTATTACCACCGGACCAGGGGTCTTTACTGTCTGACTATCATTTGTGCTATCATACACCAGTACTCATTTCTGAGACTGGGGGTATTTCGTGGAGTTCATTATTCTTTATTGAACTATCATCAACGGTCATCAAGACAACAACTACTATCATACCATCTCGTTACAAGTCCACCGGATTCCATTTCTGTTTTGTGTTGTCGATGTTCTCGTAACCCAGTCTATTGCTAGTAAGAAAAGAAATGGAGACAAGAGGCATCCCTGTCGCACTCCTGTTCTTATTCCAAACGGTTCTGTAAGCTGTCCTTCATGAAGAACTCTGCATGTCATGTCTTCATATGTTTTCTTTATTAAATTAATGATCTTCAGGGGAACTCCATAATGCCTCATCAATTTCCAAAGTGATTCTCTGTCTACACTGTCAAATGCCTTTTCATAGTCCACGAATCCGATGTATAGTGGTGAATTCCATTCCAGACTTTGTTCAACTATTATTCTCAAAGTGGCTATCTGGTCTGTACAGGATTTGTTTTGTCGAAAACCTGCTTGTTCATCTCTCAGTTTCTTGTCTTTGGACTCTTTTAATCTTTCAAGGATAATCCTGTTTAATACTTTTCCTGGCACTGAAAGTAACATTATTTCTCTATAATTTGTGCACTTTTGTGAATTTCCCTTCTTAGGCAACTTAACCAGATATCCTTCCTTCCATTCTGCTGGTATCTCTTCCTTTTCCCAGACTTTACCAAGTAATTTATATAACATCTCTGTAGCCGTGTCGATATCTGCTTTGATGGCCTCTGCTGGAATGCCATCAGGTCCAGACGCTTTTCCATCTCGTAGAAGCTTTATGACTTTCTTTATTTCTTCCTTCGTTGGTCTTTCACCGTTAATTTGTAGCTCTTCTTCTGCTGGCTGGATGTCCAAGGGGTTTTGTGGAGCTGGTCTATTGAGAAGGTCCTCAAAATATTCTGTCCACCTCTTCATTTGCTCTTGTATATTGCTGAGCAGTTTTCCATTCCTGTCTTTTATGAAGCAACTTGTTTGCTTGTATTTCCCCGTTATCTTCTTTGTGCTGTTATACAGTTCTCTCATATTCCCTTTGGCTGCAGCATCTTCTGCCTCTCTTGCCAACTCCTCAATATACTTCCTCTTGTCTCATTTGATACTTCTTTTTACTTCTTTGTTTGCTTCTGTGTACACTTCTTGAGCCTTTGCTTTGGAACTTCTGGTTTTGCTTGTGTAAGAATACCGACAGAAAAAAATTATATTGTGGTTCAAAAATGTAATTTGTGTTTCTTTGCCTGTTAGAGGGCTTTTGACAGAGCCTGCCATGTTAAACTAACTGAATGCTTAAAGGAATAAGTACCAACAATAAAAATCAAAAGAACACTCAGTATTTCCGGGAACAAAATACGATAATATTATCTCCATATATAGAGTTGCCGTAAGGAAACGTTTGCAACAGTGGAACAATCCCATCAGCTTTTCGGGACAATACTGAAATGGCGCGCATTGCACTGTGGAAGCCCAATTGAACATCCATTAAAAGAACACGCATAACTTTAAGTTTTGTCCTTGGTTGTAGCCATGAAAAGCTTGACTACAAAGATCAAATGAAGTTGAAATCGAATGGAAAGGAATGAAATTACTCATCTCAGCAGACGGAGCACTCGATAATTCATCCCTGTCATTTTTAGCGGGTTGCTTGCTCGTCTAATACGAATTTATCACCATACATTAATATAAAAAAATATATATGGTACAAGGATTTCTTACCGTCTGCTTGTCTGTTTAATGTCAAGACAAGTAGATGGTACAGTTGTTTTAGTTGACAGCGAACAGGAATTGCAATAACCAGTGAAGCAAGTAAACAACATACGTCATCAATACCGATTGGAAATTAACACAGAGTAAAAGATAACTCCGATACTTAGCAAAGCGGATAAAAAAATCAACGTTTTAGATAAGTTTATTGAGCTCAAGCAGAAGCTGTTGGGCTGCCGTGTTGACCTGGAAAAGACTGTGGACGTCGTCCTGGCGACAAGCCTGCAGATGTAGCATGACTACAAACTGAACGCAGCAGATGAAGAAATTGGGAAGAAACTAGAATAAGTAAAGTTTCTCATATCTTAGATACATAATAGCAGACGACGGCAGATGTGAAAAATAAATCAAGAAAAGAGTGGGAACGGCCAAGGTTACATCCAACCACATGTGACAGTTACTGACATCCAACCACATGTGACAGTTACTGACATCCAACCACATGTGACAGTTACTGACATCCAAACCAATACCTCAAAGTTTAAAGTGAGTCATCGGGTGTTATTTGTGCTCCTTATTGCTGGACGACGCAGAGACTTTGGATAGTGAATATGCTACTAGAAGATAGATTTGGTGCCCTTCGGTTGTGGGTATGCGGGTGAGTATGGCGCATTTAAGGAAAAAAAGAACAGGACATATAAAGGGGTTCTGGAGGGGCTAGGAATGAAATGAGAATTGTTGGATGAGATCAAAGCTAGACATATGCAATATTTTAATAATATAAGAAGTTATAACTCGCTGACAATCATAGTGGACGGAAAAGTTGAGTGCAAGCATGCAGGAAGAGTTCGAGGCTCCAGGTGGGAAGGTGACATCGGGTATTGGACCAGAAAGAGCCTTTGGAATGAGCCATCATATCATGAGACAAACGAAGTTGGAGATCCATTGCAGATCGATACGAGGATGCCAGCTGATTGTACGGTAGAATTATTGGCAGGTACTTTGGATGTTTTATTCTTACAAATTTTGTCTAACTACCTTGCGTGTTTGTGTAAACATTTAACGTACTTTTACAGCAGATATCTTTTTAGTTAATAGCAGAAACAGCCCGAAAATACAATGCTTCAGATTGGTTTTAGAGCTTGCTTCGCCAGGCAATGTTATCGGGTTCCAAACCTGATACGTCACGCGCAAGTCTACCCGACTCTTCTCTTGAGTTAGGGAAGGCGAAGGCAGACAGGAAGGGAAGCGGTCACCCCACTTTTTTTTTCCTCGAGGGTTTTGCCTTCTTGTGGCGAGGCACGCTTCTTTTAACTTTGGCTGAAGTTAGAAGATTATATCGCAGCGAAAATGACCATTAAACAATTTTGTGAATTCTTTTTTTTTTTTTTTTTTTTTTTTTTTTTTAACCAGCGGCACTTGGGCTTTCAGCCCTTCGGCCCAATGACATATCATTGCGAGGCTGGGGAACCTGAGGACTTTCCTTCCAACCCGGTCAGGAGCTTCGCTCCTTCCCATCCACAGAGGGTTTATCACAGGAGCCGTTCAGGCTATTCAGTCAAATTTCCGGCCGTAAACATTTCTTCAAACGCCGACGCCCGGGTTTGAACCATGAACACCTGGTCGCCAGTACAACGCCGAAGCCATTACACCAGCGCGGCTCAGTGAATTCTTTTAACTGAAGAATAATGTTAATTTTAAAAAAACCTGAAGAGTGCAACTAGTTTGGCAGTACTGATACTAAATCCTGAAAAGGACTAATAGTATCTATTTACTAGCACAACGAAGACTTGAAAAGGCCTGCTAGCTACGCCAATGCTGCCCCTACCTCCTCGGTATTCAGCGAACAACGGCTGCGACTGTCACCCTGGTTAATAAAGCTGAGACCTAATGTAGTGAAGTCCATAAAACTTCACTCCTCTACGTCAGTATCTCTATGGAACTACATTTACACTTACTACAGGGAAAAATAAAATGTAATAACAGTTGATTTAAGAAGATGAAATATAGTAAATGACCAAAATAAAAGAACGGTGCCGAATCACCAGAAGTATGGTGTTGCGGGTATTTTCTGTTACACAAAGTTGTCCTACATTCTTTGTAGCAAGAAAAGCCATGATTATCCATTTTGGCAAACAGTTCTCTATTATAAGATGATTTAAGGTATTTCGCACTTTCCATTCTGGGTTCTGCGTCGTATAGCTTCTCTTAGTAAGTAGTCATGTAAAATGTAAACTGATAGATAAACGTATTGTTGCCTGACGGCAAGTGGATAGACCGTCTTTGGTCCCACACAGTACGCGCTAATGTAGCACTATGTACGTTATTACAGACTCGCCATCTCGTTTGTCCGCTGTTTCATAGCTACATTGAATTCTTATCGTGGCCCAGTTGACCCTCCTCGGGGGTTAGTTCACATCAAAATTGTTTCAGCGTTGGGAATTTATGGGTTAAGGTTATAGCTAGTGGGTGGAAAATACAGCATAATGAAGAATCTAGGTGCTAGACACGATCATATATTCTCTTAGTGCTTCTAAGTTAATCCACCTCACTCCGTGTTTGGTATTGATGATTGATTCCTCATAGCCGGTCTGCACGGCACTTCTGATTAACTCATGTGAGTCTGTACTCGTTCTACCTGTTGATATTTCTGCCAATGTGTGCATAAGGTTTTTCTCGCACTGATTTTTGAAATTTTAATATATTGCGATTGATATGTGTTCATTGGAGCTGAGAGTAAACGTCTTCCATTTTGTTAAAGAATTTCCGCTTTATGAAAAGTGTGTGTTGTCTGTCATCTGATGCTGTTTGTGCCATACGTTGCTTGTTATGAATTCACGCTAGAGACCTCTCTGTAATATACACTGCATTCATTCCGTTTACACAACCTTGTTAAATCTGGGCTTTCTGTTTACATTGACCGTCATGCTTTCCTCAGCATTTGTTAGTAGGCCACCCACATGTATGGTACATTTCTGATCTTCCTGTATATTTGAGCCATATCCTCAGGTCTAGTAGCGCGCCAACTACAGGTCTAATTCTCATTACAGTTCGCAAAGTTCACGGACAGGTTGTAGTCAGAGATCCCTGTGTTAGATTAGATTTACGTCATGATTTTGATTTGACTTACTAATGGTCATTCGCATGTTACGTAAAGTGGGGGTAAATTTATGGGTCACCACAATAGGTTGTCTGTTTGTCATGTGTATCTATCAAGGCACATTTTTAGTATATTGATTTACCAGCTCGCATAGAACTCACTGTCAGCCGTTGGGAACTACAACCCGCCATAAGCACACACGGCGACTGTCTTGGGTTATTACAGCTATGGACAATCATGCTATTCTGTTAATTTGAAGTATGGGACATGAGGGTTAACTTGTGATCAGGATATTACATATCCTTATGCCATTATTTTCAAGTTCATCAATCAATAGTGTCCTTGTTTGTGACATTGATCACTCCATGAGCCGAACTAGTTGAATCGTCTCTTGGTGAACGCCTAGTAATATCTCGTTTGATTTACACAAATATTTGTGGGATAAGATCCTTTGATAGAAAGGCCCGACTTGTCAGAAATTGGACAAATCGGATCAATAAATGTTCACCACTAAGAGTTCGGCAATTAAGTGTGTTTCAGAATCTATCCCACCCCTTTGCATTCGCGATAATGTTCTTACAATAGTTGGAAGGCACTGATACACGATCAACTCTAAAGTGTAATCATCAAAAGTTAATATAAAGGTTACGATAAATAACTGTTTCCTAATGGCGCAGACATTTTATAATGTTTTTATCTAAATATCCAAATGGCTGAACAAATTGTTTCACGACAGAGACTAATACCGCTAAAAAACCAACGGTATCAGCTTGTCAAACACGCCACTTTATTGAGGCTTAGAACAGCCACAACTCACACGGTTCCCACTACTAAGCATGTTCACAGAACTATAAGACCCTCTGGAAAACTGATTTTCCAGTGTGCAATCTATTCTGGGAACACTGTAAGACCACCGAAACCTGATTGATCTCGATTTGCGAGGTTTGGCATACTCCGGGTAGTCCAAAAATAATGGCAAATGTAAAAACTGTACATACTATCACTTGGTAAAACAAAGATAGTCAGCCGGGTCATTAACTCATATATTGAGCTGCTTGTCGATCAGATTGATATTCGACAGAACATTGTTTATGTAAATTTTACTCATTAAAACATATGGAACTTACTAACTCAACAACCAACCGCACGGTAGGGATATTCAGATATGTTTATAGTAGGTAAATTATTTAATTGATAGAGTTATTAACATTATAAGACCATAATTAGGATACTGCTGAGCCGTAGCTGTGGCTAAACTTGATAGGGGGTTATAGTGTGTTGGAGACTTACACACGTACGTACTTTAGGTCCTGCGGTCTGATTGTAGGTATACATTTCTGGTATTATTGGAGTGCCAGTGATGTCGTATTCCTTCGGCTGGACCTTACTCTTACGTGTTACCCTGTTCACTCCATTATTTAAAGTATCAGATGGTTATGAATCCTTGTCAGGTATCCCCGGAATTCACGATGTCGTGGAAATCGTTGAGTTCGTTACTCGTAAAGGGGATACCAGGAGAGTGTCGACACCTCTAGGTACCATTTAAGCCTCGAGGAGACACAGCAGCTGCTAAAAGTACAACACTTTGCCAAATCGGAAGCTATGTGGAGACGTGTCTGGCATCATCATAGGGACAAGACGAAAAACAATGGACATAATCCTCTTTAGGAATGTATTATTGTTGTATTGAAAAATCTTTCATGCTTTTTTAAGCTTCTAAGGTCTGATCTGCCGATTGATGACGGGATACCGAAATGGGGTTTTGTTCGAGAGAGTTAAGGGCATTTGTTACTTTCATTAGACGGGGACGGCGTAAGAATTTAAATCTGAACTATGTCTCCTGGGTCGCATTTCCAAATCTTAAGTGCGGTTAAGCACTGCCACTCGCACAGTGTATTACACCGTTATGTCATATTTTTATACCTAAGTGAGACGGTAAGACTGTGAGTGTAATTGTTTACTAAGACAAATATTTCTCCTCCTGTATTCTCTTCAATAGTCTCACAATCAAAGGCTCATTATAACTTTCACAAAGGTTTATACATTCCAGCCGAGACACAATAATTCCTTCGATGTCCTATCAAGTTGCCAGTCTTTGAGCTGATATTCATTAATAATTAAGAAACCATAATAGACTACATGCTACAATCATGTTACAGAATTGCGTTTTATATATTCAATATTCTACATAGTCTAATATAACGAGTAAATTAAAATAAAAGTCTGACACGCTACACTTGTAGATGCTTCTTTGACTTTGATTCGACAATGAACTCCATCGTGAATTCCCTTTTTTTGTGCGGAAGCCATCTACATTATATAGTAGATTCCGCACCTCCGATCTAAGGTTACAGCTGTAGCGCGTACATGGTTCTAATGTTTTTAGACAACTTCTTTCTATCGGAATGGTCTTGCATGATGCGACTTTCCTATCTTTCAACAAATACCCAGTAGATATATATCAGTTTAATTTATGTTTGTGGTCTGGTACGAATGAGCGAATCAGGCTGTGAGCACGCTTGTTGTATGGCGGTTAAGATTATGGTTCTATATTTTCGTTGATGTAATGTGTTTTATAAAAATGGTTAAAATTTTTAATCTTCTTGTGGGGCACTATTGTCACTAGTATGAGTGTCAGACGTTTACGTTTTATACACCAGATATTTTTCGTTTTGAGCATGTTAAGCTCCTTCGGTTATAACTGTTACATGTATCTTTATTAAGTCGAGCGGTTGATATACATTGTTAAGATGACTATATGTTAATATTTTCTTTCTTAGAAACTGTTGGACGGCCTGAGATTGGTCGGATAGAGTTTTTCATGAATAATACG